>KQ464074.1:0-363787 GCA_001304625.1 Trametes sp. AH28-2 | reverse complement strand
GCACATAACGCCGCGCTCCGGCAGCACGGTGTGCTCAATGACTCGACGCACGTGAACTTTGCTCTCGGCTCGAACGGCGCCCTCCAGTGCTACCACTGAGGGCGTTTTCTCGGTGCAGCCCACGCTAGTTCTGCCGGGAACTCTGTGATGAGAAGCAAGATCGATGACGGACGCGCGCATCTGCCCGTTCAATACTCAGTACTCCCGACTCACCGTGAGGACATGCGAATCTGTGATGGCTCGCAGCCAGCACGTCTCTGTGACTGCTCAAGACGATGCAGCAGGTGTACAACACCCAACGCGCCGAGGTGCATCCTCGCATATTCTTGCTACTAGTGCCATGCTTCGAACCGTGCCTGTGATGACCAGCTGGCAGGGACAGGGACAGGCGCCGCAGGAAGGCAGGCCGATAGCGCGGAACAACAAGATCGAGTGGGTTTGAACGCAGATCCGAGCTGGCAGCCGCGGAGGAGGCACGCGACGGGTGAAAACCCGTGTGGGCTCGAGCCCTCGAGTCTCACACAGACACTACGCAGGGAGAGTGCGAGACTCAGATACAAATGCTGTAGTAACAACCTCGATAGATCCAGCTTCATGTATCCCCTGCTTTGTGCATTCCGGGCTATGGAGCTGTGCGACGTCCGTTTGAGCGTGGACGCGAGGACTCATATGCCATGTGGTTGTACAACAGTACGATCCGGATCACGTCGCGCGTCGAGTTGGAACGTACGGAGTGAACTTTTCCTGATACGGCAAACAGATACATTCGAGCGACTGTACATCAGAGGAGCAGAAAGAAACCGGTACAAATACAAAGCGCGTTATACGATGAAGATGCGTACCAAGTTGTCCGTCCCGTACCCTAGCACTCCGGACTCGCAGGCTCAAATGGTGGTGCTCGACCCCCGGACTCCTCCTCCTTGTACTGCTGCAACCTGGTGCTCCTGGAAGGGACAGGCTCTGACCGGACGGCAGCAGCAGCTCGCGCTTTCGACCTAGTCATCAGCGAGGGCCCCAAGTGGGACCATTCCTTCTCCCGCTTCGCCCGCTTCTGAGCCGGCTCATTTGTGCGAGGGTTGAGTTGAAGCACCTCGTCCTCGGGTATGGTCTCGCAACGCCGCTTGTTGGGCCGCCCTACGTCGGTCTGTTTCGCGGACACGCCGGAAGGACCTAAGAGAGCCGGAGCGCTGACAAGACCATCCGGTTGCGCCGCAGGGCCGTCGAGGTCGGGGGCGTCATCGTTCACCGCGTCGCCCTGGAGCACCGGGCACGGCTTCCAGTCGTTCTGTGGCCATCCTGGCATGGCAATCGCCTCGTCAAACAGCTTGAGCACGGTGTCATATTCCAGTAAGGTTTGGGTGACTTCGCGGCGAGGAATGTTGCGCAAAACGACCGTTGTCAACTCGGTCAGGAGATGGGTGAGGGGCTCGTTCATTGGGATACTGAAGGTTGCTCCCTCGAGCCATTCTCTCTTCGCGCCGGCACTCAAATCGTCTTCTCCGAACTTGAAGATCTTCTCGCATAATTTGTCGCCGCATTTGTGGCCGTGGTCCGTATGGCGAGTGATGACCCACATCAACACCCAGTAAAACGACTCCAGATCGTGGTGCGTGTCATGGATGGTCTCTGAATTCTTGAGGATCTCGTACGCCATGAAATAGTATGTGCCCTGTCGTGCCGCAGCCGGTCAGACAGCTGCACAGGAGGGAACAACAGAATCAGCTCACCGTGCGCTCCTTGTGTAGGGCAGCATCCTCAGGATCCGCAGCGGTCTTCGTCGGGTCACCGTTTGACGGCTTGGCTTTGGAAGACGATCCCTCCTGCTTGGCATCCGAGGGGTCGGGGTTCATAGCGCTGTAGTCGTAGTCGTGGAGGAAGCCGACGTACTTCGCGTCCTTCTTCTCGCTGATCAGGATGTTCCCGACGCTGATGTCGCGATGCATCACCTGGGCCTTCTCCCATGCCAGCTGGTGACCTGGAGAACGATCAGTATATGGGGACACTTGAGGGCGACGCGCGGTGCTCACCCTTGATCGCGTCCCGGATGGCGCGGACGAGCTGGAGAGTGTTCTTGAAGCGGGTCAGCGGACGACCGACGTCGTCGATGACCATCCGCATGTGGCTGCGGTCGCGATGAGATTCCTCCTTGCCCATGATGAGCTGCCAAGAGTACGTCTGATGTTGAGGATATGGCAGCGGGAAGTCCTCATGCGGGATGTAGCGTTGAGGGGAAGCCACGCTGGAGGCTGCTGGAGAAGCCGTACTGCCGGTGGAGGAGAACAGCCGTGACGACGGTGCCGGATTGGAGGGGCCGGGTGGTGAAGTAGAATCCGTAGCTGCGTGTGGGCGCCCCTCCTCGCGGCGGCGGATCGTCTCTTTCCACCAGCGCAGCTCGAACTCCCCGAGGTCGCCGCCACATACCATAGTCGCAAGACCAAACCAGTCCTTCCTGGGGATTTTTGCGTTAAGCCTCTGGTAGAATTTCGCCTCCGCCGTTCGGACGAGCTGTCGCCAGGCTTCCTTCAGAATACGCGGTTTCACGGGTGCGGTGCGCGATGGATCTGGGACAAGCTGTCCTCGCTTCCAAATGCGAGTGTCCTCGATGGCCCGCCAGACCATCGTCGCGCGCGAGAACAGCCGCCCGTTGACGTCGAGCAGCTGGTAGAGCAGGTACGGGACGCAGCGCCCCGTCCGCTCGTCGTAGACCTCGACACGTCGGCCCTCAGCTTCTATGTATTGGCAGTGCTTCTGCCAATGCGTGACTTGAGCCCTCTGCAGCTCGTTCTTCACCCACTGCTGGCTGGAGAGGTCGAGCTTCATCACTGTCGGGTCAGCGCCGACGACGGTGTCCCCGACGCGAGGGTGGACGAAGTGCCAGAAGAACTTTTGCAGCAACATCGAGCCCTTCTTCGACTTGATGTCGAAGCTTTGGGAGACAAGCGCGCACGAGTGGTCGAAGCGTGCGATTCGGACGTTGCGGCCGTAGATGCCGACGACGAATGCGGCAAGGAAGCCGTGGGTGAGCATCAGGTTGCGCGCGTTCTTGGCGAGCTGCTCGATCGTCTCCGTATGAACCTGCCCTTCCCGGCCAAACGGGTCTTGGGAGGCGTCGCTCTTGCTCTCGATGACCATCGCGATGCTTTGCCACGAGCCTGAGGTGGTGTCCAATCGCTTCCCTGGGAACGAGACGGAGATGTCGGGATAGGTTGAGTGGTGGTGGTCGACGAAGGCGTGGAAGGGGAAATACAGGATCTTTGAGTGCGTGTTGGCGAATTGCAGCTTCTTTGCGGCGGGGAAGCGCTTGACGAGATTCCTGCACCCGGAGACCTGCGAAGCGTGTCAGAACAGGGAGAACGGCGGCGGGGTGCAGGCCTGTGGCTAAAACGCACGATATTGTCATACTCCAGCTTTTCCCGCCCCTGTCCCGGTGTGTAGTTTCCAAATGCTCCTTCGCCCGGCTTGTTAGAAGACCCCTGCGCAGGGTGCAGGGACTCGTTGTACGGCTGAGAGCATGGGACTAGGTACTCGATGAACTTGTCGACCGGCTTGTTGTACGTGTGCATGCGTCCGCCGAGCTCGCTGGCCCAGGCGTCCTTGAGCACAGGACATTTCTGTAAGGTCTCTGGTTGTGATTTGACGGGGTATGGGCTCCTCTTGATGCGCGGGGTGCAGAGTATCTGAGCCATACCTGAGAAGAAGGAAGCAGAGTTGTCGCAGAAGGCGCAGGTTGAGAGCGACATTTTTATAGGCGGCGATCGGTATGGTTGAGGTCTGGTTGTTCCCGGGTTCGGGCAAGTGGCTAGATGAACAAAGGAGAGATGCCCAAGCGCTGGTCAGCAGCGGCCGGTGCATGCGCCACGCATAATGATGGGCCCGTCGGAGTTTCCCGTCAGCAAAGCGGCTCTTTTCGACAAATCGAGACGTGAATAGGCGTGCTTACCGTTGCGGATGCACGGGGTGTGCTTGCTCTCGAGACACGTTGACTTTTCACAGTCAGAGCTCAGTGCGAGTCCTGCGTACCTTGCTGAAAGCAAGAGCGCTCCCTTGCGGCGCGGAGGGAGCAACAAGAGTCCAGTACAACGCGTTAGTCGCGCCGTGATGTTTCTCTGAGTAAATGAAGGTCCTTTGGCTGACGAGCCAGGACAATAGATCCTACCTACGTCGGCAGTCGGGCTGATTAGCGCACGACGCACGGTCCAGACCCCGTCCCCTGCCGTTATGGCTCACCTTTTGCCGCCACTTATTAGCCTAGATCTAGATTCACTTGACAGCAGGAAGCCTCCGCCCGCATCAGCAATCCACGGACTCAGACAGCGAGCGTGCAGTGGCGGGTCGTAGTCATTCCTTAGACGCCGACCCAACAAGTTGCGGTGGGCGCAAAACAAGCGCCCAACGCCAGCAAGAACCTTGCACTCACAAAACAAGTGTGCGTGCGGCAGCGCTGTGCACATCGACTTGAATGGCATGCAGTCATGAGTTTCCATGTGTTGTGAGGCGAGAGAGATGAGATGGAGCAGAGTTTAAAACACATGTAGGTACAAATACAAAGCAGTGTACAAAATAATCCCGAGCAGTTCTGAAATGTCTATGAATCCTGTGACGATACCGTCTCAATGGGAGGTTGGAGTGCATAGCCGTGGTCAGAACTCGGACCGACCGGTGTGGGTTCACCGCGCGCCCGGCCGCGGACCCTTCCCGCGCTCCTGATGTAGCCGTAACCGGTTGCCCCGTCGAGGAGGGGGGTCTGACCGGAATGCACCTTCTCGCGCTTGCACGACGGGCATTCCGACTTATCAGACCGTCCAATAGTGGTCAGCATAGGAATTCCTTTGTCCCCAATGGTGGCTTTTCAAACGATATCCACCGACAATCATCCCATATTGCTTACGTAATGGCTGAAAGGATTCATACTTACTGGGAGAAATGCCGTCCGATGTTGCGGGCTGCCCGTGGTGTTGCTGTCTGGTCAGCGTGGGCCCCAATTCGGCATCCCGCTTCGCCCGCTTCTTCCGAGTCGTCTCATCCGAGCGAGGAATGCCATTGACGTCAAGCTTGTCGTCTTCCGGTATGGTCTCGCAAGACCGCTTCTTGGGTGGGTCCGCGCTGCCGTCGGCAGCACCTAAAAGAGCGGGAGCGGTGACGAGACCCTCCGGTGGTTCAACGGGGCCATCGAGGCCGGGACCATCGCCGCGCTCTTCGCCCTTGAACACCGAGCCCTGGATCCAGTCGTTGACCGGCCAACCCGGCATCGCGATGGCCTCGTCGAACACCTGGAGTACAACTTCGTATTGCAGAGGTATCATGGAAACGTTGTCGCGGTTGGGCATCGGAATTTGTTTGAGGACGGTCCGCGTCAGTTTGTTCAGGAGGTGAGTGAGCGGCTGGTTCTTCGGGATATTGAAACGTGCTTGCTGAAGCCAAAACCCCTTTGCACCTGCGCTGGCATAGTCATCGCCGTATTTAAAGATCTTGCTGCATAAATGTATGCCGTACTTGTGCTGGTGGTCCGTGTGGCGAGCGATGACCCACATTAGCACCCAGTAGAACGATTCGAGGTCGTGGTGCGTGTCGTGGATGGTATCGTGGTCGATGAGAATTTCGTACGCCATGAAGTAGTACGTGCCCTACGACGTCAAGAATGATCAGCAAGTAGAATAGTAGGCGATGTCGTGGAGGAGCTTACCGTGGGCTCTTTATGCTTTGCAGCATCGCCGAGCTCGGCAGCGGTATGCGTCGGATCCCCATCGAAGCGCTTCGTAGACGACTCCATCGCGGAAGAAGACTCGTCCGTACCCTCGGCTTCGGGAGGATCAGGATCCATGGCGCTGTAGTCGTAGTCGTGTAAGAAACCGAGGAACTTTCCCTCCTCGCCCTTCTCGTTGATCAAGATGTTGCCGACGCTGATGTCGCGATGCATCACCTGCGCCTTCTCCCATGCGATTTGGTGACCTATAAAACAGACAGCGGTCAGGATATGAGGCACCTGAGGACGATGCGCATCACGCACCCTTGATCGCGTCCCGTACGGCGCGAACGAGCTCGTGTGTGTTCTTGAAACGGGTCAGCGGACGACCGACGTCGTCGATGACCATCCGCATGTGGCTGCGGTCGCGATGAAATTCCTCCTTGCCCATGATGAGCTGCCAAGAGTACGTCTGATGTTGAGGATATGGCAGCGGGAAGTCCTCATGCGGGATGTAGCGTTGAGGGGAAGCCACGCTGGAGGCTGCTGGAGAAGCCGTACTGCCGGTGGAGGAGAACAGTCGTGACGACGGTGCCGGATTGGAGGGGCCGGGTGGTGAAGTAGAATCCGTAGCTGCGTGTGGGCGCCCCTCCTCGCGGCGGCGGATCGTCTCTTTCCACCAGCGCAGCTCGAATTCCCCGAGGTCGCCGCCACACACCATCGTCGCGAGACCATACCAGTCCTCCTTGGGGATCCTCGCATTCAGCCGCTGATAAAACTTCGCCTCCGCCGTTCGGACGAGCTGTCGCCAAGCCTCTTTCAGGATGCGCGGCTTCACGGGTCCGGTGCGGGATGGATCTGGGACAAGTCGTCCGTCTTGCCAGATGCGCGTGTCTTCGATCGCGCGCCAGACCATCGTCGCGCGCGAGAACAGCCGCCCGTTGACGTCGAGCAGCTGATAGAGCAGGTACGGTACGCACCGCCCCGTCTGCTCGTCGTAGACCTCGACGCGTCGGCCTTCATGCGCACGCTCGACGTGCTTCTGCCAGTGCGTGACGCGCGCCTTCTGCAGCTCTTGCTTCACCCACTCCTGGGTGTCGGGGTCCGCCTTCATCACTGTCGGGTCACTGCCGGCCACGGTGCCCCCGACGAGGGGGTGAGAGAAGTGCCAAAAGAATTTCTGTAGGAGCCTCGCGCCCTCCTTCGACTTGATGCCGAAAGACCGGGAGACGAGGGCACAAGAGTGGTCGAAGCGTACGAGCCGGACGCGAGTGCCGTAGATGCCGACGACGAATGCGGCGAGGAGGCCGTGCGCTAGCATCAGGTTGCGGGCATTTTTTGCGAGTTGCTCAACCGTTTCCGAGTGCTTCTTGCCCTTGCGAAGGAACGGGTCTGGCGGTGCGCACGGGTCTGTCGTCGCGAATGGGTCTGTCACCGGGAACGAGTCTTTGGCGTGGATATCCTTGCTCTCGATGACCATTGCAATGTTTTGCCATGACTTGTCCTCTTGGTGCAGCGGCTGCCCGGGGAACGAGACGGAGATGTCGGGGGCGGTCGGGTGGTGATGGTCGGCGAAGGCGCGGAAGGGGAAGTCCAGCGACACCGCGTGCGTGTCGGCGAATTCGAGCTTCTTCGCGGATGGGAAGCGGTCAACGAGGCTCGTGCATCCTGCGACCTGTCAAGTGCGTCAGAACTGAAAGCCGTCGGCGGCGCGCGGGCCTGTGGCTAAAACGCACTATCTCCTTGTACTCCGATACCTCCCGCCCAGGTCCGGGTGTGTATGTCTTGAACGTATCCTGCGAGGGTGCCTGCAAGGCGTAGGGTGTAGAGCAGGGGAGTAGGGTTTCAATGAACTTGTCGACGGGCTCGTTGTACAGGTGCAGGCGTCCGTCGAGCTCGCTTGCCCAGGCGTCTCTGAGGATTGAGGATGTCTTCAAGGTCTCTGGTTGTGCGTTAACAGGGTGTGGGCTTCGCCTGATGCGAGGGGTGGGGGGTACTTTAGCCATACCTGAAGAGTATGAAGTAGAGCGGTAGCAGAACGAGTATGTTGAGAACGACATATTATAGTTGGGGTATGGCTGAACTCTCGTTGTTCTCGAGTGGCTAGAGTGAACAAAGGAGGAACGCCCAAGCGCCGGGCAGCAGTGGCCAGTGCATGTGCCGCACACATTGATGGGCCCGTCGGAGTTTACCGTCAGCAAAGCGGCTCCATTCGACATACAGAGGCGAGCTTATACTCACCGTTTGTGACGCGCAAGACGTGCTCGCTCTCTGTACACGATGACTTCTTCAAGTTCTACGAGTCCTGCGTACCTTCGTGAAGCTATAGATGCTCAGCTACGGTTCGGAGAGGGCAGAAAGGATTCAGTACGACAGGTAGATCCGCGCTGTTGGCTGAGGAGCCCGAACAGTCCAACAATGGACTCGGATCCCACCTGCGTCGGCTCAAGTGATCAGCGCAAGCTCAGGCTCTCGGCCCCGTACCCGGCCACACATACCTTTTGCTTCGCGTAACCTGTCGTACTTCCCCTGCAAAAGAGAAGCCTTCTCGCTGTTGCAGTATACCACCGAGGACAAGCGTGGAGTGGCGGGATCGTCGTTCAACAACTTGCATATTAGACGCTGGCTCAGTGGGCGCATCACAAGCGCCCTGATCTGATCGAGATCTGAAATACTCGTACAAGATCTCTCTTTGCAATCCGCTGCTCACCACATTCATAGGTTGAAGCTGAAGACGTGTCAGTTGCTCACGGTACTACAATGCGTCGACCTCGCGTAAGAAATGCATCAGGGTTAACATCGCGAATTCGAGTACACGGAGACTCGGATATCCTCAGTCAGTCCCACAGGTACGAATACTGAGACTTCCTAGCTTCTCTCCAGACTCGGATGCTAATGACCACGAACACCGCCTCCGAAATATTAAATTCCTCGTTGTATATACGTCCAACTCACACATTTTGTACGCGTACGTGTCCAGTCGGCGCTCAGCGCTTACCGTCATCGCAGTGCCTGTCGCTGTTGGCAGCGCAGATGGACTGCGGCGCGCGCGGAGTCCGAGGTGGCGCCACCAACGATATGTCGTCCTATGACGCCGTTCCCGCGAGCGGTGGGGTGCACATGGGAACGTTCCATCGTATCTTGCGCCGGGGTCACTTACGAGGGACCGCGCCGCAGGTTCAAGCTCGAGGAAGAGAAGCCGAACATCGAAGAAGGCACTGTGGGTCCTCGTTGTGCCTTGCCGCGGCCTGGAGCCTGTCCTGTGTGAGTAGCGCGTCGGCGGCGATCCAAGGTAGATAATGGTGCGCTTGCAACTTTCCGTGGTCGTGGTCTATATCTGTGATGCATAGTCTATACATGTCAGTAATCAACGGCATGCTGCGGATAGCGCACACCGTTTCAGTGGGCGCAGATCGAAGCCCCGAGCGTTCTGAAAGCGGCCATACTGTGCGCGCCGCCGATAACCTGATTGGCATGACACCGAGTATGGTCGGCGCTGAGTGGGCATGGAAATAGAGCAGTCTTACAAACCTCTTTCCCACTTATTGCATCTCGGTACCCCTTCTAGGATCATGTAGGGCGGTGTATGGCGGTATGCTGTCACGGCCCCCCGTCCTCCGGATGCTGAGCGGTGCGTCTTGTCTCATCAGCGGCTTCTGCTGGACACAATGGAAAGGTGCCGGTGAACGCAAGCTGGTGAACGCTGCTGGACATGCAGTGAAGGTCCACAACTCCGCCGGCGGCGGCCTGGGAGTGATATCTAGATTTACCCCAGGTGCCGATCGCTGGGTGCGCGCATAAATGTTAACACAACTCGGTGGCGGCGTAACGCTGAAGGAGCTCGCCGAGAACTTTGGAACGATCGCACCCTGATTGCTTGGAGTTGAGAGGGACTCTATGCACGCGTGCAGTCACTCCTGGGAACACAAGCATTGAGACGAGGCCTCCGAGATTGTCGTTGCAGAGGGACGAAAGAGCCGCAACCGTACGGCGCACTGCTTGGCAGTGCTTGTGGACGTCAAAGCCCGGGCCGAGCTCCGGGGCCCCGGCTCCACGCGCCTGGCGAAGTCGTCGCCCTCCACGATCCAACCTCGTGCACGATGATGTCCGTCGCCTGCTCTTCGCCGTGTTCTTCCTTGCTTTCACTGTCGCCGTCTATGACTTGAATATGTTTCTCTCTTTGCGTTATTGGCCGCTGCATGTACTTCTATGGCTTGTCCTATACACACTCCGCATCCGCGCCCAGAAATGTCGACTGGTACCGAAACAACAGGTGCACCTCGGGTCAAGCCCGCAAGTACCTCTGAGCGGCGGAAGCAATGATACGGCCACCAGCGGTACCTCTTCATTGCAACCTTCAAGTTCGCAGACTGCATCCTCGACCACTTCAGCGTCCGCATCCCCTAGTCCATCCTCTACCCCGTTCAATTATGGCAAAGACACCATCAGAGGCGTCAACTTGTGCGTATCGCGTGTATCCCAGGGCTTGGACTGCATGCTCAGGCTAGTGTGTGTAGAGGTGGCTGGTTTGTTCTGGAGGCAAGCGTGGTGTTCGTGTATAATCTTGTGCCCCGCAGCTGACCATCCCTCCAGCCTTGGATAACTCCCAGCATCTTTGAGAACACGAACGACTCTGACATCATCGACGAGTACACCTTCGGTCAGATGCTTGACCAGGACTACGCGTTGGACGTGCTCCAGAATCACTGGGCGACGTGGATAACAGAAGACGACTTCGTCGCTATCAAGGCCGCGGGACTCAACCACGTCCGGTCCGTCCGATCCCTCCCCCAAAATGCCTCCGCGCTCTCCCGCTGACATGCGCCGCGCGCACAGCATGCAGGTTGGATACTGGTCCGTGCCCATCACGTCCGCAGACACCAACTACAGCACCTCCGTTGCCCCATACGTGCCCGGAGCATGGCCATACCTCCTGCGCGCGCTCGGCTGGGCCAAGGCGCACGGCGTGCACGTCATCCTCGACCTGCACGGCGCGCCCGGCTCGCAGAACGGGTACGACAACTCGGGGCGGCGCGGCAGCGCGAACTGGGCGCAGGGCTCGAACGTGAACCGCACGCTCGACATCATCCGCTTTCTTGCGGAGCAGCTGGCCGGCATGATCGACGTGCTCGAGGTCCTGAACGAGCCCGCGGGGTACCAGAGCGACATTGGCGCGATCATCGCGGACTATTGGCAAGACGCGTACAACATCGTGCGGCAAGCCGCGGGGTCGTCGCTCAAGGTGATGATCGGGGACGCGTTCCTCGGTGTCGGGGTACGTCACCGTCTGATGAGTCTCTGACCCGAATTCATTTTAGACCTTTTTCGCAGCACTGGGACGGCTTCTTGACGGCGCCATCCGCCCAGGGCGTTCTCATGGACTACGTTAGTCTGACAGTAGCTCGTGCTTGCCAGCACCCTCCCTGACGTCTATCCTTGGCCCTGGACAGCACGAATACCAAGTATTCAACTATAATCAGCTCGCGATGACCCAGGACGAGCACATCCAGGTACGTTTTGTGCCCTCCTACTAGCCCAGTCGTTGATTGCTAACCACTACGACGGACCTGTCAGGACTCGTGCGGTGTGCTGGAACAGCTCCAGCCCTACGCGTCCCAGAACCTATTCACGGTCAGCGGCGAGTGGTCGAACGCGATCACGGACTGCGCGAAGTGGCTCAACGGCCGCGGCGTCGGCGCACGCTGGGACGGCACCTGGCAGCCGAACCAGCAGACCTTTGGCAGCTGTGACGGGTATACGGGAGACATGTCGTCCTTCAGTGACGAGTACAAGACCTTCCTCCGCAAGTGAGTCCAAGCGCCAGGCTTATCACGGGCGTCCTGCGTGAACGCTGCGGCAAATCGTTTTATCTGACAAACGCCGTATAGGTACTGGGAGTCGCAGGTCGCGATCGGCGAGGCCGTACAGGGCTGGATTTTCTGGACTTGGAAGGTCAGTCCCTCTGGACGCCATGCTTCTGCGTGCGTCCGCGGTTGACCTGTATCACCTTCAGGCCGAGAACGCGGACGACTGGAGCTATCAGCGCGGGCTGGAGGGCGGCTGGATACCGCAGGACCCGACAGACAGGCTCTACCCGAACATCTGTTCCGAGTCCTAGGACGCTCGCGCGGGGCGGACTTCCCGCAGACGGCTTGCCATGTCTATATGTGAGTACCAATCGGGGGAGCGTCTGATGTGAACGTTGACGTTGACGCATCGGGCAGGCTGTCGTCTCTTCCGTGTAGACGTGTTCCCCTTTGCTGTATCATACTGTATGATCCTTGTATTATGATGTGTGAGACTGACAGCTGCTTGAACCAGCGTGAGAACACACAGGGCATCCTATTCCGGGGATGCGCGTCCTTGGGTGGTTCCAAGGACCGACTTGTGAACATACAGGCCCAGGAGCCCGTCTCCCACGGACCCTGCGCTGCCGACACCCGCGGAAGCGCTGCATGTGTATGGTGCTCGCCCAACGGCAGCCTTTCTCCGCCGTGATGTTTCGGGTCGGTATTGTAAGAGGCGTGGTCCTCCCGAGTCCTCCGGCCACAGTGAAGGGGCCCGAATAACGCGCGATCGTTCCAATGGCGGCGATCGTTCACCAGCCACCAGACGATCGTCATCCTCGCTGTCATATCACGATCGCGCTAGCACCAACAGACGGAGTGTGCCGAACAGAACCGATGCGCACGGCTACTAAACCGGATCTGCGGGTGACAACGGTGGCGAGCAAGACGACCATGCTCAAACGATCGACGTTCAAACGTCAACGTTCATCGGGCGCGAACCGTCCGAGTCAGCCGCACCAGTTCGCCGCCGCAACTCGCGATCGGAAGCGACCACCGTCACAGCCAAACATAGCTCAACATGCACGGTAGGTGCGAAGAATTCGTCGATCGGCTCACTCGTCACGGTGAAAGGGCGGCTGACGTTGACAGCGCGAATAGATGTCAGGCTGGGCTGGCGGCGGGCAGACCTTTGCGCGGGCTACAAAAGCTCGCGCTCAGGAGCATCTGCTCTCCGGAGGCACTCTCTCACCTTCACCCTCCTTCCCGGGGCCTCCCTCCACTCGGGCTCATTCTATCCGCCAACCCCTCCCCTCTGAGTGCGAGCTCAACGGCTCTGCTGGTCAGAGCTCAGCATTGTACGCTGTTGCTTCCCGGCTTCTGTGGCCTTCCGACTTGCTACCCCATGGTCTCACTCTCGGTCAAGTTCGCTCTGGAGCGGAGCGACCTCCAACGGCGACCGACCTCGCTCTAGCAGCCTAGCCGGTGGGTCCTCATGAGGCTCGACGCCTCTCGTATATGCATCTTGAAGCCTCCTCGAGTTCAGACGCGACTAGGACGCGCGCAACGCTGCAGGAGACCAGAGGCGCTGGCGGTACGTCGCTGCCCTCCGAAGTCGGCTCCCGTGGAATATCACTGACGAGAGCATACCCATTCCGAGCCCGATCCAGCGGGGCGCCATCCCGATGGTGACGTCCCAGACCGTAGGTGATCGACGCTCAGCGGGGCACCAGCGTGCGCTGCGTCTCCACGACCATTCCTTTCGTCGGGCGCGGCGGGCCGTCCCTTTGTCCTGTGCCGCAGACATAGCGCATAGCCTCGCTCTAACCACGAGCGAGCCCTCATTCTCTAGAATACGGACACATCTGCCGCGCATATGGAGACTCCACCGGCGCTCACCCATCATGAATCAACTTCCGCCGGCACCTCTTGGCGTGGAAGGCGCTTCTGCCTCATTCAAACGATACCTTCGACGTATCATTGTGTGGCCGTTGAACCGCAGACGTGGCGCAGTCCCGCTTGGGGGGCTCCCGACGTCCTCGGGCTTTTGAGCATGCTTCTTTGGCGTCGCGATGTCTTCTAGCGCGACGGGGCTCTAGAGCTACGTCGGAGCGCGCTGTGCCGCAGGTGGTCGTGCCGATGAATTGTATTGTCGGCCAGATGCCGCAGAAGTGCGCTGCGCACATACCGAGCCAAGCTGCAGTTGTAAGTAAGGTGCGTGGCTTTGCAAGATTGTATTGAAGAAGTGCTGAACCGACGAAGGCTCGCGCCATCTTAACGCTTCCATCTCCTGAGGGCTACAAAACAGAGTTCTTATAATAGCGTGCAATATGACGAAGCCCCAACAGAATTACAGACACGAAATAAAACCGTCCACGCTGCTTCCTCCGCCGAGCCGCTCCGCTATCGCGCGCCGAATGTGGGTATACGTCCATCCAAAGCATACAGCGTCGTCGGCGAGGAAGATATACACGGTGCGCGCCGGGGAAGACGTCACCAGGCGACTACTCGTACAATTGTGCGGCAGGGTGGGCTGTACAGTATATGCCACCCGGGGATACCCTTCACTTACGCATCCGGACGAATATCGCGGTCGAGGAACCCGGCGCGCGTGCGCGACCCGTCCGCCGCGTAGAACTCGACCTCGGTAACGAGACACGCAAAGCGCTGTGGCAAGAGGTGCAGCTGGTAAGCGGGAGCCAGAACATCCCAGCTCGCTACGGCGACCGCAGGAAATTGCATGCGTACCGAGTTGTAGAAGCTGCGGGTGACCACACCCGGAATCCAAATATCGGTGCGATACTGGATAAGCACGGACTGATTCTGGCATGCGGCTTGTCACGATATGCGTACAGCAACTCTCGGCCCTGCTACGAACCGTGTTCTGTGCGATGCGCATGAGCTTACAGGAAGGGGCGGTGCGCAAGGGAGGACTGACATAAGTGGGGACCATGTTGCCCACTGGCGCGGGTGTGATGGCCGTTGGCGTTTCGCGGGAGGCCGGAGCGCCCTGATGAGTTCTATGTCAGACGCCTGAATGGTCTAGTAGGTAGGGGAGAACTCGCAGCGGTGGCCGCGGCAGCGGCCCTCGCCGTACTCGTGCGGCGGCGGGAGGTGGGATGTGAGATGCGAGCCATGGTCGAGTTGCGGCGGGTCGGCTTGGGGGAGTCGAATCCGAAGTGGCACTTATATGTACCTGCGGCGCAGGCGCTTCCTGGCACAAGAAACCAATATACCAGGGTTTGGGCCCGTATAGAGGTATCCTCGTTTGAGAGCTGGAAGATTAATATGCGTGCGATAGCTGGAAATACCTTCATAATGAGTCGTTGGCGCCAGCCCGGAGTTGTGGGCCCTCACGCGGCCTCCCAGCGCCCTACATCAAACTTACAGCGTGCACTTGAAGGACGAGAAGACGCACTGCCCGTCATGGGGATCAACCAGCAACTCCTCAAAGGTTCATCACACACCATCGTGCCATTAGTTTGTTTTCCCGCCGTTCGGTGGTGAACGTTCACATACATGCCAGACGAAACAACTGCAAAAACCCAGGCTGTGCGTCTTCACGAATGGGTGTTGAAGGCTGGAGAATCGTTGAGAAGATGCTCCGAGGATGCCATCCCGAAGTGGGCTAGGGTCAGAAGTGCAGGTGATGATCGGTGTCGGCGATATGCGCAGCTGCAACGACCGGATCCAGAGAGTTACGGTACTTGCTGGTGGTCGCGGTCAAGGTTGGTCAGAGCTTGAAGAGGACCATCCAAAGGACCAGCAGATAACGGGGTCCCACGATCGATCTGTGAAATCTGCGATCGAGGCTGATCGAGATCACAATCTGAGCGCTACGCCCACTTGCCGCTCGCGGCGCTCAGCCTCTCAGCACCTGGATTGCTCCTTGGCTTCAACATTGATGTCGCAATTCGCAACACTCCCATTTGATTCCGCAGGGGCGAGCGAGCGATGGCGGGCTCCTGTCCTCGCTCAACATTACCAGAGGAGCCAACGCATGCGGGAACGCCTCGGACAACTGCAATTCGGCTGACACCTTACCGATACTAACGCTTCCAGTTTACATGGACAGGGCTGTGCGGGAATTGCGCCCCCGTGGGGATATCACTGTGAGTTTCCTGTGCTTTCCGACTTCTAGCGTACGGAGCACCTGATGCGTATGACATACGCGGCAGGCTTACTGGCACGCCTGATGAGGCACATGAATTCGAGCGGCCGAGCAAATCGAACATGGACCCTTAAGATGCACCGCTGTCATTCCAGGTGCCACCGTGCAATTGTTCATCGGCCATAAAGCATCTAATCAATGCCGCGGCTGTGAGTCTTCTCCTGAGGCTGTCATCTTGGGTTCTCATTGCCCGCGGCGCGTTCTCGCACTGCGATCTTCTCCTATCAGACTTCAGGCTCGCGTTCTATAGACCCGATGGCTTGCTTTGTACGGTGGACGCCTTCGGATGCTTTTAGACTCGCAGTGGGGTGCCGGGCTCACTATTCCCTTCCGTTCTACCGCAGCCCCGGGCCACTGATTCGTTAATGATTGGGTGTGGCATCGCAGCACTGACATGTTCACTGACAACATGCGACCAGGCTAACCGAAGACCTCCTGCCTCCCTATGCACCCGTCGCCATCGGGGCTATGGCAGAACAGCTTGACAGTATCCCATGCGCATACTCCGGTCTCACGAGTACGCGCGGCGCGTTTCCCCACGGTCCATCACCCCCACAAGCCGGCGGCGCTGTGCCTCTACGCCGATTCGCCTCCAGCGGTGACTCACAACAAGAAGCGGCATAGCATGTCACGATGGGGGCGTACTAGTAGCGCTTTGGACCCTTATGGAAGAGTGTGCAGATAACACGCTGGTGTGCCTTTCAGTGCTTCGGAGAACTTGAAGGATCCGCGGCGGCGCTGGACGTCAGCCTGGCACAGGGTAGCAGAAGATTCCTCTTCATCGCATGTGGTCTTTGGAACCTGCCAGCTGACCTCATCGTGGTCTATAAGGCAGCCCCTGAGTGTCTTCGCTTCTAGTACAGTGGCGAGATCAGAAGCTGCATCATTCTCGTGCCGGGCCTGAGGCCTGGGGCTTAGGGATCTAGACAGGGTATTGTCTGTTGTGCTTCTTGTGAAGCATGACAGCTGAGCGCTGCCCTAGACCCATGGTGACGACCTGGTGGCGGCATCGACGTGCTTTGCGCGGCCACAGATTGCATGGTTCTGCCCAATGTCGCAGACTCCGAACATCGTCGGAGGAATCCTCGGACGACGCTCGCAAGGCGTCGACGCTGAGAGACCGCCGTCTTATCGACCCGCCTTCCGTTGAACATACGGCCCCCAAAGTACCGCGCTAGCGTGGGAACCGGACGGTGAGGGGTCCGATACAGTCTATTTCCAGCCTCAAGCGCGGACGCTGGTGAATGACAATAGTAACGGTATTCCTTCGGATGTACATAGGACAGGGCGGCGGTCAATGACTGGACGCGGCGACCGCATGTTGATCACTCCCCCACGGGGACGGCAGCGCCTTCTACTATGGTGCCTTGAAGGCTTACTCACGGCGCGGGCGGACGTCCCGATCAAAGAACCCGCGGCGCACACGCGCACTACCCTCCGCCTGAAATTCGACTTCCGTGGCGAGGCACGAGAAGCGCTATGTCAGATTGGGGCATGGTCGGTCAGTCTCTTCGTCATATCTTCGATCAGAACGTCCGACGTACGGTGTCGTAGTAATGGTTGATCACGGTCCCCGGGACCCATTCGCCTGTGCGGTGCTGGACGAGGACGGGCTGGTTCTACGAAGATCGTGGGGCATGCTGGTGAGCACCGTCCGCGCACGAGCAGTGGTCTGTTCAGCTTACCCGCACCTAGGATGGACAGGTGAGCATGGAGAGTACCGCACGACATTCTGAACTCACATATGTTGGGACGATGATGTGGACGTTGGCGGGAGCGCGGGTCGACGCTGCTCGAGACGTCGAGGTCGTGCGCGTGCTCTGCACAGCCGCGTGTGAGCAACCAACCGTGAAGGAATGAGAACGATGGAGGCGGAATTCACGTTGGTGACATTGGAAGCCGCGGTGACTGCATTCCTGCAGTGACGCGCGGTGGGGTAGTTGGCGGCGCCCATGTAGTGAACGGATCCTGGTGCTGAGGAGAGGGGGCGGTGGTTTCCTTGAGGTGGAACGGCTGACGGTCGTTGTTGCAGAGCAGCCCGTGTCCGAAAGCCTTTATACAGATCGCTGCCGTGACGCTGCTGCGTGGATGGAAACGTTTTACGGCAACGTCACAATGGCGGGGGCGCCCAGTGGTCGCTGACATCGTGCACTGATTACGGAAGAGCGTATATGTGTACCTCTGCCTGGGAGGCGCATGACCCAGCCAGACGGCCCAGCCTGGTGTACGGGATCCTTCCCTGCCACAAATCAAAGCGTGGGACTCCGCATTTAGAGAGAAGTGCAGCTTATAGCAGGCTACTTACCATGTCTAGATGCGGCTCTCCGCTCATCAACTCCCTGAATCCATCAATAATCGTTTCCCCGTGTCAGCGGGCCTCGGACGTTGAGGGTCGCTGCTATTACCGCGTGCTTGCCTCATGTGTTTCCAGCAACCTGGTTAAGGCTCTACGGCTATGCAGGCCTGTTGTGTACATAAATAATTCCGGTGCTATTGAAACATAAGCTGATGCAAGATCAGCAGTCAAGTACTCACTGGGGGTAGATCTGTTGCACGAATACTGGCCGGTGTGACCGTGATTGCCAGTGAGGTCCGATGATGATCGAATGTCGCAGGCAGCCCGTATGCTGCGCCATGATTGCAACAGAGAAAGTAACTGGCTACTCAAGCATGATGCACGGATCACAGGAAGGTTCGGCCTATGTAGTCAGTCGTGGTCGGGAACAAACTCGGAGGCACGCGCGCGCGACAAGCGACAAGCGTAGCGTCAAGTCAAGATCTACGATTAGGTTTGCGGGTCGTGGGAATGACGCATTGCTCTAGCCGGTCAGTGCTAAACGATCTGAAGCAGTGACCTCTTGCACCATCTCCATCTCTTCGTCTACTCGGAGCGCCGTCAAAATCGCACCTGTTCCGCAACTTCAAGCTTTCAGAATCCTTGATTGCCGTCTAGATCGTGTGTGGCATAGCCCTGCTCCCCGCGCTGGTCTTCATGCCGAACCAATTGTCCATTCCATTCAAGAAGACCTACACCATCCCCCTCCGGCAGGCGGTAAGGGAGTACATACTCTCGCACCACAGTGACACGCATCCGGACGCGTATAGATGGGACATCGGCCACTGGGAGAAACTTCGCGCGGAAGCCGCGAGTGGCGGGGTCCATGTTGATCGCGTCGGTACATTGCTCAGGTGCGCCGTCGCTCATAACATCGGTTGCGCGCGTGCGCCTGACGCTTTGCAAGTTATCATGCTCAGCTCGTGTTCATCTTGACAAAGCTCCCTCCCGATGTCCGTCACGCAATGTCATGTCTTTGTCTCTTCTCCTGAGTGTGCATCGCGCAGATCGGCCTCGAGATACCATACTCCCCGGCATTCAATAGCTCTGCCCTACCACAGACCCTGAAGAATCTCGTATATGAGCGCGCGGCAGTCCTGTATAACCTCGCAGCACTCTACTCTCAACTCGCCAGCGCCGAGGACCGCTCGACGCCTCAAGGCTTGAAGCAAGCGATCAAGTTCTATCAGGTATGTCTCCACATCCTGAGATATGCGGGGCATGCGTGCGTTTTACTCAGTATCTCTCTTAGGGAGCCGCTGGAGCCCTTAATTACCTCCATGACTCGGTTGTACCGCAGCTGCATGCATCATTAGGGCCGGGAGACCAACCAGTTGAAATCGGAAGCGCGTTTGTCAAGAGCCTAGAGTATCTCATGCTCGCACAGGCCCAGGAATGTGTCTGGCAACGTGCTGTGATGGGTATGTTGCCCTTCGAGTACTCGTCCTAATCTGACTTTTGGGTGTAGACAATTACAAGAACGGACTTATTGCGAAACTAGCGCAGAAGGTATGTTAACGATGTGCGGTGTTCCCACTTTACTAAGATCACCTGCCATAGGTGGCATCCTTCTACAGTTCATCTGCCAAGTACATCAAGGATTCCTCGCCTTCCATCAAGCACGTCTTTCCGGCGGTGCGCCTATATTGAAGTATAGGAAATAGGATTGATTGACAGGGCGCGGACAGAACTGGATCTCTCATCTAGAAACCAAAGAACTACATTTTCTCGCGGCGGCTCAATATCGGAAGAGCCGCGAAGACCTCGAAGCACATCGGTATATACTCCGTCAATTCGGTAGTGCCCCCCATTGATCCTAATGTGCATAGCTATGGCCATGAGCTTGCCCGACTTTTCGAGGCCCAAAATCTCGCGAAAAAAGGTTACGATATCGGAAGGCGCGGTGGAGCCGCGCAGCCCGTCCAACAAGACATCAAGGTAGCGGAGCGCTCTCTCAAAGCTCCCATCGCCGGACGTGACGATACGGACTGATGATATGGCCCAGTCGCTTCTAGATAATGTTCAGAAGAATGTGTCTCGTGCCGAACGCGACAACGACCTCATCTATCACCAGGATGTCCCCCCTGCGTCCGCACTTCCTCCCATCACGGAGGTGGTCATGGCGCAGCCGCTCATTGACCCTGGTCTACAAGATCCGAAGAGCGTGGTCGGAAAGGATGGCGTGATATTTGGCGAATTGCTCGGATGGGGAGCGCGCCTTGCGATCGGTACGTCACGTCCCTTCCCATGCACCCTCATCTTCTGGCGTCCTCATTGTGCGGCGTGGGCAGAGATCTACAACGACCGCAAGCGCAACTGGATATCTGAAGAAATCCAGGACAGGGCGCGCCGTCTGGACGATGGGCTGTTGAGGTAAGCACTGGCAGGGCTGCCAGCGGCTCCAGGATGTGCGAGTATCGCGCCTCGTTCTCATCGCGACCACACCAGCGCTCGCGAGAGCTTGAACCTTCCTGCGGCCCTAGACGCACTCGATAGGCCGATTGGACTGCCCCCTAGTCTCGTGAAAAAGGCCGAGGAGGTCAGGCTGGAGCACGGCCCTGAGCGCATCGAAACCTATATCCGGGACGTTCAAGCGCTTGCCCAGCACGTTTCCTCGCTGCTCAATGAGGCAAGTACGAAGGAGCTGCCATGGATCCGTCCGCTGATCGACGGCGTGGCAGGCGATGGACATATTGGATCAGGAAGCGGACGAAGACGAAGCCCTGCGCGAACGCGGGCGGTCGTTCCCCGAACGGCCGCCGTCACTGGAAGCGAATAGAGACCTGGTAGCGAAGGAGCAGCAGTACCGCACCGTTCTCGAACAGGCGGCCGAGAGTGACGCCCTCGTGCGGAAGAAGTGGGAGGAGTGGGAGGACTCGGTCGCGCAGCTCACCTGGCCGGAGGTCAGCCGCCCGCCGTAGATTGTGCCTGATCCTCTGCGCTCACTAACGCCTCCCCCGTGCGGTCACACAGGACGAGCTGGAAATGTCTATCCCGTCCTCGACGGTCGACCTCGGGCGGCGGGGGGAGTCCGTAGGGGCCGATCCCACGCGGACCCACGCCCGCGCCTTGCGCACGCTCCTCGAGCAGCTCGAAGATCTGTCAAAGGCCAGGGCGGAACTCTGTGCACGGGTCGACCGCCTCGCTGCGTCTGATGACATCACGCAGCGCGTCGCGAAGGCCGCATCGGCGATGGAGCAGTGGGTGAACGTGCAGCCGGCGATGTTCGAAGACATCCTCGACGAGGAGCTTGCCAAGTACGACCGCTTCCGCGCGCAGCTCGAGGAGAACGGGCAGAGGCAGGAGGCGCTGCTGCAGTCCCTCCAGGCACGTGTCTAATTGCGGCGGCTTCTCCGGGGCAGCTTCGTGCTCATCTCCGCGTTGCTATTGTGCAGGACCGTCACGCGCAGTTCGTGCAGTCGCGGAAGGAAGATACGAGCGTCAAGGAGCGTGAACTGGCGCTGCAGTCGCTCGACCTGGCGTATCACAAGTACCGGGAGATAGTCCGGAATTTGGAGGAAGGCCAGAAGGCGCGTCTTCTCTCGCCGCCGTTCACATGCTCCCGCCATTGCTTATTTTGCCGTTCGTTTCACAGTTCTACAACGAGTTTTCGGCGCTGCTGTCCGAGTTCCGCGCGCTGTGCAAGGACTACGCCGCCGCCCGTGGACAAGAAGCGAGGTGCGTTTCTAGACTCATTGTCTACCTGCCACATATGTCGGGTTGGCGATGCTGATGTTGCGCAGCGCGCTGACACGCGCTATGGACGGCCTTGCTCTGGCGAGCGACGATCCGCAGGAGCCACATCCGGCTCATCTCGCTTCGCGTATGGCAGATCCCCAGGCGCAATATGTGCCTGCCGAAGCTCCCCCTGAGCCCGAGCCCCCCGCACAGAACACGAAGCCGAAGCCGCGAGCAGCGCTCGACCTTCCACCTCCAGACTCGGACGAATGGGAGACTATGGCGCTGCCACCCGCGCCTCCGAGGCCGGTGGAAACGAAGCGCAGGGTGACGCGGTCGGCGCAGAAGGGCAAATAGGTTCGTGATGTGGGGTGTACACGATACGTAACGATATAGCCGCCTGATTCGTTCCGCAATCGATGCGTCTGGAGCACAAAATGCGAACTTGATGCTCGTTTGCTGGCTTCATCACGTCTGCCCCGATCTACAATTGTCGGTCCTGGAACCTGTGTTGTGATTACGGCTGAGGCAGTGAGCTGTCGATAGCACCGATGAGCCCGATTTCTATTTCCATTGCATGTGGTAGGCACTGCTTACCTGTACAGCGACTGCGGGGGACCGCTGCCCCCGCCACCTAGCAGGCGGGCGAGATTGCGACCGACGTCAGCCCCGTTTCTTGTAGTTAGAAGACGTACGTGATGTCTGAGCGGCGTCGCCGATATGATGCCCCTGATCGATAGAGTAGTAGGGTGAGGGAGTTTAGCTCACTGGACGTTTGTGGTGAGGCGGCTGCAGCGCGGCGAGCACGGCGGGCGCTTGCGAACCACGTAACACAGCCGCGGACGCCACAACGGCCAAGGACACAGTATCTCCGAATCCAGTTACGCGAGGGGCAGTGTCACAGCCTCTTTCCCTCCCAGCACCTCAAAACACCCCGGTAGGCGAGGATCTTGCCACAACCCTTGTACCGCACACTCAACCAGCACCTACCTCGTTCTCAGCGTGTACAACCTCACGGATCCGTGGTAGATCATAGCGAAACATGGGATCGCACAGTCGTCGCCGCAGTCGCTCCAGCTCCTCCTCGAGCTCCTCCTCCTCCGATGAGGACAAGAAGTCCAAGAAGCACAACAAGCACGCGTTTCCGGAGCCTCAGGGCTCTCACCATGGTCTCCCCCCGCCCTACGGTGGCCACTCCCCTTCGATCCCAGTCCCAAGCCACGGCGGAGTGCCCATGCCTGGCTTCCCCGTCCCCGGCGGCCACGACCAGGCCTTCATGCCCATTCCCGGCGCACACGTCGGCGACCACGCCAATCGCGACATCTCTCCCGTCCCCGGCGCCGCCGGACCCTTCGCCCCTCCGGCTGGCCCGCCGCCCGGCCACACCAGCCCCGGCGCCCCCGGCGCGCACGCCGCGCCGCCCTCGGGGTTCCGCGTCCCGCTGAGCGACGCCGCGCCGTTCCCGAGCCAGCAGGCGGGGCAGCCGGTCGCGTTCGACGCGGACGGGCGCACGCCCGTGTTCGTCGGGAGCGCGCTGCTCGGGAACGCCGTGCACCCGTGCAAGATCGTGCCGTCGCTGACCCCGCCCGCGCGCGTCGCGTATGGGGGGCGCGAGCTCGAGCACCGCGGGCGGTACGACCTGCTCCCGTTCGACGCGAACACGATGGAGTGGGTGCCGACCGCCCATGGCCAGGTCCCGGCGGGGCGCCGCCCGGTCGAGGGCGGGTACGAGGAGAACGGGGGGAAGCTGTACCATGCGCTCGCTACTGTGCATGGCGTCAGGGTCCCTGGCAAGACGGGCACTCATCTTGTGAGTTACAGCGTGAGTAGTGTGCATGAGATGGCTTTCTGACCAGGTTTACCTCCATGCAGGGCGGAGCCAACGTCGCTTTCGGCGGAGCGGAGCACGTCGTCAAGGAGGACTACGCTATTCTGTACGTACTCATCTGCCCCGACAACAAGGGTCCTGGACTGACTTCCCTTAGGTGCTGGCGCTACTGATGTGAGAGGAAGAAGTGCTGGTCTTAGGATGTAGGATACGGATTGTGTTGTAGGATCAACTGTATTGCAAAAGAACGTTTGGTTTACTGATGACGAATGCACATCCAAATCGGAACACAGGCTGTGCATAAAGCATGGGTATCCACGTACTTGGACGAGTTTTGTGCGCATAAACCACGCCGGGAACCCTCATTCCTGGAGTATGCATGGGAACCAGATCTATGATTTGCACTTTCCTGACAAAGTCATTGCTACAGTACATTCTATCCATGATTCTTCCCGTGCATTCTGATATGCGCCTTCTACTCGACTCGATCACCGGGGCACGTCCTTCTCCTTCAACGTCTTCGCCAGAATCTGCGGGCGCGCGACGAGCGACTCGACGAGCGCGCGGTGGCCCTCCCACCACGCGTGCTTGCCCCTGCGGTTCTGCATGTCCGCGTGCTCGACCATGTCGCGCACGGGCACCCACTGCACCGCGGTGCCCTGGATCGTGATCACCGCGGCGGACTCGGGCGGCGCCTGCCGCGAGCGCGCCTGCTGCTTCAGCAGCTCCTGGTGGTGCCGCTCGATGAACGCCATGCTCTTCAGCGAGAGCCGCACCGCGCGCGCGCGGTCCATCGGCGACGGGATCCCGCCCTGCAGCGTGTGCCCGAGCGCGGCGGAGCGCGAGTCGAAGAGCGAGCCGCCCTCTTCCTTGAACATCTTCGTGATCACGTCGGTGGTGTAGACGTCGGACGAGACCTCGTTCCTGCGCCATTGTTAGCGGGGGATATGGTCAAGTTGGAGGGGATGGACGTACCTGATGACCAGACGGCCTTCGCTCTTGCCCTTTGCGTCCATCGCATACCTGCGCTTCAGGAATCGGACGTCATACCGGAGCATATCCAGGTCGATCCCGCTCTCTGGCGTATACACGATGCACGCGCCGGTCTATGACACGTAATATGAGCTTCGATTCTAAAGTAGACAGGGCTTGTGATACGCACCGCAAGTGCACCCATGGTCGCAATGTAGCCGCACTTGCCGCCCTGCGTCTCGACGACGAACACACGGTTCCGACTGGCCGACGCGCTCTGCTTGATCGCATCGCACGCATCTACGAGGGCGTTCAGACTCGTGTCACTCCCGAGACTGAACTCCGTCAGCGGGACGTTGTTCGAGATCGTCGCGGGCAGATGCACGATCGGGATGTTGAACGCCGGGTAGTGCTTCCGGGCCTCGTCCAATATGCGGAGCGCGTTGAACGCCTCGAACCCGCCGATCATCAGCAGCGCGTGGAAATTGTAGTGCTGGAACTTCGCCGCCACGCCGCCGAGGTCGACGTCGGGCAGCTTGCGGTTCGTGCCGAGCTCGGACCCGCCGCGCGTCATCCAGTTGTCGACACCGAGCCAGGAGAGCTGGTGCACGTTGTCGTCGAGCAGGCCGACGAACCCGTTGTGGATCGCAAACGGCTTGTGGCCTTGCCTGATGCAGTAGCGGACGGCCGCGCGCGTAGCGGCGTTCATACCGCCTGCCGGGGCACCCACACTGCGTCTTGGGTTAGATACGCGCTCTGTTTGTGCCGAACACGGACTTACTGCATGATCGCAACACGCATCCTCTGAGACGAGACAACCATCAGTTCACATGTGACATATCGGCCAGAAGTCACTCACAAGATGGTGAGGGAGTAGGGGTTCGTGCTGGAGCCCAGATGTAGCATAGAAGCCCTCCAAGCTCTCGCAGAACTCCGGATCACGAAGAGACATTGCCTTTGGGAAGTCCTTCTCCGAAATGGCCTGTGCAACCTCTTGGGTCTTCGTTCGGCAACTGTTAGCACACTAGCATAGAGAGGATGGAAGGAGAACCGACCAGCTTCACAGCATCCATGAGAGGCACTCGGGTGATCTTGTTCTCGCGGACACCGATCATGTAGGAAGGCGTCTCCGGGGTAGCCTCTAGCAGAGCTTCTACGGCTTCGACACCTTGCAGCGTCGGCTATCGCATGAAATGTTCAGTGCCGGACTCGGTGCATTCGTGAGAAATACCTACGAGTATGCGGTCCATAGCGCAAGGTTTGCCTCCACGCTGGGTATGACCGAGGGTCGTAACCCTCGTATCGAGACCGAGGCGTTGCGAGAGAACGTCCTTGACAAAGTCGGCGCGGATGGGCTGCAGTTTCGAGTCGAGCGCACCCTCGGCCACAATGACGATGGTCTTGCGCTTTCCTGCATCTCGGTGCTAACAAGGGGTCAGTATCCATCTTACAACAGACGGGATAAACTTACACCCCGGATCTTCTGGCACATTTCATCTTCCCAGGTGTCCGCGTCGGGCGGACTCTCGGGGATAAAGATGAAGTCCGCACCACAGCTGACGCCAGCCATGAGCGCGAGCCAACCGCAGTGGCGACCCATCACTTCCAGTACGAACGCGCGAGAGTGGGAGAACGCGGTCGAATTGATGTTGTCGATTGACTCGCATATCCGGTGCAGCGCCGTCGGCGCGCCGATGGTCAGGTCCGTCATGGACATGTCGTTGTCGATAGAGCCGACAAGACCGACGATCTTGAGGTGTGTATGCTCCTTGAGCTGCTCTTCGGTGATCTTGCCTTGGGTGTGTAGCTCCGCAATCAGCTTCGGCCACTCCGCGCGGAAGACGTCCGCGCCGGTGAGTGAGCCATCGCCACCGCAGACAGCCAGTGCGTCGATTCCCTCCTTGATCAAGTTGTGTGCAGCCGTAAGACGGCCTTCCCAGGTGCGGAACGTAGTCGAGCGCGCGGTGCCGATGAGAGTACCGCCCTGGACTGTTCTTGAGTTAATGCAGCCGCGGGGAGATTTAGTGCGTGCCTCACTTCAGCGAACCATCCGCGCACATCGTCCCAGCCTACGCGGACGATGTATCGGCCCCTGAGCGTCCTCCCGCCTAAATGATCGCCGGTACCGTCCTTCAGCAATTCTCCATCGCCAAAGCGGAGGTTGTGCACGAAGTCTTCTGGGTGCTCCTCGTGCCTGGGACGAGGGGTCGCGTCCCCCTTTCCGACGTGCGGTGAATGGTGGTGGTGTCCCTCGGTGTTGCCGCGGACGAGGCCTTCGTAGCCTTCACGTACGATCCAAGCCTCGCAACCTCTGAATGCTGCTGTGAGCATGGCTATCCATCCGGCTCAAGCTACACATACTTGATAATTGCAGTCTTGACTATGGCGCGGACGACCGCGTTCATCCCCGCACTGTCGCCCCCAGAGGTGAGGACAGCGATCTTCATGGTGAGCGAGAGCCGGTGGGGATAGAGCGGGTAAATTGGTCAAACGCGGCGGGCGTGCGGATGATACAAGCGAGGATGGCGGGTGATAATGGTGATGGTGGTCAAGAGCAAGAGGATCTCAGCCCGAGGACGATAAATATGTACGATGGAGCGCGTACAGATGGACGCGTCGAGATCTACGCGATGCAGCCGCCCGCCGCGGCGCGCGTCACCGGGCCGCGCCTGGCCTCCGCAGGCGGTCTCTCTCCGTCCAGCCACCATCTCGAGCCTATCCGCGACTCACTCCACGCGCTCGGCTGCGCCCGCGCACGATGGTACACGTCAGGCTGAACGAGAAGGAGGCCAATCCGAACCCGCACATCAACTTCATCGCCCCGCTGAGGCTGGGCGACCCCGCCGCGGAAGAGGAGGGCAGGCAGCTGCTCCGCGCACTGGCCGCACAGGTCAGACCGATCATGAAGGCGGAAGGGTTCGTTGTGAACAGCCTGGAAGAGGTGCGTGCGTATGCGGCTAGCTGGCGCGAGGAGGGATGCTGAGCGGCGTTGTGGCCCTGGCAGTATGAGCACAACTCGGTGTTTGCGGGGCGGAATTGGAACAACGGGGAGGTCGTGGGTGAGAAGTTGTCTAGCTACGATTGTATATCCAAATCTGAACCGCACACTTTACTCCAGAACTGGTGTTGCGCGGTGCGAATGGCGCGTTCCTGCCGACGCCATGGCTGCTGAGTACACTCTGCCATGAGGTGCGTATTACGCTCTATACGTACAGTCCTACCACAACTCACGTCTTCGCGTTAGCTAGCTCATATCAAGGTTAGAGACTGTGCGTTCTATGTCGCGTCGCAGCACTCATCATGAGCGTGACCTTCAGCACATGAACCACGGACCCGCTTTTCAGGCACTGTGGACGAAGCTTCGAAACGACGTCAGGGAGCTACAGAGCAAAGGCTACTACGGAGATGGTCAGTCATCCTGTAATAGCCAACGCACTCTCCACCGAAGCTAACCGGTCCGCAGGATACTGGTCTTCAGGCACACGCCTGGCGGACTCTGCCCGTATGGGCAGCCAAGGACTAAATGCTGGAGACCTGCCGGAGTATATGGTATGCATGCGCAACTCCTACTATACCGCGCAGCGTATATTCACAGAGGCCGAATCAGTGCGGAGGCGCACAATCTCGTGCTCGCCCAACCTTCCTTCGACGTCGGAGACGCCAGGCCGGCCCCTCTCCCCACACTGGGGCACAGACTGCAAAGCGCCGCAAGGCCGGTTCTCGGGTAACCGCTCAGGGCGTCTTCAAAGGCTCAGGCAAGGCACTGAACGAGGACGTCAGCGATGAGGAACAGAAGAAGGCCGGTACAGGCTTCCGCAAGAAAGCTGTGAGGTATGCAATGATATCGTTTACCGAGACAGCCATTCCACGGATTGACGATGTCAATATAGCAAGCGAGCAAGAGAAGAGCGGGCCTTGGCGGCTGAACGGCGCTTGCTGGCGCTGCAAGGGAAGAGTGAGTACGGCGCCAGTGCTCACCCATGTACGCCAATCATGTTGTCCTTTCAGGTTCGCCAAACACAGCAAAGGAAGAAGATGCGTCCGATGACGGAGATGAAGAGTATGACGACCCTAGAGAGACCGATCAAGATCGTCGACGTGCCATGCTGGAGTCGACTGGAGATACGGGGCTTGACAGTTTGAAGGCGTCAAAGCAAGACTTCTTCGCAGACTTCATTCTGCCGCGCACCGCGTCTACCTCAAGATCATCTCCTAGATCAGGCCAGGCGTCCTCTCAAGCGGGCCCTAGCAGGATAGACTTAGGCGTGATCGAGCTCTCTTCTGACGAAGAGGAGGCTCCACCACCTTCATGCGATGTACAATCCTTGCCCAGGGGCGGAACGGCCGCGAGCGCTGGAACATCGACGAAGGGCAAGCACAAAGCATCGCCCACAAGTCACCACACACAGCCAACCCTAGGGACGTGGCTACAGCAGCGCGACGGCGGCTCGAAGCAAACTACCGAGAAGACGGCGTCTGCGGGGAAGCTGTCATATAACGCGCTCGTGCAAGCTGAGATTCAGACCCGGAAGCGCGAATCGCTCGGGATGAGCGGTAGCGGGCGACGTCTGGGCGGCACACCCTCCGGCAGCGGTCCTCGACAAGAGCGTTCTGATGCCCGGCTCCCACCTGATCGTGGTGCACCCCAGTCGGACGCACGGCCGTGGTCGTGTCGCGTGTGTACATTGTGAGTATATCCCCCCTGTGCTGTGCTGAACTCGTTCCTCCGAGCTGAAAGTTTTGCAGAGAGAACGATCCTGGGCACCTTGCTTGTGCCGCTTGTGCGACGCCGCGCGGACAGGAAGAGTGGTCAGGTAACTCGATTTGAGTCCGTGTAGGCTCGTGGTGTATTGTATTACTAGATGGCAACCACTCCGGATATTGTCCAAGCTGTACTGATATTGGGATATATACATACGTTCATGGACCAAACGCGGTTACAAAGGCAGAAAGAACAAAGGCAGCGAACGACAAGAGTAGCCGAGAAAGGCGGGAGGGAGTGGTAGACGCCGGCGGAGTGCGAAAAGGGAGTTGGGAATGTGGCTGATGGGGGGATGGACGCCTAGCTCTCGTGCTCCTGGCCTCTGCCACCACGCGCGCTGAGATCGCGAGTCGGCCACGCCTCCTCCACCCGCTTTTCCGCTGAACCCTTCTTTCGCGTCGACCCCGAGCCCATGGCACCCAACGGCAAGCACTTCGCGGTCCCAAAGCCGGGCATCCCGCGCCCCCCGCTCCCCTACGAACATGCCAACCCCCATATCAGACAGAGTCCGTCGCTCGCCGTCCTCCCCGCCGCGTCGCATGCTGACCTCTCGGAGCAGTGGACATGTCCAAGCCGCCCGCAGTCAAGTTCCAGGAGATCGTCAGGGATGGGCAGTCTACCATCGTACGTGATGAGCGATCTGCATTCAGGAGACACGGCTGACACATTCGCGCAGGTGGGCAGGCTCAAGATCCCTACGGTACGTCCGATCTCCCCGCTTCATTCACGCGTCTTCGCGATGCTAACGGACCGGAATACAGCCTACTGGTCACGCCTTTATCCTCCGCAGACTCGACACGGGCGCGATCAGCCTCACGACGATGTTCCGCGCCGCGTACCCCACCGCTTCCGATGAGGCCGAGAAGGGCGAGACGAACTGGGTGAAGATGTCGTTCGACACGTCCGGTGCGAACAAGTCTGGAAAGGCGCGATTCGCGGGGACGTGGGTCACGCCCGAGGTGGCGCTCTACCTCGCCGACAACTACTCGCTCGGCAGTATCATCCCTGCGCTCGCTGCTGCCGTCCCCGATCCCAACACGACGTTCCGCAGGGCGCGGAATGCCCAACAGCCGACCCCGACGGCGTCCCCGGCCGCTGAGCCGGGCCCTGCGCCTGCCAAGCGTCGCCGTGAGGCGTCTCCTGCGCCCGCTGCCGTCTCGCCGGTCAAAGAGCCAGCTGCTGTTCCTCCCTCTCCTCCGCCGTCGCGTACTGTGGCGTCTCCTCCTCCTCGGCGCTCAGCACGTTTCAGGAGCCCCGCCGCATCCTCCTCACCTGTGCAGCCACTCGTAGCGCCCAAGACGCCGCGCACCCGGAAGGCGGTTCGTGACGCGATGCCGACTCCTGCCGGCTCTGACGAGACGGCGGTGGATGAGGATGTTGAAGCTGCGAAGATTGCGGAGCCGGACATGCAGGAGGATATTCGCGAGCAGAAAGAGCTTATTGCGAAGTTGAAAGCGGATCGGGAGGCAGCGAAGGTGCAACAACAACAAGATGAAGATGAGGCCGCCCCGAGCCCCAGCCAGCGCGAAACAGAGAAGGCATTGACTGAGGAGGAGCCCGCAGGAATCAAGCGGCCTAGAGAGGAAGAGCCGGAGCAGCTGCGGTTCAACTTCAAGGAGCCCAGCGAGGCAGAGGTCGCTGAACGCGCCGTTGCGACCAACAGCAGGGTGCGGTTGCTTTCCCAGCTCCCGCCGGAGCGCAAATCCCTCGCATGGGGCGCTCTCGCGTTCGCCGCAGGATTGGGTGCTATGTACGTCCAGCTCCTGAATCATCACTCACGCAACCGGCTGACCGTTCTCCCAGCTCCTTCCTGCCCAACCTGCAAGGGGTGCTCTTCTGATAATCGGGCCCCGCGCTTCTTCTCTACCCCGCATTTTACGTGTATAGTTTCTGTCGACTGGACGGGTACCCGACGCTCTGGTTTTCTCCTTCTCTTTCTCTTCCTCTGACCGATCTCCCTGTGCCATATACTCCCATACGATAGCGTAGGTACGTACGACCCGGGATGCGTGATGCGCCGTCTGCCCACATGATGTCGCTGTATCACCACCACCACTTCCTTTCCTCTCCGGCGTCCGCTTTCCCCCAAGGCCCTTCTCGCGATACACCCTACAGCATCGGCGATCCCGCCGTTTCCACCGGCCCGTCCCTCTCGTCCTCTTGCTTTCCCATATATCGCTATATTCTGCCCCCCTCGCCCCATCTCGTCCGAGTCTCCTCCGTCTCCCCCGCGCCGCCGCCTTCTTATTATCTTCTTGTGTGTTTTACCCGTGTAGTTGTCGCGCCACGAATTGTCCTTAATGACCCTCCTCGAATATGTATGACCGGATGGCAGAACACGGGACCCCAGAGTCAAGATGCTCTCCCAAGACGCTCTTCCCGGCCAGGCCTGCGCAACCCGCGCATCCGACCTCGGACCGAGTAGCAAGGTATGTGTGTGGGCATCGGGGCGTGCCTTACGTGCTCTTGCGGATGTCAGATAGGCTGCAGCAACTCGAGATCTCGGTGCCGAAAGCTTCTGGAGGGCGCGCGGGACCGCGCGGGCGTAGAGGTGAGTGATAGTACCTGACCCTCGTGGATACGACGCTCACGCGATGGGATACGGTCTATTGCAGGTGCACTCCATATCGCACTGCGAAGTGCTTAGGGATTCTTCGAACACTGCAGGTAGACTCCGGATGCATCACGACGTGCTTCCGAGTTCTTCGAACAAGGGATGGCGATTGCGCATTAAGGCGGCGGCCGCGCGTGCGTGTGCAAATTCGCTGTGTGCATAATGCGGGAACCTGGAGCTTGAACGTTCGAAAGACGTCCGCGGAATGGGAGGACGAGTTGCACATCATGCACGGGCGGCGAGACGCTTCTGGGCGCGCGATGTCACGGACGAGTGGGATCTTCTGCCCATGCTGAGAGCCAGACGTATCGCGGCAGTGCGTCCATGGCTCGGTCCCGAGAGCCTTTCCTTGCCCACTCTGCGGGCATCATGCGTCGGTGAGTTCCTGGGTAGATCTTTCTTCCCGCAGGGCTGTTGATTCTCTACCCTCGCCAGGTTCTTGATGTCCTCCGCATGTAAGGCTGATGATGATCTCCGTATGCTAGGCGGCCGGTTGCCTGCGACGCATGTACGGCAATACGCGGCAGAGCAGCCTTGCATAGCGGCAGCACAAACTCGCGATGCCTTTTTTAAATGGCGATGTGAGGATCCTGGCGTCATCTGACGCGCCCTTGGGTACGGTACCGCGCGCTGTGTGTGTGCATGGAGGAACCCGGGACCTCGGTACCGTCAGACTTCTGCCCCGCAGTACCATGGTGGGTAGTGTGGCTCGCCCACATATCGTGAACCGTACATGCCTTATCCGCTCATATTGTGCCTTCCAGCCGGGCCAACATGCCTACTTCGCGCGCCCGCCGCTGCGGGTAACCTTCCAGCAGTCGGGTTGCTTCAACGGGCGAAGTGCGCTGAGCTGTGCCAAGCCCGAGGTTCGACGGCGCCCCGCAACCTGGGGAGTGGTGCAGACAGCGACGAGGCCTGGTGGAACCGCTCCCTCTTTTAGAGACGTATCGCACCCAGCATATTTTGGCTGCGAAGCTGCGCCGTCTAGCGCTCCGCGCGGCACCTGGTGCGTCAGACGCGATCGAAGGTGAGCCGCCGCAAACGGTCTTTGGGGCGTGATCACAACGGCACGCTACCCAACACGGCACAATGCGATGGTGCTCGTTGCCATGCCCGCCGCCTCTTCGCCATTCCTCGGAGCCTGTACAGGCCCTCCCTCGCCCACGCGCAGCTCCTGTTCCGGAAGATCGCGCAAGGCGGCCCGTGCGCGCTGCATAGAGACACCGCCGCTTAGCGCAGGGATCCGCGGACCGGTGTATGGAGCCAATACAGTGCGCGCCCTCCCGTGGCCCTGCGTGTGCGCGCGCGAGCAGTACCGGCGAGGACGCCCTGCGCGCGTCACGGTCCTCCCACGCGTCCCAGTGCGCCAGGCTCGCGCGGCTCTCACACACACAGAGGCGGAGTTCTATTCCCCGCGGGTTCGCGCTTCCCATACGTCGCCCGCGGGTGGTCTGCAGACGCTGCCTAGGGGCCACGGGTGCGTCGCGCGGACGAACGGCGGTTATAATATGGAGACGCGGCGTGGTAGGTTCGTGCTGGTCGCTTCCGCTCCGTTCTTCTGCCTCCGTGTCCTGTTGGGTCCTCCGTACTTCCTTGTTCTCCTTTTCCGCCTCGGTCTGATCGCTCGCTTCGGGACGCGTTGGCCGTCGCTAGCCTCGGTCTGGGTTTTCGTCGCGTCAATGGGGCATCACTACGATGACAACCTCGGTGAGTGCAGGCTGTACTCCGGCATTCAACCTCGCGGAATGTTGACGAGTTGTGTATGCACACAGGCGCGCTTCTCATCGGGCAGATGATTTCGACCTTGTCAGTACCACTGAATCGTTGGTCGTCGTTCCGCCGAGATCCGCAGCAGAAAGCTCACGTCACGCACACCCCTTGCGCAGCCTCTACGGGATCAGTACGCTACAGGTACGCGATTCAAGTTTCTCCGCGCGAAGGGTCACGGTGCGGTGCTGAGCTTGCCTATGTGTAGACATATGTATACCTGATCCGATTTCCACGAGATAGCCCCGAGCTGAAGATCTGGGTGAGCTTTGTCCAATATACTGCCCAACAAGCATACGGACGTGGGCTGAAGGGTCCCCTTGGTGGTCGTCGGTTGTAGGTTTTGCTCGTGTGGTGAGTAAGCTCCTCGACGTTAGTTTTAGGAATGTTTGACGAAGCAGACCAGGGCCCTTGACTCCGCCAACGTTATACTTGGTATGTGTCTGAATCTACGATATGTACTCTCTAATAACCGGGAACGCCTCTCAGTTTGTCATGGCCTTTACTACTGGGCGGTGAGTAACATACTACGTCTTGGTTGACGAACCAAGCCTGAAACACCGCCACTGATCCACAGTGGGGAATGGTCAGCAATGGTGCAGTCGCCGGACACGAGTCACTCGCAAAACGGTGAGTTCTACGTCCCGTCAACCGTCGGAATCCCAACGTTCAAGCGTTTTTGCGCAGTTCATTCTTCGTGCGTCCTCCCTGTCCCGGTTGAATTACGGCCACTCACTGGCACTGCGACACATATGCAGGCCTCTGGTGTGCTGAACGTATGTGTACCTTCGCAGTTGCTTTCGTCCACTACTCGACTTCCGATTGTAGCTTGTCGTCGCCGCCGTTGTACAAAGGTAAGTCATGAGACTTGACGCTCACCTTACACGCCAGAGGCTGAGTCGTACACAGCTTCTTCATCAAGCGAATACACAAATGTAGGCCTTCCGTCGGACGTTCTCATGGCGAGCTAACTCGACAGTAGTATGCCAGACAAGCTTCACGAGATATACGCTGCCGTCACTCCTGGTAAGGCTGGCCAATCTCGTGTCGATCAAGACTGACGAAACATAGACGGTACTCGTGCTCGCCCACTTAGGACTGGGTGCTGGTAAGCATTGCCAGATGCCGGCGGATCGTGTCTCGGCCGCTAATCCGCACGAACAGGGGCCACTGTCAAAGTCGTTTCCACGTTCCATAGGTGAGGATATTTCTGGCCTGCTGGCGCCCAGGCTGACTTGCAGAGAAGCTCGACCTTGGACTCGTTGTCGCGGATCGCTGTAAGTCTGCGCAAACCTACGGCCGATCATCTACCCGTATTCATGCTTGGCCTTCCCAGTTCTCGGCCGCTCTTCCCTACACGCTTATGGCCGTGCTTTCGGATGCATTCATTGCAGGCACTCTCATTCAGCTGTCGCGAGGCCGCACACCAGAATGGGACAGGTACAGCACGACCGACTTCCGGATACTCGCTAGAGGCTGACATCGTTCTGGCCATAGTCCAAGAGTACACACTATGACGATGCAATTCGTCACCTTTGCTATCAATCGCTGTGTTCTAGTCACGTAAGCTTTTACTTGTCCTCTCGTTGATACGGTCGACCAAGCTGGGTTTCCAGCATCGCTGCGCTGGTTCGATTGATCGCAGTACGTATACTCTTCTACCGCTATCGCCGTCAGCAACTCTGACGTCGCCACCGATCAGTTTACTGTGCTGCCTTGGACAGCTTGGTTTATCGCGACAGACTTCATCATGGGCAAACGTACGCTCCAGCACTCTCATGTTATTGCAGTAGGCTTATCCCCCAGCCCAGTCTACGCCAACTCCTTCATGGCATGCCTCAACGCAAGATCGTTCTTCCCTACACCGCAAGCATCGCGGGGAGACACCGCCATTTTCTCCTCCGTACCAGACATCTCCGTCCGCTCAAACGGTTCCGTCATGCCCCCTTCCCACTCACCTCCTCGCCGGCCTGCCTCGGTGAGCTCCCGCCGTTTCACTTGCGGCACCCGGTCACGCTGACTGACGTACCGCTTTTACAGAGAGCCCTGAGCCTCCCAGACCTCGTCTTCTGTAAAACGAAGCTCAAGGGCGGCATCGCTGGGTCTTCCTCCGTCACCGAGCGCGAGGTCTGCCCGTGTATGCTGCAGACGCAATAGTACCCCACACGGCCTTTCCGTCGCACACATATCCTTATTGATTTGTCACATTCGGAGCCGGTACGCTTCTGACCTGACAATTGCACGCTTGCGGCCTAGAAGGCCAGCCCCGCTCCGACGCTCTGCCTCGGAACCTGCAGCGAAGCACCGGTGTCTTTATTTAGAGCATTGAGTATTCAGGGAGGGAGGCGCGGCCTAGAAGCCGCGAGGCGTTCCCGAGGGGCTGCGAAGGCGCAAATTCAGAGCCAGCGACGCGCGAACCCGAAGCTGCTGCAGTGTGTGGCCATCGGGGTACGTATAAGTACAAATGCAGCGGGCGCACACGTCGCGCCCCGCGAAGCAGACGCTTCTGGCGAGCGTGCGTGCCAGCTGACCGTAGGAAAGCGTGCTGGGCTGCTACGTAACAAGCACGCCGCCGTCGGGGACCATTCCCTTTTCCGTGCCTTCGTCGTGCACGGCTGCCATCAGCGGACTCCGCGGGGGCGTCATGGCGAGGTACATTGCATTGGACCCGCGCGTGAGGAGATTGATGCGTGCGACCCGCCCCGGCAGCGTGGAAGGGTCCAGGAGGGCGTTCAAGCCCGCGAAATCCTCATGACCGGGGAGGGTGGCGAGGCTGCGGTAGCCAGTGAGAATCCAGGCGTCACGAACATAGGGGCGTGCACTCACATGTTCTCCAGTGCGGGAAGCAAGAGGAAACCGTCTCGGAAGGCGTCGTAGTTGGAGAGGTCGTCGAGGGTAGATCGGGCGTCGTCTATGTCCAGCGCACGCAGAAATAGCGAGTCGACTCCTTCGAGTCGCGCCACTTCCGCTTTGAAGATCCCTGCGAGCCTTGCATGCTTGTTGTGTCCTGAGAGCGACGGCGAGAGCCAGGATGGGAGCCGTGCGCAGCACCATAGCGGGCGCGTGGCGATAGATTGCCAGCCAGTGACGGCGAGCTGCAATGAACAATTAGAGATCAGATCCGAATCCTCCCGCATATAAAAGATCCGTACGATATTAGTGGGGTTCTCTGGGGAAACGAAGATGTCCTTGAGAGCGATATCGTGGATGTCGAGCGAGAAGGGCGCCAGCTCCGGATCGTCGTCGTCGAGCCCATGACACCGATTTGTCAGGTCGCAGAGCATGCCGGCTATCCGCTCTACCATCATCCGGGAGTCTTCGAGATCGCGCTGATACGACGCAGGCGCGTCCTGCGCAAACAGCATCCGACACGCATCGAGTTCCCGCTGTGCGCAGGCCAGGTAGTACGCCCTGGCAGAACTGAATGGACGGCGATCCAATGAGAGCCTCGAGCGGCCTTCTTCATAGAACGGTTTGGACGCAATCGGCCCCACTGTCCCGGAGTCGTCTGTCAGGCTCCCTATCTTGTCGAACCGGTGGCGGAACTGCTCGACCATCCACCGTGCGATGGTTGCGACGATTTGGTCTTGCTCATGGAGCGATAACCTGGGGAAGAGGATTTCTAGGCTTGTACCTGACGGCTGATCCATGGTGTAAATACGGTCCCAGTCGACAATGAAAAGTGCATGTACCTTCTCGAATACGGCGAAGCAAGAGGCTGAATCCTCATTTGCGGAGCATCGGAATGCGAGAACAGCGGGCACCGGGATCGTAGTGTGACGTGAGAGGTACCGCACAGTCGCCACCTTGTGGGTTCAGTGTTAACGCTCGTCAGGGGAGGTGCAATGGCGGATATACCTCATACTCGACAAGAGGTCCAGTGCTCTCAAAGCAGGGTGCGCGAAGCACCACGACGCGGCCATCTGCTAGCGTGAGATCATACGTCTTGCGGGCAGTCCGATGGGTCAGAGCGAAATATATGGTGAAATAGCACGCATTTGACTGACCATCGTCAGCTCATCTAAGGAAGAATCCGGAATATATTAGCAACGAAGGAGAGCCATACGTGTCAGCGACAAAGTACCCTTCGTGGTAAGTCTCGCATCGTGTATCTCAGTCCCGAGAACTTCTGCGATCCTCTTCGTCAGCGCAGCGTTCAGCATTGCAGTGGTTCACGAGGCGATTGTCAAGTGTAGAATGGGATCAACAGGAAGTGCGGGGTCAGTGAGAGCCACGAGAGTACGCAGTGTGGAGTGTAACTTTGTGCTTACACGTGCGAGTCGCGGGGTCGGCCCTTCACAAGCCTCGCATTGCCTCTCGGATCCTCGGAGCGGTGATGCCTGGCACAACTAGCACCGATATGAAGTCATAGGGCTCTATCGCCATCGCCGAGTACAAGGTCGTTCTTGTTCTGTTACTTGCGATCTATCACCGGTCATAATCTGCACAACGCATCTGGCTGTAAGTGGACAGAGTCAATCCACAGCCGATGATATGGGAAGCAAAAATGCGCGATCGTACCTGAGCAGCTCACGTCGCATCGGATGCATGCCAAAAAAAACAATACGGGTCACACGAAGATGGCACTAGTGAACGAGAGAGGCTGGTGGAGGTCGAGAGCAACATCCATCCTACCGAAATCGAGTAGATCGCGCGTACGTTGTAGATCGCCAGCCACAGATCTGAGTGAGATCCGTTCTTGGACCCATACCACCACCATGTCTTCTGCACCGGATTCTCAATGGCATACCATGTGAGACAACACGTATGCGGACCGTCGCAGCATGCTCAATGATATCCAATAAGCACGATGCGCATCCCTTTCGCGTCTGAAAAACACGCGCATATCGCGAAGCAAGTCATCGACGTTGACCGCGAACTGCAGCCAGAAGTTGTCAAGAGAACATTAAACGTGGAGGGAAACACCCTCGTAGCGTACGCAAAACTCCATCTATGCGTTGGAGGCGATGATTTACGGTCTCCCCCCACAGGACGTTTACGACTCTGACAGTTCGGCTCGCCCGCCTGACATCAAACGCCTTTCTCGAGAACGTCGATCTGGTGGTACGGACGATCGGGGAGTTCGGGGAGGACGCAGAGCGCGGTCCCTCGTCAAGATAGCGAAGAGTCCATTGTTGTTACATGCAAGCTACACGACGCAATTGTATTCTGCACATCTCACATCTTCTTCCGCCTCCGTCAGCCGGCACACGCCCGACGACTTAGGCCTTCGCCTCCTCGCCCTCGGCCTTGGCCTTCTTCTTCGCCTTCTTGCTCTCGCGCAGGGGCTTCGTCAGGAGCTCCTTCAACTCGGGGTCCTCGAGCTGCTTCTCCGACTTGACGAGCTCGGGCTTGAACCATTCGGGCGGGTGCGTGATCAGCGACGGGCCACCGGGCAGGAGCGCGATCGTGAAGTGGAACGCGGCGACGAAAGTGTTGGCAGGGGTGAAGCTGTGAAAATCCATCGCCCGTCAGAGTTGCACAACCAGGGGCAGGTAGTCGCAACTCACATGACCTCGTACGGCTTGACGAGGTTGTGTTGTACCGCCTCCTGCAGACCGAGGCGCGCACGCTTCTCGTCCTCGAGACAGCGGATGTTGAAGGGGAACGCGCCGGCCTTCTTCTGCACCTCGGAGAACACGGCGCGCGACGTCTTCATCTTGAGCTGGTACGTGACCGTCGACTCCTTCTGGTAGATGGTCGTTCTTGACTCCTCAAGGCGGGCCTGGGAAATTGCGGGAGCTCAGTAGCTGGCCGGCGGGTCGTATGACGGGCTTGGCACGCACCTTGCCGTCCTCGCCGGACGAGATGAGGATATCGATGCCCCAGACCTCGTTCTCCGCGAAAGTCACGGTCTCGAACTCCTTCTTTTGCGCCTCGCTCTGTAGACGCGTGAGCACGGGCACATCCCCGCAAAGTAAAGTGAGCGACATACGGGGTTGAGGATGATGCGCTTCTTGCCATCGATAACGTTCTGCGACTGCTCGCACGAGAGCATGCCTGCCATCGCCCCGTCAGCTCAAAGGGCGCCCACGACGAGGGGCACACTCGTGCGACTCACCCTCGACGGGCTTGCAGTCGAACGCGGCGGCGATCTTGCCGACCGCGTCGGTGACCTGCCAGTTTTTGTTCCCGACCTTGACGAGGCGCTGGGCGACCTCGGCCGCGTGCCACGCCGCCTGGATCACGTCCGCCTTCTTGCCCGTGACGGGCTCGGACGGCGACGCGCCGACGACGACGGTCTCCGCGCTGATCGCGGCGAAGCCGTCGATGTGCGCGCCGAGGTGGATCTTCACGACGTCGCCCTTGGCGAGCGTCTGCCCCGCGGACGGGTCCGACTCGACGGGCGAGAAGTGCGCGACGGCGTTGTTCACGGAGATGCACGTCGGGAACGCGATGCCTGTGGGCGCCGCACGCACAGCACGCAGGTCGGGGGATCAGAGGGGACATCGAGATAGGGGGGCCCGCGCGACGACGCACCCTTGCTGACCTTCACGCCCTTGACGGACTTGTTGTAGACCGCGCCGGTGCCCTGCTCGAGCAGCTTGTCGCCCTCGACGCAGAGATCGATGACCTTCGCGCCCTCGACGGCGAGCGCGATGAGCTTCTTCGTCACGCTGTGCGCGATGTCGGCCGCGGTCTGTGGGCAGGGGGGCGCGTGCGCCGCTCTGTGTTACTACCGCCGCCCGCCGCTCGCCAGTGAAAATCTAAGCGGCGCGGCGCGCCTGCCGCCCCGACGCACCTTGTACTTCGTCAGGTCCGCCGCCGCGGTGGACTGCTCGGGCTTGGCGGGTGCCGCATCCTCCTGCTTCGTGGGTTCGGACATTGTTTGCGAAGGGTGGGTGTAAGGAGGAGATGGAGAGTGCGAGGACAGAGGCTCGGAGGACACTCAAACCCCGGCAGATCAATCTCAATCTGCGTACATCCCAAATCGGGCAATGCCTCCATCTCGCGCACGCGACGGTGGAGTCTGGACAGACAGGACTCGTAAGAATAATATCTCGTGAAGGTAGCTATGTACGGGTATATAGCTTGTGTATGCAAGAACGACGTCCTAGCTATGCTGTCTAGTATGGCACAGGGTACAACATGTATCGTTAAGGCGTGAAGTCTGTTTCTCGTGAGATGGTCGTGTCCGGTACATACTCAGACTAGAGGGCGGTTCTGCGCAACAGGTTTCCAAGCGATAAGACCGCGCAACGACCTGCAGATCGAGTTGTTGTCCGAGTCAGGGCTCTGTATCTGCGGGCCCTTCCGCGGCTCCGACGACGAGCGCCACGAGCCGCTGCGAAGGCTCAGGGTCTCAGGGTCTTTCCAAGCGACCGCCTCCTGGACGTGATCGCGCATGCCGATGCGATCCTTCATATCGCTACAACATGCATCGCCACGAGTAAGCAACCACTTCTCGTCGATGAATCGGACGATCCTACCTTTCCCAGGCGGCCCACTCGCGCTCGAACTCCTCGCGGAGATCCTCCCTCGGAAGCGCCTTCGCAGCATCGTTGGGATGGAGGAACGCGTCCCTCGCCGCGCCCGTCAGCGCACAGTACGCCTCCCAGATCGCCTCCTTGCACGCGGAGACAAGATGCACCTGCCGCGCCAGATGCAGTGCGCTCCACAGGCTGATCGTCGCGACCGACGGCTTGCTCGTGCGGAGGGCAGCCGAGCTCTCCTTCTTCGGCGCCCCGTCCGAGGTCGAGAGGCGCACTGCATGTGCGCGCATGTCTTCCACCCAGTGTGCGATGTCCTGGTCGGGCGCGTCGGGCCGCATGACGGGGTCCACTGTTGGTCGTAGGCCGCGCTGTGTAGAAGGAGGCGGGAGGACGATATGCATGGTTGGATGTACGTGCACGTTGGTGAAGAAGGATGAGAGGTAGAAGGGGAGGACGTTGAGTAGTTTGTGTGTCAGGAATCGCTGGCCGAGCATCTCCTCCCAGGCCTCCTTTAGCTTTGCATGGTCTTGTGAGAAGAGATGGGCGGACGAGTCGGCGTTCGAGCGTGATGAGGAAGTCAGGAAGGAGTCGTGGCTGTTACTGCCTTGTGATGAGCGTTCTGTCGTATACATATAACTCGACGAGGACGCCGTTGTCATCGTCGATTGTGCTGTTTGCGAAGTGAGCCTGCTTGCCATCGAGTCGCTACGTATGCGCTCTCCCGATAGTCGACGCATACTGCCAGTTGCGGAGATGGTATCGGCAACCGGCTTTCGCGTGCGGCCTGCAGGGAACAGGAGGTCTTCTTCGATAATCTGCATGAGATCGTAAGAGATTCTGTAACGGCGGAGAGCAGAGTGGAGCTGAGATATTCACCTCGATACTCCCTCCAGGTTTGAGTACTCGCGCGCATTCCTGATGCATCACGTTGGTTAGCATAGTTCTCCCCGAACGAAAGTCATGACCAATACCTCCAATACGTCTTGCCACGAGTCCTCAGGTACACTGAGGCCGATACAGCAAATCCTGACTAAATCGAAGTGTTCCGTTTCGAACGGAAGAGGCTCTAGGCTGAAACGGGCCAAAGAACCAGACATCAGTCCGCGTTCGCCCAAGGAACGGTGCAACTGACAAGTCACCGTGAACCCATTTGACGCGCTCAGAGAGCTCCCGGCATTCTATGCCGAGTTGAACCATACTCAGGTCAGGTTGTACAGGTCGGATGTCAAAACCGACGACATTACACGTCTGTTGAGGGTCGTAGGGTCAGCATCTACGTCTGCTCGTTCAGACGGGACCATGACGCACTGACCGGCCAGCACTTCGCCGCCTCGATGGCCCACAAGCCGCTTCCGCACCCGAGGTCGAGCACATTGTTAGGTGGCTCTTCGAAGGGATGCATGGTGACCCCTTGAGATAGGTGGTTCAGAAAGACACAGTTCCAGTCATCACTTGAGGACCACATTGTCCGAACGTTATCAGCATCTGGAGAGTGGTGTCGAACGGAAGTCGAAGCACTTACCCGACACTGAGAACCCTCTGATATTGGACGGGGCTCCCACCGCCATTCCGACGGCGCTCTGCTCGCTGTTTGAACAGCTCCTCCTGCACGTCGCGACTGACACCGTTTTGCTTCGGGGGGACCGTCATGCTGCGCTAGATAATGCGAGCGGGATGGGCCTTCGGAGATCGGAGTAGACGAAGGTGAGCGGGTGAAGGCGGGAGAGTCGCGCGACGCGGTAGCTGTTATACACGGACGGCGAGGGCGGGAAGCAGGGCTGGCTGATGGGACGAGCCGGGGTCCAAGGAACTCGAATGCACAAACTCGCGGACTGGCTGGAGTGCCATTCAAGCTTCTGCCCGATCGCCCACCCCGCTGGGATCCCCTTTCTGACAAAACAGGCATCGGGTCCGCTTAGCGCCCCATCATCCCGTGATAACGCCTGCGATAACCCCACAACAACTCGGAATTGCGCCTGCAACCCACTTATCCACGGCGATTAACGGAGGCTGCAGCCAGCACGGGCGCCTCTCCCACCCGCACGCTATGAACAGCTCGCTCACCGTCGCCCGACGTGCAGCCCTCCGGGCGAGGGCCGCTGTCCCTCGCATCCGCTGCTATGCAACCCCCTCTGCCCCCGCCCCGACGTCGCCCGCGCCGATGACCTCCACCCTGCCGGAGGACGACGACCCCCAGCTCGGAGACTACCCCCGCCTGCCCTTCGTCTCGAAGCAGACCCGCCCTGCCCGCGGATGGGAGGATCCCCAGTTCAGGAGGAACTTTGGTGAACCCGTACGTCTATCGGTACCGGTGTGGCAGAAGATGTGTCTGAAAGCAGCTGCAGCTCCACGAACAAGAGGAGATCCTGTCCATGTGGGGTCCCGATGTCCCCGTTGTGCCCCCTCACACCGCGCTGCGCTGGTTCTCCATCGCCGTCCTCGGCTTTGTGTCGGTGGGCGTCCTCGCCAACTACGCGCACCCCGAGATTCCGGCTGTGCGCCGCGAGTATCCGTTCGGTGGGCTGGTGAGCGAGCTTGGTGGACTTGAGGATAACAAGGTCAGTCGTCTTCTTCGCTTTGAGTTATGACGCGATATTGAACTAAATGCGTTTCAGGCGAGGGTAGAGAACGACACCGAGGCGGACGAATAGAGTTGTATTCTATCCTCTCTCGCGGCAATATCTGCTTTCTCCCGATTCATACCGAGTGCCGTAACGCCTGTGAACCGGAAGTTACGACTCGATGAATTACACTCAACCCGCTATAGCTACATGAAGGTAGTATGTCCGTATAATAAGTTACTAGATCTACCGCACCCGACAGCAACATCAACTGACGTCGACCTGCTCCTCGTCCACCTCCGGAGCAGCGGCTCGGAAAATAGGCCGTGGCTTCGGACGGGGACGTAGGCCCAGCTCCTCGCGACTTACGCTTGGAACAGGTTCGCCAGAAGGCTGACCTTCTGTGGGAGCGTCATCGACCTCTTCCTCGCTCTCCGAGGGCGTCTTCGCGCGTTTCCTAGATGGCCGCTTTGCGCCTCTCCCCCGTCCCCTACCGCGCCCTCTACCTCCGCGCGCAGCCTTTGGTTCAGTCGACCCATTCTCTCCAGCTCCCGCCTCCGCCTCCGTTGCCTTCTCCTTCCCTTTCCCCTTCGCCGCCGTCTTCCGCTTCTTCGCCGGGCGCCCCGCCGCGTTCTCACCATCCTCATAGTCGCTCCCGCTCCCGGCGTCGTCGCCGAGGGGCGCAGGGGTCGGCGAGCCGCGCTGCTTCGCCTGCTGCTTCCGGAAGTCCTGCACGACCTGTTGCAGCCGCTTGCTGGTGTACGCCTGGCGCTTGCGTGGGGCGGCGTTCGCGCCCACGGGCAGGTCGAAGAACCCGGCGAGGTTGCCTTGCATCGTCGGCGCTGCGTTCTGTTGTTGTGGCACGAATATGAGACGATGGACACGAGAGGGAGATGGTTAGGGGCGACTGACCTGTGACTTCTTGTTCATCTTGCGGATGATGGGCAGGAGCAGGTCGTCAACCTTGGTTTGGTCCCAGCCCAGTTCCGCGTTGAAGAAGCTATTGCGCGTGATGAGTTGAAATGCTAAATGAAGCGTATATGCACTCACTTTCGCAAGGCGTCGAGGTCCGGCATGCCCCACTTGAAGGGCTCTCGGGACTCGTCGATCGTCGGATGGTAGTATGCATCCCTCTGGCGTGACATCAGTATATGTCCAGAACAGGGCGAGATTCGATGCGACTTACAACCGCAGGATTTGGCCAATCGCCGGGTAGATACAAATCCTTGAATTTCTTCTTCTGTAGGCACGCATATCAGTTCTGGTGAACGTCCCTCAGCGCAAGCTCAAGGACCCACAAAACGCTTCCGGAAGCGTGTGTTCGACTCCTCCGGCTTGTCGCGCCCGCTCTGCACCTTCTGCCACCACGCCCTGAACTTGTGCAGCCCGTCTTGGCCCGGAAACTCGCTCAACAGCTCCATCGCGACGACGGGCCCGACGCCAGGCAGGCCCTCCGTGTAGTCGCTCCCGAGCAGGTACGCGAGGCGGACGAGCTTGTCACGGTCGAGGCCAAGCTCGCGCTCGAGATCGGAGAGCAGGAAGCACTCAACGGTCTTGGACTGATTGAACATGTTCTTGAGCACGCGCGCGCCCCCAAAGAGGAACACGTCCGAGTCGTCCGTGATGATTCCGTCGACGAGCCCGAAGGAGAGCAGCGCGGCGCACTGCGCCTCGGCCTCCATGGGCGCGGTGATGTACGGTATGCCGAAGAGGCGGAGCATGATCTGCACCGAGTCCTCCTATGAGCTCTGCGAGACTCCGAAGCAGGGGAAAGGGGAGGAACTGACCATGATCTGCGAGATCATCTGCTGGGTGATGTCCTCCGAGTCGCGCATCGCGTTCTTCTTCTGCTTGTTCAGCTCCCGGATCTCGTCGTCGATCTCGCGCCGGACCGCGTCGATGTCCTTGCCCTTCACCTGCGAGATGAAGCGCGCGAACTCGCCCTCCTCCGCGTGTGGGTCCAGCTCCTGGGCGGCGTCCCAGTCTTCCGCGGCCGCGCTCTGCGCACGGCGGGCCGCCTCGACTGAGGGGTCGGCAGAGGGGCCGTCGTCTTCTGCTTCGGACGCCGAGGAATCGACATCCTTCTCCGTTGGCTTGGACTGGACTTGGGGAGCGGGTAAAGCCGCGTTAACCACCACCTCTTTAGGTGATAGCGGACGGGACGTCGGGCTGGTTACTGGAGCCTCCTCGTGAATGGGTGATTGGACCACATCCTCATGGGCTTCAGGTGGGGGGCTAGCAGATTGTTCAGAGAGGGGCTGGGATTGTATGCTGATGTCCGCGGTACGACCAAGCAATGCCTGGTCTGTAGGAGCCGTGTGGGGTGAAGGCCGTGACAGGGCAGTAGTCGTCACCTCCTCCATTTCCTCCTCGTCAAAGTCAGAGTCGACCGCGATCGGTTCGGAGGCGACCGTATGTGTAGCGGCAGGAGACGCCCGCCTTTCCGGCAGAGGCATCGCTGGTTCCGGTGCAGGCGACACCTCCAATGACTGAGGAGGGGGAGCCGCTTCGACGACGACCTCCTCCATGTCATCTTCAGATTCGGAGATCACTGCAGGGGCCTCGTTCGACGGCGCGGGAGGGGGTTGCTCGGGCATGAGCAAGCTGGGGACGCCGAACATCGAGGACGTCGGGAACGGCATTGAGGTTGATTTATTCGATCTGGAGGGTGGAGGGCGACGTGGAGCAGCACCTCCGATGGCCAAGGCCGTCTCGAGACGAGTGGGGGACGCGTAGAGACCTTCATCGCCAGAATCGTCGCTGACCGCGTGAAACTGCTGTGACGATCGCCGTCGGTCTATCGACGCTGGCGGTTTCGGGGTGGCAGGAACCCCAGAGCCGGACGACTCGCCGTTCTTGGTGGACGAAGCTGAGCGAGACGCGGTCAGCCTGGACTCTTCGATAGCCCGCTGGAGGTTAGCTTCTGCTTCGAGCTCGATCGACTCCTGGATAGCGCGCTCGATGTCTGCGTCTTCAGCATCGCTTGGAACGTCGCCCAGTTGCGGCAACTCGTCCTCTTCGGGCTCGAACAGAGGGCGGGTGTTGCGCTTCCTATTCACCTTCGTCGTGAGCGGAGCAAGCCCCTTGGACGTATGGCGATCAGCTAGCGCGGCGAGTGCCATCCCTCGACGGTACTCGCGCAAATCTGGGTCATACGGAGATTCCTCAGGGGGCGCAGAGCTGTACGAAGTTTACAGGTGAATAGGTCGTTCATTTCTTCGGACGTTGCAGATGCATACATTGGTACCTCCTCCATGTCGTCATCCTCGTCACTATCCTCCTTCATTGGTGCGGGTGTAGGATCGATCTCGATGGGTTTAGCGGCGGTTCCCTCGTCCCGGATGCCGAGCACCCATCCGCCAGACTCGCCTTCGTTCTTGACAAGGACGTATTGCTTGTTGCGCTCGCTCGCAATCCGCACAGGAATGGTGATATGCGCTTTACCGATGCTGTCGGTGGTGACGAGCAACTGCTGTGTCAACGTATTCCGTTGCTTCAGATTCTTGATCTGCTCCTTCGAGAAGTCGAGCGGGGTCTTCGCTTTCCGGAGCATGCTCTGCAGCCGCTTATACGATGTTTGTCGGGACTTGAGGCGTAGGTCTCCGATGATTTCATACTGGACCTCGGTAGGAAGCTCACGGAATGCGGGCGAGGAAACATCAAAGTCCTCGGGACGCATTTCCTCGATAAAGGTCCGGAGCTCGTCTTCGGTCGCCAGCCTGGGGTCAGGGGCCACGGAGGCGGTGGCTTTGGCAACCACTTCGTCCATATTGACCTCGGGCAGTTTGTATGGGTCGTGATCCTTCCAACGCGCTTTCTTGGAAGACGACTGTGGAGTCGGATCCGCACCTCCTGAGGTCGACTTCTTGGCTGCCGGTGTGATTGGAGTTGGGCCCGTTAGGTCTTCCAGGAAGACAGTATCGTCGTCTATCCTCCCTGAGGGCGCCCGGGCCTTCCCCTTCCCCTTGGAATCAGGCCTGTATGTCGTCCGTTCCGAAGTAAGCACCTGAATACGTGCGAAAAAAAAAGAAGCCTACGTCTGTCCAGCATGCTCCAAGGCCTCGCGACGCATATGGGCCGCCAAGAGTCGCTCAGCAATCTTCGCATGACTGGCTGCCGCCCCGCTCTTCTTGTTCTTGCGCTCCGCCTACCCCTCCCCTTGAGAATCCAGGCAACTCAAGCCTAGCATCGATGCACTTACGATAGTTGACATTTTCAGCGCGGGCGCCCCACCGTCGAACACGAACACCGGCTTGATGCCGTAGAACAGAAGCTTGCATATCCGGCGGAGGAAGCCCAGTACATGCGCGTTGACCAGCCCGCGGCCCTCCTTGTCCCGCATCGTCGCCTGGAACTGGTAGATCCAGATGCTCGAGTCAATTGCCATAGACTTCCCCTCCATGGTCTCCAGTCTGCGCACGGGAGTCAGTCATGTTGAACTACACGCGGTTGCTTGCTTGGACGCACAGGACTGGCCGTCCGACCGGCTCCAAGAGCTGCCATAGACTCTTTACACCCATCTTGCGGTGTTTTTATAGAGGCTATGAGCTAGCAAGGCCACAGTACCACAAAGCCAGAGCAAGCCACATGTGAGAGTCGGAGAGTGCGTGGTCGAAGTCGGCTGCAAAAGGAGGAGGCGTCTTGTGTCAGACGCGGTCCCCATAGACGCTCGACCGCGGACGCGTCGCGCGTAATGAGTCACGCTTGCCCGGATAACCTTTCCTTCGCCATTTCTTTGTTGGGGATAAGCCCGGATTAGCCCAGGATAACCCCCTTATCGTCCGAAACGTCGCCGCCCTCGACGACGCTCGCGTTCGTCCCGGCTCGGTCTGCCTCACCACCACACCTCCCGCCACCGCCGCCATGTCCCTCCTCTCGAACATCGTCGGCTTCTCGCTCTTCGGCCTCGCTGCGCGCGTCGGCCAGCTCGGCATCCAGAAGCGCGGCCTCTTCGAAAGTGCGTCCCTCCCGTGTCTGTCTCATAACACAACGCTGACCCGGACTCCTCCTGCCCCTCAACTCCTCACTCTAAATCGACCGACCGGCACATTCCTACGCTGCTCGTTTGCACAAAATGGATGTTGCTACTGCAATGGACGTTGGGATGCACTGCAGACCCCGCCGGGCACGCCATCGCCATGGGCGTTTTCGGCTTCGCCGGGTACTGGGCGTACCAGTGGGACCAGCGCGCCGCCGTCCTCATCCAGCAGAAGCGTGCGGAGATCGCAGAGCGGAGGGCACAGGCGGAGGCGAACCCCTCATCATGAGAGCGCGCACTCCTCGGTACGTCTACCACACCCTGCTGTAAGCCAAAGGGGGGACATTCGTCTGACATATGCACGCAGCCGGATTCGTCACCCGTTATAACACCATTTTGCTGTTGTAGAGACCGCATCTATCTTCAGAAGTGCTCTGAGATGCATCTGCAAGCTCCTACTCGTCAACCAGGGGTCCTCCAGTGGTAGGCTTGTGAGGTCAAGTTGGGGGACCGAGGCAATCGTTCCTGTCAGACCAGCATGCCTCAACGTCACCAATTCCCGAAGACTACTTACCCGCAGCTGATGCAGCAGTCCAAGACACATCACGTCCAGAGGAATGATTCGATTGAAAGGGGTACATGTACACGAACGACCCGATGAGCAGAAAACATGGTACACAGAAGAATCCCAAATAGCGCGTGCACTGCATACGAAGGGAAGCAAGGCAGATATGTACGGCAAACCAGCAGTAATGCGCGCGTAAGTCGCCGTCGGGCGCAAACAAATGCAAAGGCTCGACGCTCTATAAACAAGGGAATGCGAATGGCCGAAGCAAGGGGTGTGGGGGCAAGTCAATTGCGGTATAGTCACGAAGTGGAGCATTAGCGTCTGAGGGGATAGCGATGGTTCAGTGAAGCAATGAAGCAAAGCACCATGTATGGCGAGAACGGAGCGGGTCAGTACAGGGTTACCAGTATTTGGGTTGTGGGGGATCGGGAAGCAGCATATGGTACATATAGCACAACCAGCAACGGTGCTGGTATACACCGCGCAGACGCGGGGACACTCCGGGAGGATTTCGACCGATAGTGTGGGAGGATTGGCGAGGGCGACGAGGGGTGCCTCGGACCGAAAACGAGCAAGTGGGAGTCGAAGGCAGAGAGAAGGATTGTGACAGCTATTGCTGAAGCTGAGGCAAAGGAGTGTGCGAGCTGATCCGAGTAGATGCCAGGGAATGTGAGGGGAACGATGCGTTCCGCGGGAATAATCGAGAGGATAAACAACGAGGGTGGGGATGCCGAAGGCGACGGCCATGTGGGCGGCCCGTCAATAAACATATGTGGAGGTGCCCGCCGAATGGAGGCGGGTGGGATTGCTGGTTCGTGTATAGTCCGACGAAGGTGGTCCGGGAATGAGCGAAGCACGCTCAATGCATCTGGAATGCGCCTTCCAGGCCGAGGCCGACGCTAGGGCCAGTGTTCTCCTCCTCACCGTCTGGGATGGCACCGAACGCAATCTTCCTTCCCACTGACCCGCTGGCCAGGGTGGGACCCTTCGTGCGGCGGGAGGGCTTGCGAGAAGCAGAAGAAGATGGCGTCTGGGGAACCATGGGAGAGTTGTTCAGGTAAGGCGAAGAGGATGTGGGAGCGGCGGGCGACCTGCGGACAGAGCGGGTCTTGGCCGGAGAGGGAGAAGGAGACATAAGGCGCGGCGACAGCGTAGTAATGGGAGGGAGCTCGGGCCCAAACATGCTCGGATTCCGCTGCAGGCTGATTTTGGGGCGCGCGCTGCGACGGGGTGTGTCCTGGACGGGTGACGAGCTGGCCGCGGCCGGAGTCTTCGCGATGGTGCGCGTGGACCGTCGCAAAGGCTTAGCCTTCTCTGGGGACGTAACGGGGGACGTAACCGGCGGCGGGGTGGGAGAGCTGGCCTTGACACGAGGCTTTTTGGCTCTCTTGCTCCGCATCTTCTCTTCCTCATCCGAGGACGTGACATCGGAGCGGTTAGAGCAATCGACACTCATGGAGTCAGAGTGTCTCTTCGAGATAGAGCCATAGGACGGAGCGCGCTTGAGAGGGGAGCCTGAGCCATAGAGGGCGGATCCAGCAAAGGACTCGGCTCGCCTGATACGTTGCAGGCGCGGGTCAACAGCAGGTTGAACGTAGGAATCGGAGGAGTTCGAGATTGACGACATCGACCGCTGCAGGCGCGGGATGCGAGAGCCCGAGTTACACGAGCTCTCCGAGTTTAGCGTGGTTGAGCTGGGGGTAGAGGGGACGACCCGTGCGCCCGAGCGAATGCGTGGAGAGCCGCGAACGTAAGCTTGATGGGCAGGATTGGGAATCATACGCTCAGTGTTGTGCAAGCGATGTGATAGACTACGCGTGTAAGAGCTTTAGCCGAAATCCAACATGAAAAGGCGCTCAAACATACCGAGCGATGGTGCTGCTGTCTGCGGGATCGAGTTTGGAGGACTGCATAAAATCCATACTCGACTGTCTATAGAGGGGTCGTTTGGGACCCGTGTTGGTCGTCTGTTGGAGGACGTCTTTGTCTGATGGCTCTTCCTCCGCGATGGTGTCGCTAGAGCTGTCCTCCGTCGTGCGCAGGCGGGCCAGCTCGACAATCTTTGCGCGAGTCGCGCGCAGAGAATGGGGCCATTCGACGGGGCCCTTGGCAGAGATCACACCACGCGCGATCTTGTCTAGGAGATTTGACGGAGGTACAGGGCCGTTGAACGGGGTCAATAGGTGCGAAGGGAGAGCATCGAGAGTCTATATCACTGCTATCAGGTTTCTGTACGGGAAAGAGGCGCGGACGCGAACGCGCGAGATAAACGCGTCTCGACGCGTCTGGATAGACTTACCCTCGACAAGAGACGCGTCTGCTCCGGCTTCCAGTCCCACTCGAGGTCGTCTGCTCCGTCGTAATTTGAGCTGTTCCAGCTGTCTGAGCTCTTCCTGTTCGTGGCTGCCGAAGAGAGCACAGGGAGCGGCGAGTTACGCGGGGGCGGGGTGTGCGGGTCAGAAGCAGACGAGAGCATAGACGAGCGTCGGCGGGGGATGGAGGGATGGGGCATAGCGAGAGAAGAGGGCCTGAGAGCAGCAGGGCGCTGCTCGTGCATAGTTTGCCTAGAGAAAGGAGAGGAATGAGAGGAACAAGAGGGAGGCGGTAGAGTACGGAGCACAATGGGGGAGCTAACAACGACCAATCGGCTCTGCCATGACCGACCCCATCGCGAGAAGCCCCAGCCACGTTCCCGCCTTAGGGCAGGCTCGTTCGTGACCCCCAGACGCCCAGATAGCCGCCCGCCCAGATCGTTCCGTTAATTGAGCGAACACCGCGTCGACGTCGGCCTTGACGTCGGCTAGCCCGCCCCCGTCGATCCCACCGTTTCAGCCAGGGGCGCGCAGCGTTCGCTGCCAGGGTCGACGGGGCGGCCGCCGCGACGACTGTTCCCCAACACATTCGACGGTCACGATAACCATGCCAGTACTCACCTGTGCCCGACGTCGTGCTGATGGACCCGCACACCTGATGCGATCCGTCATCCGCTCCTGGCTTCTGGGGCATCAGCAGTTTCAGCGGGTCGAAGGAGAAGCACGATAACCCGGACGTCGGGATGCCGAATTGTGGGCGAGCTCACTGTCGCATCGACGCGGAAATTCGAATGCCCGAACGCCGCTGGCCTGCTGGGGCGCGAATTACCCGACGGAGAACGCGATCGTGCATGGACGCGTCATTTGCGCGAGTCGCCGTCTCCGGACGCGTCGATAGACGCGCCGCGGCGGAAGAGAGGCTCAAGATCGCATCCAGCTGGTTCATGTTGGTTCATGTTGAGGTGCGCGCAGGTGACGCAGCAACGCTCGTCGATGACCTCGTAGATGATGGGTGGTCGGGAGCAAGTTGGTTTGCAGATAGGAGGGGCGTGGTATTTGGGAAAAGCGTGTCGCTCAGAAAGCGTGACCGTTCCGCCGGCATGTGCGAGTTCGTTGGTTCGACGGAGCCGGAGTGCGGGGTATGTCGCCGTAGCCGGGACGCCGCGCCGCCGAGATGAAAAGGCTGCGAGCTCACCGCGCGAATAGTCACAAACGCGCTCCCAAAGTATCATAGCGCATACAAGCAGCAGAGAGGGAGATGGGGGGAAGACGGAGCGAGAACGTCCGGGGAGGAGCGTATATGTTGGACCCGTGAGCCGAGTAAGTCCCCGGACGCCACAATCAAGCATCCTCGCAGACCGTCCCAACAATACCTGCGTGCATACACTCAGGTAACCATACTACGCGGACCTACGACGACTCAGTTGCTACAGACCGCGCTCCATTCCGCACCGTGCTTCAGAGCGACGACCGCGAACAATGTCGCAGACGCCGAGAGGCGGGGACTGTTGTTGTACTTTTGTGTGTGGGCAACGGGAACAAGGTTGGAAGCTACGTGGCGACGAATGATCATACAATGACATTGCGTTCGTCCTTTGGGCGTTCATGTCAACGTTGACGCCAACGGAGAGTGAGTGAGCTTGCGCGGCATGCGCGCAGGCCCCTCGGCATTCACAAAATGGCAGCAGCGTATCGGGCATGCATTGTGCATTACTCACACGAAGCACGGTTCCGTGCCTTGCGAGTCTGCATGCATGCATACATAGTGTTGTCTTGGGGAACACTCAAGGGCATCCAGAATTCGAGTGGGGCTTCGCGGAGAGCAGTCAACGCCTGGAGTGGTGGAGGACCGGTGTTGTCTATAACCTGCCAGCAACCGGTGTCTGAATCCGAGTCGTCTTTGAACTGTGTATCTGGAAACTAAAATCTCTGAAATAATCAGTAAATGAGGCGACGTCGGAGCAGGCCACACCTCTAGAACTCAACGGAACCGAGGGAGTGCGAGTGGGACTTGCACCAGCAACGAGCTGCGGACGCACGACGTTCCTACTCAAACAACTATACATCACCGCCGCTCGTCAGATCTCGCCTAGTGTCTCGTTACGCAACAAGCGCAAGCTTATCGCGGGCCCGCCCCTGGGTCCCCGCCTTTCCCAGATCGTCGGCGGGCGATACGATGGGATCGCCGCCTGCGCCGCCGCCGCATTTGCGGGGGGAATGCGGGGGAGCGTTGCTGAACGTAACCGTGTACGTACGGACGACGCGCGCGAAGGCGATCGTCCATGCGACCGATTCATCGCCGCGAGTTCCTGAAGCCTGAGGCCTGAGGGGCGAGAAACGTGGTTCGGCTGGACGTCTGGAAAAGAGTGGTTGAAGACGTAAAGACGACTCACGCGGCAAACCATATCGACCATCGCATCGCGGTATGCATACTTGCCTTTCCTGACCCCGCATACCGCAGCGACCACCGCCAGAAAGCCACAGTTTCAAAAGCGACCACCACGTCGACAGCACGCTGAATATCTGCAGGCAAATCTAGCAGGCATCGGTGGACCAAGAGACTAGAGAAAAGGTAGGATACGCAGCGCGACAAACGATACAAACACAGACGACAGATCACAGATAGAGTCCTTCCGGCGTGCCCTCGTTCTTCCTGTACAGGACCTGCACCACGCCACACCGTCAGCACCTCATCCCCTCTTCGCAGATCTTTCCAACCGCATTCACGTACCTTCTCTCTTGCGGCCGTGAAGTCCGCCTTCGTCACGCGCATCCGCCGCTCCCTCAGCGCCAACAAACCCGCCTCCGTGCACACCGCCTTGATGTCCGCGCCGGACAGGTCGTCCTTCGCGGTCACGAACTCCTCGAGGTCCACGTCCTCCGAGAGGCTCATGCGCGACGTGTGCAGCTTGAAGATGTGCCGCTTCGTCTTGATGTCCGGGAGCGGGAACTCGATCTTGCGGTCGATGCGCCCCGGGCGGATGAGCGCGGGGTCGAGCGACTCGATCTTGTTCGTCGCCATGATCACCTTCACGTCCCCGCGCGTGTCGAACCCGTCCAGCTGGTTGAGGAGCTCCAGCATCGTCCGCTGGATTTCACGCTCGCCACCCGATGTTGAGTCGTACCTGCACCGCAGTCAGCTTCCGATGCAAAGCCCTGTGCAAGAAGAATGTACTCACCGCTTCGTACCAATAGCGTCGATCTCGTCAATGAAGACAATACTTGGCGCATGCTCCTCCGCCACTCGGAACAGTTCTCGTACGAGCTTGGGACCGTCTCCGAGGTACTTCTGGATGAGCTCCGAGCCGACCACACGCAGGAATGTTGCTGATGTCTGGTTTGCTACCGCCTTCGCCAGGAGTGTCTTGCCAGTACCGGGGACACCGTACAGGATGACACCCTTTGGTGGCTTGATACCCATCTCCTCGTACAGCTCGGGATGTGTCAAGGGCAGTTCTACCGATTCCTGCGAGCCAAGTCAGCAATGCACCGACATTTCCTTGGGGAACAAACACACCTTGATTTCCTGTATTTGCTGCTCCAGACCGCCAATATCCGCGTAGCTCTCCGTCGGCGCCTTGTCGAGCTTCATGACGCTCACCATAGGGTCCGCGTCATCCTGCAACACACCCACGACCGCCTGGTTCTTGTGGTGCAGCAGCACCTGGCACCCGGGCTCGAGCAGGTCCTTGTCCACGAAGCTCATGATCGACACATAGAACTCGGGCCCCGACGCCGTGCTGATGATCGCGTGGTCGTCGTCGATGATCTCCTCGAGCGTGCCGACGGCCATCGGCGAGCCGCGCAGGTCGTCGACCTTCGTCCGGTCCTCCTCGTTCTTCTCCTCGCGCGCGCTCTCGGGCTTGAGGCGCTCCTGGTTCTGGATGAACTCCTCCTCCATGAGCAGGTAGTCCTTGATCCGCTCGAGCTTCAGCAGCTTCAGCCGGCAGCGCGTCGTCGGGAACACCGCGGGCAGCTTCGACGCCGCGTCCGGGCCCTTGCGCTTCTTGCGCTTCCCGACGCTCGTCGGGAGCGGCGGCTCCCACTTCTTCTTCTGCTCTTTCTTGTCTTTCTGGTCCCCGGGCTGGCCACGGCCCCCAGGTCGGCCTCCGGGCATGCCAGACGGTGCGTTACCCTGCAACCCAGCTCAGTCCTGTATACTTTACAGCAGTCACGCATGAGAACATACCATGTTGTAGTCGGCGGGTGGTGTGTAGGGGGAGCGGTGTGAGGGTGAAAGAAAGAGAGTGACAGAGAGTCCGGAGAGCGTTCAGTGCAATTACGCTGCACCGCGACGCGTCAGCTTGCGAGTCGGGTCGGTCACGTGCCATGACGCTGGGAAGCGCCGGTGTGGGCGCCTCGCCTGCGCGCGCGGCCGGGCTGCTCGGTACACGCTTGGTACTGTACTGCCAGCAGCGAGCTCTTGATTCATCCCTTTACTGCTTCGTAGTATCCTAGCCATGCAGAGGATGGACAACGTGGACGTTAGGACGCCCCTCACCTCTACGTCGCAGTTCATCGAGGCAGGTGAGAGCATCCCAATGAGGAGTGCACCGCGTTCGCTCGTGCTAAACCAGTGCTGCGGCGTGCGCGAACAGACGACGACCTCGACGAGGATGACATCCCCGGATTCACGCACCCTGGGCTCGCGGCGAGCCCGCACTCTCCGAACGCACCGGACAAGGGCAAGGCACGCGCTCCAGAGCAACTCGCGCTTCCCTCTGGATCTGGTGGTGCGGGTGTGTCAGGGAACATTGGTACCCCGGTGAATGGGTCGGCGAGCGGAGGGCAGAGCTCGAGCCGGAGAACGGTCGGGGGCGTGCAAGTCGAAACACGGTATGTGGCGGTTGTATGCGGACATTGCACTGGGACCGAATAGTCGAGGCGCGCAGGTATACGGGCGAGGACACCCTGGATGAGCCTGTTACGACGACAATTGTGAGTTATGCCTATCTTCACCGCGCATATACATGACCGGCTCAACATTGCGTGGGTCATAGGCGCGAGACCTACTGTCAATATACACGAAGCTGGTGCAGGTACTCTACCCGCCCAAGAATCGCGGAGATAGAGACCTCTTGAGGTGTGAAGCACGTTACAATCCGCCAATGGCGGGACTGATCTCGATCCTGTAGAGATTGGGATCTGTGGGGACCCTTGGTGCTATGTCTAGCACTGGGAATCATTCTCAGCATCAATGTAAACTGCTGTGCCCCATGTTCACCTCAAGCTTTCTGACATTTCTCCGTGCAGGCCCCTCCATCTCAGTCATTAGGTGTCTTCACTAGCGTGGTGGTAATCATCGCTGTAGGTTCACTGGTTGTCACGGTGCAAGCCAAGGTACGTCTATCTTGCTATTGTACCGGCGCCTCTGTGATTGACCTAATTACTCCAGTTGCTGGGCGGCCGAGTGTACGTGTATACGCACCGTGTTGCCCGCGTGTTACTTACCACATCCCTTCAGATCGTTCTTCCAAGGACTCTGCGTGCTCGGTTACTGCGTCGCACCATTGAACATTGCGGCGCTCGTGTCCACGTTCGTGCACTTGATATACGTGCGCGCACCGGTTGCCCTCGCAGCGTGGGCGTGGTGCGTATGGGGTGAGACTTCTTTCAGTGAGAATACGCTCCCGCACTGACACGTGTTGTGCAACTTACGTCTAGCTTCTGTCAACTTCCTGGACGGGACTAAAATCGAAGCACAACGGATTCTTCTGGCCGTATATCCGCTCTTGTAAGCCCGTGTGTAATCTTTCATCGGCCTTGACTGACGTGTGGTGACTGGACAGGCTGTTCTATTTCGTCCTTGCGTGGATGATCATCATCCAGTAGTGCGCTGCGGGCTGTATTTATTCCCTTTGCTATGTTTACATTTTGCGGACCTCCTTCCCTCTGGTTATTGTCGATGGAACTATCACTGTACATGCGTAGGCCGGGAAGTTCGTGTTAGACGTGCGACTCGCAACACGGCGTGGTTTTGTGCGACTTCCTCGTGTGAGACTGCATGTGACACGGCTGGATAACCAGTCAATCGGAAACAGTACAACAATATCGCATAGCATCGCTGTGTTGATTATAGCGTGTTGATGAGATGGGAGCGCAGTCAAGCGCGACGGCGCGTAAACAGGTGCCGAGGACGGGAGAGGGCTGACATCATTGTGTGACGCCATTGGAGAGGACGAATTCCGAGCTGGTGCTCGGTTGTCATGCAGCGCGGCGCGTGCTGGCTTTGGCCCGAGCAAGCAGACGCCGCCGACTCGGGCCGGAGACAGCTGGCCAAAATACCGTCGCTCGCCCGGACGGACGCGCAGTGACACCTCCTGGGACCGACACCCGCTGCGGCGTGTCCGCGGCCAAAGAGAGTTATCGAAGGGACAGGGAATCGGGGGAAAGGCTATCGCGGGGGAAGCGCAAGGATTCGAAGACGGGATCGAAGGGCAGCCAAGTGTACTTAAGCGAGAATTATTGCAAGGGCAAGGCACCGCCACCGACGTCGGCGCGTAAACGCCTGGCCGGTGCCATGACCTAATAAGACTATACTCCTCGGCCGTCTATACCTTTCGCCTCCATGGCCGCGCCCTCCTCACCCCCTCCGCATTTCTCCTAATCTCCCCCGCCATCGTCGCCCCCGACCCCCGACGCCCGCCCTTCCTCCTGCCTCCTCCTCCTCCTCGCCCCTCGCCATGCCCGCCTCTGTCAAAGCGGCAGAGCGGCCATTGCCCCCTATACCCTCGTCTAGTCGCGACCCTGCGCCGCCGCGCGCCCCCAGGCACACCGTCGTGCCTGCCCCTCGCGCATTCTCCCCGACGCGTGTCCCCCGCCCCTCTGCACGCTCGCCCCGTCTACTCTCGAGGGCCCTCAAGCACCCTGGGGTGCTCGCACACCTCATACGAAATACTTCATGGCACGACTTTCATGCGCTCGTCAGCGCCTCGCGCGACCTCCGCCAGTCCGTCACACGGAGTCCAGAATGTCGAGACGTCCTGTTCTCGCATTTTGTCCCGGGCTACAGACGAGTGCGCGACCTCAGTGACACGGAGCAGCAGTCGGACATTCAGGTCGATTTTCACCAGCTAGCTTTGCTCAGTACGTCCATCTCTTTTTTTCTCCACTCCGACACCGTGTCGCGCGATGGCATTTGAACAGTGGGGAGTCATTCCATATGTCTACGCTTGCGCCGAGTGCCACGGAAAGACGATATTGTCTGTGCACTCGGCTCAGGTGAGGAGTTTTTGCATGGGTGTCCCATGTTCATGCATCATATCCCTCGTACTGCAGCGGACGCCCGACCGTACAGCCAGCGCCCTGCAACTGTCAAAAGGGGCCAGTGCGTCTCCTTCATCGATTCAAGCCATTTGTCCATCGTGATGTCTCTCGATGCCATCGCACCGCTCATGCGCACAGTTGACTGACGCGTCCTCTCCTCTCTTCAGTGCTGTCACAGTATGTTCCGCTCCATGCGTATCCCATGCACGCCATGGCCGTGCTCGGCGCCTTTGCCCGCACCTCGGCAGACCCACAGCTGCAGAAGATCACTGCGCGGCTCGCCTCGCTGTCCCTCGCCCACTCCAGATTCGTTCTATTGCTCCAATCTCTCGTCCACAGTGGCGCCCCCTCTCCCGCGTCCGACTCTGAGGATTCCGACGATGCGGCGGGTTCATCGCTGAGAGCCGGCCTCCGCTCGCCGCAGCAGCGCGGCATCCGCGAACTCGTGTTTCCCGCACCATTATCCTCTCTGGGAAGCGCAGCGGACGATGCGGCCTCCACCACGGGTACGCGGGAAAGCGCAGGAGGACGCGTCCTAAGCCGATCTGGGACGATCCGCAGCGGTTTCTCCGTCGGTCGCTCGTCCTCTCTCAGCCCGCCAAGGACACCGACGATAGCGGAGGTTATCCCGCGACACAAGGGTGGCAGATCGACAACGCTGTTTAGCAGGTCAAAAGTGCCCCTGCCGCCACCATCAACGGAGCTCCGGGCGCTCAAGATGTACTCTGGCAGCTGGCGCCGGACAATGTCGATGAGCAAAGACCGACAGAGCGTCATGTATGCGGCCGACGAGGACGGGTTCATCGCGCAGGACCTCAAGGCGCCGAGCCGCCGCTTCGCGTCGGTCAGCTACTCGAGCGACTCGTCCTTATCCAGCCCCTCGTCGATCTCGCGCACTAACACCGAGTCCGAGGGAAGCCCGCCCGCTCGGGAACGCCGCAGAGCCTCCACCGGCACGCCGCTCGCCGTGCCGAGAGGGACGTCCGCGCACGATCTATTTTTGGCCACGTCCCGCGTCCGCGCCCCGGTCCTCCGCGTCTTCGTGCCCTGTACAGACCTCGACGAGCCTGCGATCATGGCCTGCGAGGAGCAGCTGATTAAAGGTGGCCTCTGGGAGCACCTCTCCGACGGCGACATCGTCTGCAACTTCGGCTACGTCCCACCGCTACCGCCCCCAGACAACGCACGGCCGCTCCCACTGGGCGACCAGGAGAGCCGGGGCCAGCAGCAGAGGCAGAAGTGGCTCATGTTCAACGGGTACTGCCTCGTCCCGTACATCCCACCCAGCCCACCGCCGCTCGAGAACCCGCTCACCCTCCCATCCCCCTTCTACTTCGCCAACATCCTCCCCGCGTTCGTCGACCCGATCTTCATCCTCGCTTTACCGCAGGACGCCCCACGCGCGCCCAGCCGCCATCCGCCGCGCGAGCCGGACATGCAGCTCACGAACGTCGCGACGCGCGTGCCGAGCCCGCACTCGCCCACCGGCTTCGCGCTCGTGCGCAAGTACATGTGGCTCGCGCGCATCGCGTACGTCGGCCCGGGGAGCGCGACGGAGGCGGGTATGGCGCTCGGGCGCGGGTGGCACGGCGAGTGGGTGCTCGAGGCGGAGGGCACGCGCGAGGGCCGGCAGAGCCTGCTTGACGCCCTCGCGGGGCACACGAACGGGCCCGGGCTCCGGCAGCGCGGGCAGTGGCAGGTCGTGCGCGAAAAGAGCGGCGGGGGGCGGATATGGCTCAAGTGCGTACTGCTATGGCGTGATCTGCGATGCGCGGACGGGTGCTGACGGGTCGCGATTCGTTGACAGGCTGCTCGTGCCGAACGTGGACGGGTACATCGATACGCTCGTGCACCCGCCTGAACCGGAAGATAGGGCCAAGCACCCGCAGGTTCCTCCCAGGACAGCACAGTAGACATTCCACCCTTGCCCTTTGCCTCGTTCGCACCACTAGAGACGCTTTCTGCATGCATCCAGACCTCACGCACATTACCTCGCTCACCACCACCACCACCATCATTTTTGCGTCCCCCGTCTCATCCATAGCACATCGTCGCCCACTCACTAAACCGAAGTGTAGCCCTCCCCCCATATACTGAGCATATCGTGCTAATCCCCCCACGTCCCCTGCATATCTTCTGACCGGCGGCGTCCCGCCTATTTGCCTTGCTTGCTCTACCCACACAGCCGTATATACCTGCATCCATACGTGCGCGTAATCCCGCTATCCTACCCTGCTGCTTGACTCGTGCCAGACGTGTTCGCTAATGCGGATGTCTTCGTCACCCCATCTCTTGGCCGTGTGCGCGGACGTCGTCTCGCCCTGCTTACAGTCTGCGTACGCGTCCTACTCAGACACAGCTATCCACCCGCATTTATGTATCTATCCGGACTTTGCACTTACGCCCCGGCGCAACACACAAGTAACATACTCACCTATAGTCCATAGGACGTCTACCTGGCAATCACATAACTTGATGCTCACGTTCGACGTCTAGCATCAACTCCTCTATCGGGCCCGACAATCGCACATTCTTCATTCATGCATGCCCTAACATCTACCCCCCCGTCCCCCGCGAAAAGACTCCCCACTGTTGTACATTCTGACTTGCTATGCAACCTCTCCTAACGCCTTTCCTCCTAAGTCCTCCCGGCACGCCGACGCCTAGATAAGCCTCGCGATCTCGGTGTCCACGAACTGCGCGACGTCGAAGCCGCCCTCGGGGCTCTGCACGAACCCGGCCTTCTGGAGCACGCTGTGGCACCCGGCCGAGACACGCGCGATCGGGACCAGTGGCAGTCAGCATCGGTATCATCGTATCATCGTATCATTCGACTCCGAGTCACTCGCCACACGCGCGGGTACCGCACCAGGCACCAGACACCGGGAGCCTGACAGCACTGAGCAGACGCGACGGTCATGTCTCGCCCTCGGGCCACGGGTGCGAGAACGCGCTGTGCGCGGGCGGTGACAGGACCAGGAGAAGGGAAGGAAGGCAAAAGAAAGACGCACCTGAGCGTGTCGAGGATGACCTGGCGCGGGATCTCGGCGCAGTCGGGCGGGTACCCGACCGTCTTGAGCCACGCCTGCGCTCGTTATGGTTAGCGGCCCATCGCGCGCGTATACTCGCAACACAGTAGGGAGGAGGGGAAGGAGGAATGGGCGCAGGCGCACCTGGATGTCCGCCTCGGGGTAGCCGAACTTGTCCTTGATGAACGCGACGTCGGGCCCGGCGCGCTGCGCGGGCGCGTCGAACGCGCGGACGTGCTCGGTGAGGGTGGTGAGGAACGGGCGCAGCGCCTCCGCGGCCGCGCGCGTCGGGTGCGCAGCGATGAGCCACGACGGCCACGGCGTGGGCACGGAGCCGATCTGCGTCGGGCCCGCGATTGAGGTAGGATGCCGGCGGGGGGGCGAGTCGTAAGTTCAGTATCGGTCAGATCGCGAGAATGCCGGAGGGAAGGGTGAGGAGACGCACAAAGCGACACTCGCCGGCGTCCGCGAAGGGCTTCGTGGTGAACCACTCCCACATGAACGCGCTCGTGGACCCGTCGTTCACGGAGTTGATCAGGCCGCGGATGTCGTTGTTCACTGGTCCGGGGCGCTGTTCGTTAGCTGCCGGCGATCTTTCCTACAACGCAAATATTTGTGTACCTTGAAACTTGAGCTCGTCGGTCGGCCAACCTTGTTGGAGAGCCATGACATATGCCATGGTCTGGCTCCCGCTGCATACGATGCTCATATCTGTACCTTCATGAACCGCGAACGGAAAGCGCGACGTACCTTCCGTAACGTGAGATACCGATTGTCGTGCCCTTCAGGTCCGAGATGCTGTTATACTTCGAGTTTGTTCCAGTGATGACTGCCCTACAATTGTTTTCGACAAGATGACGGTCAGTGCGGCTATTGCAATGCGTTGATCAGATTTAACTCACCAGTTGAGCGGTGTCGTGACATAGCTGCCGACCAGCTTGTATGCCTTTGAACCTTTGGCAATCCCAGAGATGAGAGGGTCGGTGAGAGCACTGGCCGAGAAGAATTAGCACGAATCGTGCGGCAGCTGAGACAGCTTCGGAACGCACATAGCGACATCGATCTCATCATTCTCGAGACGGCCAATAAGTTGACCGGTGCCACCTGAGCGTGCGGTTTGTATCGCTTGGTTTCAGGCTTTGATTGTGAGCTCAACGCACTGGGGCATTCCACCAGAGTGAAGGTCTTCCCTCCGTCGGCCTCCGCGAATTGCAGCAGGGGAGAAGAGAAGTGTTCCCGCACTGTGCGAAGCCTAGTCAGCCCAGTAAGTGCCTCGTGTAACACCGAATTCAGCGTTACCGTATCCGATCCTGAGCGGCATGATGCAATTTGTATGCTTCGAATACCTCGGGAAGTGCTACAGGCTTGGTCTTGGAAGTTGGAGGGTCTTGGTCAAGCCCGCGTTGGCCACAACGGTACGTTACTGTCAGCAATCGAAGCCGTTACAGCAGATCTTATCTTATCGCGCTCCGAACGTACGTTGTGGGTCCACAGCGTGTTGTGAGCGCCCCGCGTCTTGACCGCGTACTTCAAGTAGCACAGGACAACCCATATGATCCTTATCGCCCTTGACCTGGACAAGTACTGCCAGGTACTGCCAGCGCTTAGGCGTTCTGTTGGAAAACACTCTCAGGGCATAGAGACAATTGATTCGGGGGGATCTACCTGCCTCGAATGGCAGGGCGGGTCCCTGCAATGCGATCAACGGCTTCAAACCCGAGCACAGCGTATACTTATCTCAGCAGCGCACGTTGGAATATTCCGGTGAGCCTTTGGTCTTAGTGTTCCGTTGAACAGCTTCTCTGAAGAGGATATCCGAAGGGAACCCCCAGGCAACTGGTCATGAGATTGCCGCACTCGTCGGGAATGACCCAAGCTGACAGCGTCGCCAGTCGCTCGAGCACTTGTCTTACGTCGGTCCAGTATAAATCCAGGCGCGGGCCTTGTGCCTCGCGGTATAACGCTCGGCGGGACGTATGCTTCAACATGTTACCAGCTGCTCGCGCCGCGCGTTTGCGCCCGCTGTCGCAGATGTCTAACCCGGCGACAAGCCTCGACATGGTGTGTAGTGTCCACGATCTACCCGCTGGAAACCGCAACGGATGACATGGACACTTGAGCCGACGCCCAGCGCGCACTAGTGGAGTATAAGTACACGGCTGCAGACGATCATTAACACCCACGGGTACCCACAGCAGTACAGGCCGAAGAGTTCCACTGACGAGCAGCAAGTAGGGATCTTATATCGGGATTAGGTCGTAACTTGCTGGTATGTCTACCAACTTGCTGCTTACCGCATCTACGCTGAACTTGCGATGCGGCGCCCGTGCAGCCACGATGCGCATCTTCGCTCTCTCCTTCCCTTTTCTCGCCCTCGCCCTCATATTCCTGACTTCCTCGGTCGTGGAGGCCACGCCTGATTCCCTCTTCGGCAGCACGCAGCCTGCCCAGCCCCCCGCACTCGCCGCCGTTGAACCCAGAGACACGAAGCCAAAGTTATCGAGACACCATCGTCGGCTTATGGACGACGACTGGCGTATCCGTCCGTGGGCGATCTATCACGGGCGGCCAATGCATACATGAGACATCTCCGAGGCGTTGATACGGTCGGTACACTCATAGATCGATGCGGCCACTACTTACCTGTCATGGTGCTCAACCAATGTCCAGGAATACCACTGCCTTCCCAGACCTCAGCTATCTTTCGGGCACACCAGCACAACCTACCTTCACTAGACATCGCCTTGCCCAAAGTACTGTACGCCTACACCGTATATTAGTATATTGCTCATGGCTGAGAAGGGATGCATGTGTGAGAGTGCTCGGTATTTCCATTCGTGCTGTTCAGAGTCCATTACGGTATGCCGAACAAAAAAAGAAAGCAAGATTCCGTGCTAAGAAATGCCGTACGATATCAAAAAGATGCGAGCGCAGGAGGGGGGAGGAACCGGGGAAGTACGTGGTCCAGGTAGATAACGAGAGTGAGCGGGTGCGGGAATGCGGTGGTGGGATAAGTCAAATATGCAACAAGGAGCGTATTACTAGCTAGAAGAAGCAGTCCGTGGAAAGGAGCGAGCGACACCCGTCATTGCAGGGCACCTTCTACGAGTAGATCACTGAGCGCTGGGAGGCCCGGAGGGGTTCTGCTGCGAGCCTTCGGCGGAGTCGGTCGGGCGGGAGCCAGAGGGAGAGGATTGCGGGCCGGGAGAGTTGGGATGTGAGGAGGCGGAGCGCAGGCCAGAGGAAGAGGGTTCGCCCTGCTGGCGGGGCGCGCCTTCGACGCCGGGGGAGAAGCGGGGGTCGAACTGCGACCCGCCCGTCATCTGCATGCCCATCCCGCCGCCCATCATCGGGTTCATACCCATCCCCATGCCCGGGGTCATGCCGCCCATGCCAGGGTTCATGCCCCCACCCATGCCGGGGTTCATGCCACCCATGCCCATGCCCATCCCGCTCATGCCGGTGTTCATCATGGGCATGCCCATCATTGACATGCGCGGGTCGAAGCCGCCCATCGCGCCCATGCCCATCGAGTTGCCGGTCATCATCGGGTTGAGCGCGCCCGGAGACACGCCGTCGCCACCGATCTGGGAGCCGGCGGTCGAGAACGCGACCATCGCCTGCTGGTACGCCTGAGCGGCAGCTTGCTGGGCGGCGAAGAGCTGCTGGGGGTTTGCGAAGCCGGGCATCATACCAGGGTAGCCACCCCAGCCGCCGGTCATCATGGGGTTCATGCCCATCATCATCGGATTGGCCATCATCGGGTTGAAGCCCATGGGGCCCATGCCCATGCCACCGTACATCGAGCCGCCCTGCTGCATCTGGTCGAGCTGCTGCCGCTGGAGCTCGTCGAGCTTGCGCTGTCGTTCCTCGGCAAGACGCTTCTCGCGTTCGCGCTCAGTGAGGGCAGCACCAAGCCCGCCTTCACGCTTGCGTTCTCGCTCGTGAGCGGTAACGGCACCGAGCAGACCGGTTTGAGGAGGGGGAGGCTTGTTCGGGACGTTGATGAGAGACCCGCCTGTCTCCCTCGCAAGCTCTTCTTGCCTCTTCGCAGAGCGGTCTTGCTTGTCTTGCAGGCCAGCGGAGAGGAGGCCGTGCGGGGTGAACGCCTTCGTCATTGCAGCAGCCGGAGCCTCCATCTGGATGAAGGTATCGCGACCGTTGTTGTTCAGGGGGGGATGTTCGGGATCCAGAACTTGACTCCAGATCGGACGAGAGGGCGTCTGTTGCGGCGGGGGACCTTGACCAGGCGGGTACTGGGACGCTGGTCGCATGGAAGAGGCAGCCAAAGAGGGTGATGCTTGCCTGCCCAGGCCATCTGGATACTGGCTACGACGACCGCCGTCTGTGAAGCTGTCCGACACAAACCGGCGGGGCTGAGGCTGCGCTCCGAGGTAGTCGTCCTGGTCTACAATAACAGCAGAAGGTTAATTGACGAGAAGACGCTGGCGGTACAAGGAAGGGACGAACCTGGAAGCCGCTGACCAGGCACTTGGGGAAGATTGCGTGCTTGACGCGAGCCAGGGTACGCGCCGGTGTTCACGTCGACTTGGGAACGGGCGGGGGAGCCTGCGCTTGTCTGCGCGTAGGGTGACCGCGCGCCGGCGCTCGGAGGTGCACCGTGTCCGAGAGCAGAGGCCTGATCACTCACGCTCGTCCGCCGCGGCGCGGGCTCCTCGTCAGAGTCCACCTCATCGTCCTCTTCCTCTTCTTCCTCCTCCTCTTCCTCCTCACTGCTCTCTCCCCACGCCCCACTGTCCGCCGCCGGCCTGCCCTTCCTCCCGTTCGCCTTGCCTGGCCGGTGAGCGGCGGCCTGTAGAGCGGCCTGCTGTGCCTGCGACTTGGCTTTACGTTCGGCAGCGAGCCTAGTAGGAGCGAACGATGACCTCGGCTCCGCCGGGTTGGCACGCGTCTGGGATGGGCTTGCTGGCGTCGTCGTGAACTCGGGAAGCGGGGGTGACGACGGCGGTGCTGCCGGGCGCGTCTGGGAGGGGGACTGGGGTGCAGCAGGCGGTGGGGCGGGACGTTCTTCGCGTTCGAGGAACGACAGCGCTGCTAGCGCGTCGGCGGCTGGGTCGTCGAAGCCGTGCTCGTGGGCGGGCGCATGGTCCTGAACAGCAGCAGCCATCGTGTTTTGCTTGTCGTCCTCTCTGTCCGTGGTGGGCGCGGTCGTCGTCGTCGTCGTGTCCGTCGCAAGCTCGCTCGGGGTCTGGGTTGGGGAGAAAGAGTTTTGCACGAAGGCTGACATCCGCTTCGACGAGGGCGCAGCACGTGCGCCGGAAGGTCTGTTACGTAAGCCACTGCCTGGTCTGGGCGCAGCGGGCGCTTCCTGCGTAGGCGTAGAAACACGCTGATCGGCGGGCGGTCTGGGCGACTTCGCGGGCACCGCAGGTGGCGACTGGCTTTCTTGCGGAGGGGGGCTGGCATGCCGTACTCGCAACGGAGAGATGGCTGCACGAGGTGGAGGCGTGTACGGCTCTGAATCTGACTCAGAGGCGGATTCCTCCTCTTCTTCTTCGTCGGAGGGCGGTGCTTTGGGCGGCGGACCACGCTTGCGGACGGGTGCTGCACCTTCCTGCTGCTGCATGTGTTGCATGTAGAACAGCGCAGCGCCCGCATCGCCAAGGATGTCGTCTGCCTCGTTGGTGCTCTGCTCGGGCGCCGCCGGAGGTGATTTGAAGGATTGCGGGGGAAGGGGAGGTGCAGGCTTGTCCCTTGACTGGTCCAACGGACCATGTCCCACACGGGATGTAGGCGTTGCGATGGTGTATAGTGACGTGGGTATCGAAGATTGCGACATGGATCTCGGAGGGACGATTCTGACGGAGTTCGGGGTGTCCGGGGCAGCGGTAGGCTCAGGTTGTGGGGGTTGAGGCTTTGGAGGAGAGGCAGCACGAGGAGGAGAGGTGGCGCGAATACGAGGGGACTGTTGGAATCGCGGAGGTATGTTCTGTTGAGGTTCAGACGGCGTCTGTTTCTCGGGCGGAGGTGGAGAGGCTGGATGGTCACTAGACGATCGCGACATGCTCGCGACCGGCGCCGCTGCTTGACTGAGCTTGGAGTCAGGACGGGACTCAACGCTACGTCTGGCAAAGTCAGGCGGCGGGCTAGTAGCAGTAGGGCTGGTCACGAATCCTCGGTCGAGGATCGACGACGGTTCTTCGGGTATAGTGGCGTGTGGTGGGGATGTACTTGCCGGCACCTTGTTCTCTTGGGACTTCTCTCCCGATAACGACCGGCTAGTTCCAGCCTCCATCGGTATACTCCTCTCAGTGATGGGAGTGAGGGGTCGCTTCTCAACCCCCGCCGGAGGCGCGGAGTCTTCTTCCTCTATCGGCGTATAGTCAAAGCTGAGCGGAGGCAGCTGTAAGGAAGCGCCGGTTGCTGAAGTGCCCGGATCGGATGCGGATGCCTGTTGCTGTTGTGGTTCATCGGCGGCAACATGAGGGACAGGGGGTAGAGTGGGAGCACCGGTGTTTGGAGGAGGGGTCGCTGGGCCATCGGGGCCGACACCGTTCATGCGGTCCAGAAGTATGCGCTGCAACTGAGAGCGGATGGCCGAAGTGCGGTCATCCCGAGGGTCCAAGGTCTCCGCAAACTCGCGATCCAAGAAAAGGAGCTGGTCAAAAGTCAGTAACACGTGCCATGAGCTTGGAAAGCAAGATATGCGTACATCTCGGTGAGGTCCGATAGGGTAAGCGAACATCATCGAGTTCGGATCGCGTGGATCCCAGCTATACATACGCGGGCGGCCGTATAGCTCGAATGCGTCGTGAATGCCTAGACGTAGGCGTGAATATCCAGATCACGGACCATGAACCCACGTTACGCACCAATGATCCATTTAAGCATTTCGGCGGCGCGCATGTTCTGGCCTTCGAGCTCTGGCATAACCAGAAGCCACGCCTCGCGCATCTTGAGCACGCCTGCCATGTCCTCGTCGCCAAGCTGTCCTTCAAGCTTCATGAGCGTGCTACGGCTGATCAGCTCCGGTCGCTCCGGGTACACCGCGAACGCCTGCGAGACCGAGCGCATCGTGAGTAGCGACTTCTTCTTGTCCTTGGGTTTCGGAGATGGGAACAGCTGGATCATAGGCCGCGCGGGGAGGTGCGACCGGGTTGGGCTCTTCTCACGGGAGAACAAGTGGGACATGCGCTTGCGCCGTGGTGCCGTGGGCGATTCAGAACGGTCGTGTCCAGCGGAGGAGATCGAACCATGGTCGGTGGGTCCCAGATGGTTACCCGCCGATACAACCATCCACAGCCGTTTCCAATCCGTCTGTCCGGCGATGCGAATGCGAACCCAACCCTCGAGTCGCCCGGCGATGAGAGACGTCGGCGCGCTCCTCCCTGCATAATCTATCAGTCACGCAAGACACCTCGCAGGCGTTGAACGTACCGTCGTTCATGGAGATCCGAATCAAATGGGCAGTATAGATCTCCTCCAAGCGCGACTTCTCCCATGCCGAGAGACGCAGAGCGGCGGTCCACTGCACCAACGCTTCTGCAGAGGGGCACGAGAAGAGGTACAGGTTCGAGCCCGCCGTGTTGAGGGTGAGCACGTTCGTGTACCGTCGCTGAGGCGTTCCCGGCGACGTCGGAAGCGCAATGGAGCCCAGGACGTGCACGAACTTTGCGAAGGCGGCGGAGGCACATCAGGATGTCAACATCCAAGATCCAACGTACAGTACTTACAGCATCTGTCACATTGATATACGCCGGCGGCACCTGTTTACCCTGCTTGCTCGCCTCCCTGATCTCCTCCATGTCCCACACGCTCAGCGTCGTGCCTCCCAGCTGCGCCCACACTTCGCGCCAGCCGTCGTCCTTAGTCGGCTTCTGGCCGTCGGGCTGCCGCTCGATGCGCCGCACAAGCGGGCCGGAGAAGTAGACCTTGTGCGCATGGGCGAGAGTGAGTTGGACCACGGATCGGATTTCGGGGTGCAGCGGGGGTATTGGCGCGGGGGCGGAGGCGGGGGCGGGATTTGTCTGGGAACGTGAGAGCGGGTTCTCTTTCTGGAGCACGCGCGGCGAGGTCGCGACGCTCGAGTCGTCGTTGGAGGGGGCGCGCCTCGGGGCAGGTATAGGGGACTGGCCCTGCGGTACGCTCATCTGGGAGTCCGAGCCTTGCGGGGTGGGTCGCGCAGGAGGAGAGGAGAGCGGAGGTAGTTCATCTTGTTGCGAGGACTTGCGGGAAAAGAACGCGGTGAAAGAGGGCTTGGAACGGTGTTGGGGCTTGCTGGGAGAGCCTCCGTTGGAGGCATCGGTCATGCGTCGCTGTGGGGTGGGACGAGTGGCCTGCGCGGGCTCGGGGATGGGGTCTGACGGAGGTTGCGGCGGTTGCGGCGGAGGACTGGAGAAGGAGTGTTTGCGCTCGTTCTCCTCCTTCCATTGCTGCAGGCGGGCCGGCGAGACGAAGCCCTCGTTCCTGCTGTCCCAGCGCGGGCTGGTGCGCGGCGGCGGTACTGCGGTCATGGTCGTGCGAGACGGTGTCGACGGTGAAGACGACGATGATGACGGAGAGGAGACATGCGACGACGGGGAGAAGCAGATTCGCTCGAATTCCAATGCCCGCCAGTGCTTTGGCGGGGGAGGATCACCTGTCTCAGAACGGCTATGTCTTCCCACGCATCCCCACGTGATACCGCGTAATACGCGGGCCCCACCCCCGCGTGGTTCCATGTGTGCCCGGTCCGGTCTCGGTGCAGCGCGACGACGGCTGTTGCTTCCAGGTCTACAGCCGGAGTCGACGACAGAAAGTGGCCAACTCTTCCAGGAGTTGTTGGTTCAACAACGGGTCAGGCTGGTGCAGGCGTCGAGGTATATCTCACCAAGGCGCGTTCCTCACACACAAGCTGCGTGGCTGCCATACTCAATGTGATGCCGAGCCAAAATAACCCCATGAATTACTCATGGCGGACAGCTACTTGACAGACAGTGAGCTCGCCTCTAAACCGACCCTCCAGTATAATACATGGTACCCCAAATACTATGGCGTGCGTTGTAGAAGTCATGCGACGTTTCGATACTTGTGCAGATCACAAGCTAGCCTTCGTATCTGCGATTTGTAGAACGCTGGGGGACAAGTGAGTACTCTCTTCACAACGAGATATAGTGGATGCAAATACAGTTTGCCCGTGTTCCCACCCGCGAAAAGGAGGCGCAACGCCTCGGGTGCGTTCTCGATGCCCTTGACGATGTGGAAGCGCCGCTTCAAGCTGCCGTCCTTCAGCCATGACGCGAGGTCGCGCAGCGCTTCGGGATAGCGGTCGGCATAGTCGAAGCTATAGCAGGATCAGCATGATTAGGGGGTACAGCTATCACGAAGTAGACTTACACAATGAAGCCCTCGATCTTCGCGCGTTGGGCGATCAGATTCGTGTATGATGAGAGACCCTTGGGTTTGGAGTTGTCTGTAAAGGAACGCTAAGACCACGCGCGATCAATGTCGAGTGTTGGACATACTGTAATCGGAAATGGCGCCTGAATAGAAGTAGTTAGTTGAGATGATTCCACTATAAAAGACTGTCCTTACCGCAGAGCACAATTCGCGCCTTCTGCTTCAGCCTCGTCAACATGAAGTTGAGGATATCACCGCCAACGTTGTCGAAGTAGACGTCGAGGTAGCCGACGCCCTTGCGGAAGTCCTCGAAGAACGTCGGGCTTTTGTAGTTGAACGCCTTATCCACGCCGAGGTCTTTCTCGAGCCATTCGCACTTGTCCTGAGCTCCGGCGATAGCGTATACCTTTGCACCTAGCTTCTTGCCAATCTGGCAGACGACGGAACCCGTCGCGCCCGCGGCGCCAGAGACAACGAGAGTCTCCCCCGCCTTGATCTTGCCCACATCAAGGAGACCCTGCAGTCTTGTTAGGATATAGCCCAGATTGGATGAATGCTATGCCACTCGGACGTACGAAGTATGCCGTCAATCCTGAGAAGGGCGCAGAGTCAGCATTCAGCTCGCGTTGTGTGAAGATAATCATGCGGACCAGTCGCTCCTAGAGGGCCCAAGTAGTCTAGGACATCCACGCCGGGCTGAGTCCTGACGCCGATCATTAGGCCGAGTGCTTCTACGCTCAGTTCACGTCGTGCACTCACTGGACCTTCTCTGCTACCTTGTCATTGTGCACTCCATACTCCGCCCAGCCTTGCTTATCCTTTAGCACACTCCAAAAAGCATATTGATATAATACGGCTCACCAAACGCGCCGCTGACGATGTCCCCTTTCTGGAACTTGCTCCCGGGGCCCGCCTCGACGACCTCTCCGAGGACGAGCGCGCGCATCACCTCCCCAATCTGCACCGGGGGTATGTAACTCCGCGCGTCGTTGAGCCATCCGCGCATGGCGGGGTCGATGGACGCGTAGAGCGACTTGACGAGGATTTGGCCCTGGCCCGGCTTGAGGTCGAACGGCACGACCTCGCGCTTGAAGGTGCGGTCCGTGATGCCCTCCTTGGGCCGCTCTGCGAGCGTGATCTTCGTGTACTGCGTTGGGGCCATGGTTAGGACGGTTGTGAGAAAGCGAGGGGGGAAGAGCGGATGGTGGTCGGTGGCTGGTGCTAGGCAGGATGTCTAAGTACCCTGAGGAGTTGACCGGGTCGGCATCTAGGGAAAACCGATCGAGGTCATCCGACTGCTTGGCCGCTTACATCGGGAATTAGGTCTGCAACATCGCCCAGGGAGCATTCTGGCAAGACAGTGCAGTTGCTTTGAGCAGAATGTTAGACCGATGTGTTACATTGCATGACGAGGAGGAGCAACGCAGCGTGAACTGAGTGAGAGAGCAGCGCTGCAGCAGCCACCGCGAGCAGGACGCGCGTGAGAGGCGCCCGTTTGACGCGTATCGCGCCTCGCGTGACCACGACGCGTCATGGAGACATGTGAAAGTCCGGATCAGAGCGTGTCTCTCCTCGTCCTTTCGCATCCCTTGGGGTCCACTCCTGCGCCGGACATACATATATACCATCCCCACGACAAGTGCCGGGCGCACTGCTCTTGCGCTTGCTTACTACCACTACCACAGACATGGGCCGTCCGACGACCTCACAGCAGGAGAACGCTCCGCAGGACAGCCTCACTGTCCGGGACAACCGCACTGGGAAGGTCTACACCATCCCGTGAGTTCGTGCGGTGTTGTGGCCATTCGCAAGTTGGCTGATACTGCGAGGCCAGTATTGCGGATAATGCGATTCCCGCGACCGCGTTCAAGGCTATGGCTGCGCCTCGGAAGCCTGGCGAGCGGGAAGAGAACGAGACTGAGAAGGGCCTTCGCGTGCAGGACAAGGGCTTCCTGAATACTGCCGTCATTCGCAGTGAGATTACCTATATTGACGGGGATGCTGGCGGTACGTGCAAATGATCCAGTACTATTCGTCACGCATGCTCACGAACGTCGGCAGTCCTCCGCTACAGGTGAGGTGCCTGTCCGGCCGAATGTGGGGAGGTTGTAGCTGACATCCATGCAGAGGATACCCGATTGAACAACTTGCTCTTCACTCGTCTCACCTGGAATCAGCTTACTTGCTCATCTACGGCTCCCTTCCTACGAAGGACCAATACAAGTTCTTCGAGAGCGAGGTGATGCGGCACTCGGTCATGCACTCCGACGCGGAGGGCTTCTTCCGGTCGTTCAGGTCAGCACATGCGCGCGCATACTCTACGTGGAGTATCAATGACAGTATACATGTTGCGTACCAGGTACGACGCACACCCCATGAGTATGCTCACCAGCGCCTTCGCTATGCTGGGATCGTACTACAGCGAGGCCAATCCCTCACTCCAAGGTAAGCACACAGCCGCCTGGTGTTAACAGTGACTGAGCACTCGAGTACTTGACAGGCCAACGCCTGTATACCAAGGGGGACAAGGCGTCGCTGGAGACTATGGACAGACAGATATACCGACTAATAGGGAAGGCCACCACCCTCGCAGCGTAAGTCATATATGCCACACTTATATCGGGAGTACGGAGACTAACAACATTTCAGTATGGCGTACCGCGTACGGCAAGGCCGTAACTTCGTCACACCTCCGACAGGCCTCAGCTACACCGGCTCGTACGTCTCCGGCCATTCACATGTCTGCCAATGGCATCTGATACGTCGCGCGTATTAGGTTCCTGTACCAGATGGATCATCTCGGAGAAGAGAACTACACGCCCAACCCTATCCTCGAGAAGGCGCTCGACGTGCTCTTCCTCATCCATGCGGATCACGAGCTCAACGCGTCGTGTACGACCGTGCTCCAGACGGGCAGCTCGCTCGTGGACCCATACTCTGCTGTTGCGTACGTACGCAGTGACTTACGTGTAAGTCGAGGTATTGACCTCCCTGCAGAGCGGGCACTGCGTCATTATAGTAAGCGACCACCTTTCTGTACGTGGATTGCACTGATGTATGATGTACAGCGGGCCTTTGCACGGTGCGCAATTCATTGGGCTCCTCGTTTCAAGGGTTAGCTGAGCAATAAGCAGGTGGCGCCAATGAGGCAGTCATTCGCATGCTCATATCCATAGGGGGGTGAGTTGATTCTCTACATGTCATTGTGATTTGGCTAATGTGAACAGCCCGGAGAACGTGCCAGAGTTCCTCGAGGCTGTCAAGAGGAAAGAGAAGACGTTGTCTGGTTTCGGTCACCGGTATGTATAGTGAACCCCTTGAATCGTAAACAGGCACAGGACTGACGTATTGAGAACAGTGTGTACAAGACTGTACGTTGTCGCCGCGATCATCACCGAACTCCCGTTGACGTCTTGGGTTCGCAGTCAGACCCGCGCTCGTTCATCGTCCGAAAGACCGCAGACGAGGTGTTCAAGGTGTAAGTCATCAAGCTGCGGCTCCTCCATATGCCTGCGCGTGTTACCAACAGATGGCCCGTCAGGACCGGGAAGGATGCGCTGCTCGAGACGGCTATGGCGTTGCACGATGCGGCGATGAAAGATGAGTATTTCGTCAAGCGCAAGCTCGCACCCAACGTGGACTTCTGGTACGTCTGTTCACTTGGCGTCCTGTGTCATCTCGGTTGCTGACCTCACACGCCGCGCTGCAGGAGGTAAGTCCGTCTCGCCCACGCATGGCCGCGCGCTCAACGTCTACAACCTCCGTGCCTCCGTGCTGCATCGTGGTTCAGTGGCCTCATTTACCGCGCGATGGGTAAGTTTACGCGAGGCAGCAGCGCTCCGTGCCTGTTCGCTCGCCGTTAGCTCCGTGCGAAGTGCATAGCGCTGACGCCGTCATCCCGCAGGCTTCCCCTTGGACTTCTTCCCGGTGCTGTTCGTCGTCCCTCGCGTGGTCGGATGGCTCGCGCACTGGCGGCAGATGATGCTGCAAGAGGGCGGCGTGAAGATCTGGCGACCGCGGCAGGTGCGCCTCTCCCGCGATTCAATTTCCATGGCGTTGCTGTCGCCGCCGGGCGTCGTTGCGTCCGGAGGCTGTGCAACAAATGGCTCGTCCACCGACGCTGATTCGCGTGCAGGTTTACGTTGGGCCGTCAAAGCGCGACTACGTTCCCGTGGAGGAACGTGTGCCGGTCGAGGGCGCGCGGCAGACGCCGTCGCGCGTCGAGCACGGAGGGTGAGTGGGTTCTGGACGCGCGGTGATGTGCCCGGTGGGGGCGTGTATGGGAGAGCACTGGCTGACGCGGGCGTCTAGGATTACGAAACGGACGATGCTCGCCACGTTCAAGGGGAAGAGCAAGCTGTGAGCGCTGGGTGCAACAGCGACCGAGCGGAGCCGGCGCACGGCGCACGGCGGACGGAGCGGTTCGAGGGGCGGGCGTTGTCGACGACGAGGGAGAGAGCCGGCGAGGAACGCGCTGTCGATCGTGTACCGATTTGTGATTTATTTACGCACGGCCCTGGGCCTGTTTGGACGACGTCGCTTGGCGCTTGGCATCAGTTCTGGCGGGCGACGGGCGAGGGCGGCCGCGGGGTGCCGTGCGCGCGAGCCCGGTCGAGGGGCGCGGCGCGGTGCCGGATCAGGGGGGCGTCGTCCCGGGCGGCCATCGGGGCAGGCAGCTGTTTGGGCGTGTTTGGCCGTCGTGCGGTTGCCGCGTTACGGGGCCCACGCGGGGAGCCTCGCCGTTTTTGCTTTTCTTCTCAACCATCCTCTCTCCTCCTCCCCGTCTGCCTCGCGCCTCTCGCCCCCCTCCATATAACGCACCCGCCCCCCTGAGCTCCCTGCTCCATTCCTTCGTCGCTCACGATGTACTCCACCCTCGTTTCCGTCGCTCTCTTCTCCGCGCTCGCCATCCAGGGAGCTCTCGCCGACTTCACCGTCAACACGCCCGAGATCGTCCAGGTACGAGCCCGCACCTGCCGCGTGCCCGGGCGGAGGGATCCTCGCACGGGCACGCACGTCTGAGACAGCAAGTGCCTAACCTTGTTCGCGTCCCTTCTCGCAGTGCGCGCCCACGAAGCTCACCTGGGACGACACCGGCGCCAAGTCCTACAACGTCATCATCGTCCCCAACGATGACCCCTGCAACGGCGTCCTGTGCGTTTACTCGGCCTGCTGTAGCGAAAGGACAGAAAGCTGACGGGTATGAACATAGCGCTGACCTTGGCGACCACACCGTCAACCACATCACCTGGACTCCCGAGTTGAAGGAGGGTGCCGTCGTTATGGTGTCCGTCCTCGACTCCAACGACCAGGAGGGCTGGAGCGGTGCCGTGAGTAGCAGTCACGATCTGCGTCAGGCTGCTCGATCTAAAACATATGATGATCCCATAGGTCACTGTTAAGAAGGGCACCGACACTTCGTGCCTGCCCGCCAGCCTGCAGCCGTCCTCTTCGGTTGCTCCCTCTTCCACCGCGAAGAGCTCTGCTTCCGCCGCCGTTAGCCCGCTCGCCGGCACCACGTGAGTATTCAGTGCACGCTAGAGCTGGGTCCGGCGCTGACTCGTTTGCCTATGTAGCCTGGTTGTCAACCCCGCTGCCGCCCCCACCTCCGCCTCGGCCGCCCCTGCCGCGCCCAGCTCCTCTGGTGCTGCGACCGCGGTCGGTGCCGCCAACGCCGGTGTTCTCGGCGGCTCGAACGGTGCCATGGCGTCCGTCAAGGTCTCTGCGTCCGCGCTCCTCCTCACCCTCGGTGCTGTCGCGGCCATCGCCCTCTAAACAACCCCTACGCCGGGCAAAACGCGTAATATACCCCACTTGGTCTCGATTGATTTTCTGGGAAGCATACGCCATGTACAGCTACTAGGCTAGTCTCTCCACGGCGCCGGATCTTCCCCTGTTCGTCCGGAGGCCCTCGAGAGTCTCGGGCTAACCGCGGGTTATTGGCTTCACCTTCGGGCGGATGTTGTTGTTATTTTATTACCTTCACCTCGTTGTTCACCAACTCCTCGGCTCCTGGTCGCGGCGGCGGTGCACATGCCACCCCCCGCGCAAGCGGGCCTGTCGATCTATGTGGCGAAATCTACCTACTGGATGTACCCCCCATCGGTTGCAACAATCATTATTTCTATCTATCGGTGTTGCGCGCATTTCTGTTGATGGCGGAAACAATGCTCGGCGAGACGGGAGAGGTGCTGGTGAGACCTTGTGCGGAACAAATACAGCCTTGTTCGCTGCGACGGGAACTCCGTACGCCACGACAGTGATGGGATGTCTTGTGCAGCATCACGAAAGCGGACGTTGCATCACGCTGGACGAATCCCCATTCGGTCGCATAGCTTCGACCTTGTGTTCAGAGCTGTCATCGCGGCTCGCTTCGAAGTGCATCAGGTCAGACGATGGATACTATTCCCGAAAGCAGGTCATAGAATTACAAGTGTACATAAGTAGGCTAACCATGAACAGGGAACGGAACCCGATGCTTCTGAGGCGCACAAGCGACAACAGCTGGGAACGGCTACTAGTACTACGTCTTCTGGGACATCTTCCGCGTGAGGCTCTTGAGCCGCTCCTGGTTCTGCTTGCGGCGCTGGATGTCGACGTCGACGGCCAAATTGTTCTTCGAGAAGCCGGCGTTCGAGCGCGGCGCGACGGTGTAGCTGCCGAGCTGGCTCTGCGGGATCGAGACCGCGTTCTTGCGCACGCGGTTCTTCTCGCTCTCCTTCGCGCGCGCGAGGATCGCGTTGAGGCGCTCGCCCGTGCGCGCGCCGCCCGAGCCGTCGCCCTCGGCCGCGGCGGTGGGGATGACGCGGTCGCGGTAGGACGCGGAGCGCTTGATGATCGGGCGGGACCAGGTCGAGACGAGGTCGTTGGCGGCGCGCGCGATGTCGGGCGTGACGCGCTTGCACTTGGTGTAGAAGAGCACGACGCGGCCGAGCTTGGACTCCTTGAGCACGTTCGTGTCGATGAAGTCCATCTTCTTCAGGATCGGGAAGAACTCCTTCTGGATGTCGAGCGCGGGCAGCGAGCGGTCGGGCAGCGGCTCGAGCCACTTGCACACGCCCTCGAGGAGGTTGTTGTCGATGATCGACTGCGCGAGGGAGGTCCTGTGGCGTTTTCGTCAATACTCATAAGCGGGGAAGCAGAAGAGGAGAAGGGGGATAAGACGCACTTGCGGAGGACCTCCATGACTTGCGGGAGCAGACGCAGCTTCGAGGTCGCCGGGAGCTTCTCCTTATTAGCCTGCTCGTCGTCGGCAGCGGCGGCAAGCATGGCTTCCCTGAGCCGTGACACTTCCTCGTCCGCGTACTTGTCGAGCACGTCGTCGTCGTCCTTGCGCTTGCGCTTCGTGCGCGAGCCCTTCTTCGGCTTTAGAATAGCCTCAATCGTCATGTCGAGCTTCATCTTCTTCGCTGTCCACGCCGCCCCATCAGCCTTCAATGGTAGGCAGAACGAAGGACGTGTTACGCACCGACATCAGGCGGATACTGGCTCAGGTCAATCTCCTCTGGCGCAGCCCGCTTCGACGACGTCCTTTTCCGCTTCTTCACAGGCCGCCCCTCCTCGTCCTCCCCGCCCCGACGCTTCGTCCGCCGTTTGGCCTTGGCCGGCCGCTTCTTCTCCTGCACGTATTCATCACCGGAGTCCCCAGAGGATTCTGCTGCTGGGGAGTCCCGGCGCTGCGGGGGCTCGAGGTCTAAGAGAATACAAGTCAGCGGGCGTGTCGCAAATCCATACTAGGCTTTGCGCACCGTCATCGTCAGAAGAGAGGTCGGAGTCGGAGTGGCCGAAGATGGCCGCCGCAAGGTCGTCCTAAAACCGTCAACATTCGTCAGTGTGGTCAGAGAGGTGAGTCGCGTCATAATACTCACTTCTCTGTCGGGCATGGTGTGCGGTGAACGCGTTCAGGTGTCGGTTGGTGAGAGGAGTGCTGCTGCCACCCCTGCGCGGTGCTCGTGGTCCAGGTGAAGGCAATAACACCCTAATAAGCACGGGTTAACATCAACCTTACCTGCAACATTTGGGCAAATAAACCTGTTATACAAACCCCGGCAATAACGGGCCGTGCTTGCCTGTCTCGGGCGCCTATCTACAGGATTTGGGCTTCAGCTGTACTCGGGTGGCGGCAATTGTTCCCTCCTTACGGCCAACCTTCATACCACACGGTTCATACCCATCGCTATATCCTGTTCGCGTCTGTCAAACATGTCTACCGAAGCTGAAGCCGCGTCTGCGCCCACGCCCGGTCTGTCTGCGGGCGGGGACATCCTGCAGAAGCTCGAACAAGCAAAGGAGCTGAAGAATAAGGGAGATGTGGCGTTCCAGGAGGGCAAGGTGAAGGAAGGTGCGAGGCAGATGTGCTCCTTTTGTATCAGACTAGGGAATGCTGAACGAATGTGCGATGCTGTATTGCCACAGCTCTGGCCTCATACCATATGGTGGGTATCTCTCGTGCTACTCGGGTATGAGTGAGATGCTAACGCCACAGTTCAGTCGATCCTCTACCTGAGCGGTCTAGACAAGTGAGGACACCGTCAGTGGAATGTCATATGCATCGCGCTTATTACTATGAGCGTAGGAACGCGCTGCAGAAGGCACTCGGGAAACCTGTCCCTGCGCCGCCACCGGTCGAAGCAGTGGACCAGGCAGCCACAGAGAAACCTAAGACTGAGGTGAGTAATCTGCGAGTCGTCTGTTATAGGTGAAGGCTGATGAATGTCCCGATTTGTAGGTGAGAATCTGGGCGAGCACTTCTCGCCGCAGGAACGACGCTAACATGGGGCGTGGCGTCCAAGGTCGATGAATTGCAGGAGAAGATCTACTCGAACATGTCGCAATGCCATATAAAGACCGGCAACTGGAAGCGCGTTCTTGAGACAGCCGATAAGGTGATGAGAGTCGCGCACAGTGTTGCACGGCGTGGTACTCACGCAGTCACGCGCCATAGGCACTCTCGTTCAACCCCAAGAACCGCAAAGCCCTCTTCCGCAAGGCGAAGGCATATGGCGAGACCGGCTGGTTCGAGAAGGCGGACAAGATCCTCGAGGACCTGATAAAGGACGCAGAGTCTCCAGGTACGCGTGTTTGATATCCATACGTTGATTGAGGATCTGGCTCACAGTCCCGCAGAGAAGGAAGCGTGTGAGGCGGAGCTGAAGAGGTTGCGCGAGATGGACAAGAAGCGGGACCAGGCACACGCCCAAAAGATGAAAGGTCAGCACGGCTATCCTCACAATCATCCTAAACCACTTACGACGTACTGTCTTCACGTAGGCTTCCTAAACAAGGGCCAGCTGAGCTTGGGAGAGGACTGACCTCACCCCGTCGACTATCGACTACTCGATGCTTTCCGATTTCCCTCTTTCGCGGTGTACGATGCTTTCTGTTATGTGGCCAATCTGCAGTGTACCATGTTTTGTGTTCTCTCCACATGTTTTGTCGGATCCTATCTGCAATCGATCCACGAGTTTCGCGTTCTCATGCTTCGAACTTGGGTCGGTGTAACACACGCGTGACGCAGCTGCACGTGGACGCGCTGAGACGCGACGTGAGCCGCCCGCGTTCGCGCCTCTCGCGTCTTCACTCTTGACCACAACCTCCGTCTGAGCGCACATCCTGCTCTTGTTGGGACGACAGAGTTCCACGTCATGCAGGACGAAAACTGGCCGACAAAGTCGTCTGCGCGACAAGCCATTGTATACTCGGTGCTCCAGGCATACTATCCTGTAGTGGAAACGTTGCATGACTATCTGGAGAACATACTATGTGCTCCAGATGCTACTGCTCCTCTTCTACGACATGACGACGCACCACATTACCGTTCCATGCTGACAGCATCCTACGTGGCTGGGAACGCGACTCTCAAGCGCGAGAGGCGTTACGTTCCGTCGGCACCCATGTTGCATATGCGCGATGTCAGTTTGGAAATCCGCACACATTGACTCACTGTACTCATCACAAACTTGGCAGGTGATTGATCGTGTTCAAGAGACACTGTTCATGAAAGCCAAGAACAGTCGACCCGCTAACATCATAACAGCAGGGTATCGCAAGGTATGGCGTCGTATCGCTCACCACATAGTCGCCTTCGCCTACTCATACCTTCCAGGTGAACCAGAAAGACGCCAGAGCAAGAGTCGTTGCTACGCGGATGCCCCTTACGAATTATTTCGTGAACACGATTGTAACGGCGCTCCAAGCACCGGCCTGGCAGACACTACTGGAAAGGTGTTTATCATGAATCGAGGATCCCGGAGACGTGGCTAATGCTTCAGAACACAGGATCGGTGAAGATGCGATGTTTCATCTGCTGTGTGACACCTGCATCTTCGTTCCCCTCCCGAATGGCTGTCTATGCCAGATGACCGGTGATCCTATCGTGAACTTGAGACCTCCAGAGATCCCATTGCCGAAGTCAGATTGCAGACTCTTTGGCAACAATGATCATCACACTCGCCGTCATGGCGTCAAGAGAGTAGCAGTTGGAGTGCATCCCGAAGAAAGACTCGTGAAACGGCCCAGACTGAATAGCTCTACTCAACACCAACCCACACGCCCTCCCCATGTCGTCGAACCCGGCTGGTGCGCGCTCAGTTGACTGCAGGTCATACAATCGAACTAATCCGTACCTAGCGTGACACCAGCCGATATAGCGTTCCTCCGGGCGCGCATGTTTTACTCTCGACCCTGCGTAGTGCCTCACACTTCCAAAATCATAGTGGGACTCCCTCCGAAACGTCAGTACCGGAGTACGTGTGGTACCGCCGTATGCCCAGCTGACGTCCCTCAGACGTATTGAACCGCTTCTACCCAAGCTGGCTACCCAAACAACGCCTTGCAAGTGACCAGTGGGTCGACCCTGACCCGCGGAAGCAGATGGAACACGCGAGACATCTAGCCAAGTACATCTTCCCCCGGCAATACGGGCTCAGCAACCCATTCGCCTCGGCTACGAATCGGACAGGGTATACACGACAACCTGACTATCTGGATCGAGAACAGGAAATCAAGGTCAGCTGTATAGACTCAAACGATCGAAATTCGGTCATGTTCATGAATCTCCCTCAGCGAAAGGGATCAAGCAAGACCCCCAAGAGGCTGAAGGGTGTCCTCAGTACCCTGGAAAAGATGATATGGAGACATCACAAGTGCCGATACAAGTCTCTCCTTGATCTCTCTTGTCCCTCCAAGGTTGGTCCACCCTCCACGCTCTCTTGCGTGTTTCGTGCTGAGACAGGACCCTAGCTCAAGAAGAACGCTACTCCGCTGGACAGTAGCATCATCCTGGTACGCCTTCGCGCGATAGAACTCGGTTTCTTGGTTTTGATCCACCTGGTCATAGGAACTGATGTCTGAGACGTCTGTGCAACTACAGACCCAGGCGACGTACATTGATACCAGCGTTTCCCTGGACTCCGCCGGACGCCCCTTGCTTACCCATGATCCGTCCCAAGCTCGACGTCAAGCTAAACACAAACCAAAGTTTGCCGAGTTTGTGTGCCCCGTGGGGGAGGTGAGTGCATCCCTAGCCTGGGAAATAGCGGTATGGATGACTGGGATACTTGGTAGGTATACCGGTACGCGGTCCTGGTAACAAACGCGGTCATTCCCAGAGCTTTGTGGGGCAGCACGATGAACTTCGAGATCGTGATGCAGAGTTCGTCCACTCATGTCGACCAGGAGAGGCAGGCGAAGCTCAAGCTCACTTTCATGCTTTCAGACGTCAAGCATATGATAGCAGCCCGAAGATATGAGACGTTCAGCCTACACCACGTCCTGCAGAACTTCCAGACCTCGGACTGCGAGTGGCTCATGCCTTCCGGCGAGGGTGCCCGGGCGCAGACCCGAGTCTCGCTCTCCGATTCAATGAAGCGGCGCGAGCTACTCGAGGAGTTTCTCTTCTGGTACTTCGACTCTTTCATCATCCCGTTGTTGAAGGTATGTCCGCACGACCAAGCACCCATGAACAGCGGCTGATGCAGACAAGACGACGTTCTACGTGACCGAATCGTCCGCGTTCAGGAACAGGGTCATCTACTTCCGCCACGACGACTGGAACACGCTATGTGCGCCTCTGGTCGAGAAGCTGAGCACGGACACGTTCCAGCGGATCGAGCAGGTGCGTGCTGCTCTTCGGCGTCGACGCACATGTGGGCTGACTCTGGTGCAGTGCGAGGCGCAGGAGATCTTGCGGCAGCGTCGGCTGGGCTTTTCGTTCGTGCGCCTGCTGCCGAAGGAGACGGGCGTGCGGCCGATCGTCAACCTCCGGCGGCGAGTCGACAAGGTGTGTCGGCTTATGTTCGCAAAGCTTGGACATGAATTGACGAAGTAATACTTGTAGGATGCTTACAGGCCCGGGCAATCGATCAACCAGATCCTGCAAGCCGCGTTCCAAATTCTGACGTATGAAAAGGTATGGGTACCGGCCATCTCTCACCCTTCCGCTGTTGTATGACTGACCGGTGTACGTAGGATCGCCAACCAGAACGCCTCGGCGCGTCCGTACTTGGGCCGAACGAGATCTACGCCAAGCTCAAGGCGTTCAAGGGACGACTTACGGGAGACGGTACATCCAAGAAGCTGTAAGTACTGGCGGTCAAGTCCATACGGCGATGTGGGGCTGAGTTATGTCTGGTTTAAGGCCGAAACTATACTTTGTGAAGGTGGACGTTCAGGCGTGTTTCGACACGATCGAGCAGACGAAGCTCTTGGACATCCTGCGAGAGCTGCTCACAGAGGTGCGTTCCTCTCTGCCAATTTGGAGTTACAATATATGCCCACGATCGACCCCTTGTCAGGACACGTATATGATCCAGCGCTACGGCACGGTCAACAAGGCGGGTGAGAAGATGCAACGTAAATACGTGAAGAAAGCCTTACCGGAGGGTGAGCCATTGCGTGAGGTCGTTCATGCATAAATGACTGAGCTACCTTTCCGAAGACGACCATCCCCACTTCTTGACGTATGCTGCGCAATTGGCGGAAGTCCTGCGCAATACGATATTCGCAGACCAGGTCAGCATGCCTGCTCCATCTGAAATCCTCTCGGTGGCTGATCGCAGGAGACGAAGGTGGTCTACCCCTTCTCACGCAGGAAAGAGATCATCGCGCTCCTCGAGGAACACATCACAGAGAACATCGTCAAGGTATTTCCTCCTGTCGTTCCGCAGACTCATCGCGCTCATGATGTCTTGCGTTGCCGCGGGCAGATAGGGAACGAGTACTACCGCCAGGTCGTCGGCATCCCGCAAGGATCTGTGCTGTCTGCGATCCTGTGCTCGTTCTTCTATGGCGACCTCGAGCGGAGGGCGTTCCGGTTCACAGACGACGATGAATGTGTCAGTCGCGACTCATTAAGTCTATGTCGAATCCTCGACTAACCCTTGCATCTGGTTCCCCAGGTGCTGATGCGGCTCATTGACGACTGGCTGCTCATCACCACTGACCGCTCGAAAGCTGTCCGGTTCTATGACATGGTGTCGAAAGGTGGGGTGGTCCTGTTGTGCCGTGAAGTCGCACCAATCCTCATCTCGGGTTATTGCAGGCCACCCTGAATATGGCTGCTTCATATCCAAGGACAAGAGCCTCCTAAACTTCGACCACCCAGAGTTAGTCAACCTTGTCGACCCGCGCTCGAAAGGTAACCCTCTCCACCGTGCACGTCACCATCTGGTATTGAAACGAGTCGGACGATGAACAGTTTTTCCGTGGTGCGGCTATTCCATCAATATGCAAGACCTGTCCGTTACGGTCGATTACACCCGGTATCACACCACATGTGAGTCCGGTACCTGCAGTCTCGACGTGTGCCAGAGCTAAACGCGCATATAGACTTGCAGGACTCGCTGACGGTTGAGTTCGGCCGCCGTCCCGGAGTAGCCTTCGCACACAAGATGATGCAGTGCGTCCCCGTACCTCAATACACTCTGACTGTTCTGATTTTTCCGTTTGATTACAGGCTGGCGAAGTCGAAGAGTCACATCACCTACAACGACGCCACGCTCAACTCTGCGCACGCCGTGCATTTGAACGTCTACCAGAACTTCACCGTGCTCGCGATGAAGATGCACCACTACCTCCGACAGTGGGGGCTCGACGTCCCGAAGCACCATGCCTTCGTTCTCAGTGCGTGCCACTCACCGTCTCCCATTTGCACTCGCGTGGGACTCGATGTTGACGGTCTTGGCTCCTTTTCGCATACAGAAATCGTCCGACAGGCGATCCGTTTCGCGTATACCTCCGCATGCAACAAAGCCACACACAAGCTCGCGCGGACGCACCGCGCGCGCATCGACCTGCACGATCGCCAGGCGACATGGCTCGGTCTACACGCCTTCCACACCGTCTTCTCGCGCAAGCCGCAGGCGTACGCGCGGCTGCTGAAGGCGCTCAGCTTCGAGCTGTCCCTCCCGCGCTACCGAGGCCTGCTGAAGCGCTTTCGGGGAGTTGTCACCGAGGGCCTGTCTACGCTGACCTTACTGTGCTTCTGATCGCATGCACTTTGTGCTTATGGATTTACGCGTGTGCATATGGTCGGGCACGCCGTTATTGAACCGCGTAGGCGCAAGTCCACGAACGACGCTCATTGAGTCGGGGAGCGAGGGGAGGGTGCCGGAACAACAACACGAATTACGGTCCAGAGACGTGCATACATGAGATACCACTGATACATATCCTGTGGGAGGCTGCAAACGAGAGGCAGGGGGCGCGGAAGCGGACGGCGGGATATAATAAAGACGCGGACAAACGGGAACATAGAAGACCATAACCAGACACAGGAAGCGGGAGAGAGAGGAGGGGAGAGAGAGAAACAGGGACGGAAAACAAAAACAAAGAGATATGAACGAAGGGCATGCTCGTACAACCCGAACGCGCACACGGCTCGACAAGACAGAGGTATAACGAGAGAGCAGCGCCGGATATTCAGACTGACTGGCTGTGTATGGGGGCGTGGGCACGAGGAGAGGAGGGGAGACGCGGGAGATGGGGAGGGAGGGAGGAAGGGGCAGGGGAATATCTACAGGCGCGGAAGGATAGTGGGGTAGGGAGGGGGTAGCGCGGGGGGCTGAAGGAGCGTGGGCGTGGGTCGTGTGCAGCAACGTGACGAGAGGAAGGAGGCTGGGAAGAGGACAGGGAGGAGCGAAGCGATCACCGCTTCGTGAAGATCTTGTTGAGCAGCCCCAGCACCTTTGGCACGTTCAGCTGCACATACTCGAGGTCCAGCAAATGCTTGTTGTCTTTTTGCTGTAAGCAGGCCGCAAGAGTCAGCAAATGCAAATGCCAAAAACAGACGTCAGAATGTACGAACCTTCTCGAGGAGATCGTCGATGTTCAGGTCCATCTCGAGGATCGCCTTCTCCCGGCCCTTGTAGTGCAGCGCGATGATGAACGTGCCGGGCGTGGGCGACGTGAAGTTGAAGTAGATGTTCGGCCGGCGGTTGTCGGGCACGTTGCTCTCCACGATAATACCCTCCTTCTCGAGCTGCGCGTGCGTGAAGCGGTAGGGACCGTGCACGACCGGCTTCGCCTGCTTCTTCTCCTTCCCGCCGACGGTGACGACGCCGACGCCCGTCGAACTGCCCTTCTCCTTCGACGCGGTGAGGCGCACGTTCTGCAGGTACGCCTTGTACTGCTCGAGCTGCCCGCGCAGGTAGTTGTTGTGGTCGCAGATCGTCTTGTACACCGCCTCGAGGCTCTTCGTCTCGAGCAGCACCTTCTCGCGCAGGTTCCCGAGGTGCACGAGCTCCGCCGCGACCTCGTCCTGCATCAGCTTGTAGCCGTCCGCGCGCTCGAGCATCTTCTGCTCCTCGAGCTCGCGCAGCATCTCCTTCACCTTGATGCCCTTGCGCACGAGCGTCGCGTCCTTCGTCGTCGCTGCCCGCTCCGCGATTGCGGCGAGGTTGTACGGCCGCTTGTCTGCGAGCCCGGGGATCGACCGGATGAGCTGCACGAAGATTGACTTCGCCTCCATGTACAGCATGTCGCTCGGCGACACCGAGTCAAGGAGGATATCCTGCACTGGCGTCTCCCATCGGCTATACAGCGGCAGCTCTATTGCCCGGTTCTCCTTTCGGGGAACCTGTGGTGGTGCGGGCCCGAGCTCGTCCGTGAGGATGCGGAGGTGCTGCTTGTCGTTTGGTGACTGGTAGGAGTATGTCAGCAAAAGAGTGAAAAAATTGGCGCGACGGCAGACGTACTAGAACTTCGATGTGCTGCAAGATCAGGGAATGCGTGTTGTACAGCTCATTGAGCGTGATGTTGATGACGAGGTCCTTCTTCGACAAGGCCATATATTGGTCCATCTGCATGTCCAAATTATTATGAGCGCGTGTGACTGGAATAGGAGTGCGGTGCGCACCTCGAGCGTGTCGTAGAAGTCTCCGACTTCGCATAGGTTGTTCAGGAACTGGTTGATCCGTGCCTTGTTGTTCTCGACGAACGGGTTGAGCGTGATCATGTACGCTTCCTTTGCGTATGACGGCTTGTTCGCCAGATTCTGCAACATCTTCGCGATCTACAATCCGCGTTAGTTGTATACGAGCAAATGAGTATGGAGTAGCCGTACCAAGGTCAATGTTCGCCGGGGATGCTTAGCCGGAACGCCCTCTACCAGCATATATGCTTGCGGCGTGACGATCGCAGGGTTAATGAAGCGAAGGAAGAAGAAACCGCCAATCAAGGAGCAAATAGCATAGTCAGTGGCATCCGGGTACTTTCTCTGTAGAATGACATCTCGCATCAGTGGCAGCCTGCGTATGTACGCCGCTTCAAGTACGTACCCTGGTAAGACTCCGGATTTGCTTGCAGATCCACCGAATACCATATGGAACGCTCTCCATGCTGTCGATGATAGTAAGCAGGAAGCTGTTCGCTATCTCCATAAGCATCGTCAGTCGTGGCGCGATGATGGCCTGCACGTCCGCGTTTGCTGCGGCGACCTCGGGGGCAACGCCTCGGGGGAGGTTCGGGGGTAGAGAGCCAGTCTCCTCCTCGATCTGCTGGATCATCTGCTCGTAAACCTTGACGGGGTTGATCTCCAGGTTGAGGTCCTTGTGCTCGATGAGACTGTTGATGCGCTCCGCGAGCACGCTCTTCAGGTAGCTCTGACCGGGTCCACGCCGGGTGTAGGTCGTCATCATCCGAGAGACGGGCGTGTTCGCACGGAGCAGCGAGCCGAACTCGGTGGCGGTCTCGAACTGGGAGGACAGCACGGACTGGAACATGGTGAGCAGCAGGTGCTCTTCTCGGCTCTCGTACTGGTTTCCGTACAGCGTGAACATGACTGTCTGCAGGAGCGTGTCGATCTCGGTCAAGCTGACGAGGCGACATAGGGACGCGATATGGCGGGGCTCGGACTGGAGGAGGAAGAAGAGGTTGGAGTACTGCTGCAGCTTGCGGTCGTCGGGGTAGTGGCCTTCGGTCGCGTCGACCTCTTCGAGGTGCTTCTCGACTTCGTTTTGCTGGGGGGAGATGAGCGGGGATCACAGAGAAGCGCTTCATATGGGGCCCACCTCATCGAGGGCCATGCGGTTCTGGATGAGCAGACCGATGCGGGAGTCTAGGAAACGGACGTCCCGCTCGAGGACGAAGTTACGTTTGGACTGCGCGGAAATCCGGGCTTTGAGCTCTCTCAGTCGCTTTTGTGCTTAGGGGAGAAAGGGGGAGGATGAGTGAGGGATCCTCGGAAAACCAATCAAGGGGTCGCGTACCCCGCCCAAGCTCATCCTCAACCTCGACATCCTGCTCAGCGGCCATGCTGAAGAGCGCAGTGACGCTGTAGCGGTTCGTGTTCCTATTCGTGAGCCGCCGGGTGGACATGCCGCCCGGGGAGTTGGGGGAAGCGGGGTAGTCGTTGTAGGACATGTCGAAGTAGATGGCCCAGTCGCGCGAGTTGGGTGATTAGAACACGGAGAAGCAGGCGTCACAGGAAAGCGTAAGAGATAGATAACGGAGGCCAGGTATCGCCTGTGACCTGCTCAGAGCGACTGGAGTGGAGGAAGAGACGGGGAGTAGAGGCGGACAGGGGACGATGTCCGTTGCGGAGGAGGATGTTTGAAAGAGAGAAGAGAAAGCAGAACGCAGTTCACACCCACGCGGGCGCCTCTTTCCTCCCGCCACCACGGCCAGTCCTCCTCCTCCACTCATCAGATCCTGGTTTTACTCCCTTCCGACCTCCCTCGTCGCATGCAGCTGCGCAGAGAACCCCAGAGATGGCTTCCGTGCTCGGACCAACGCTTTCACCGCAACCGCCCTGGGTTGCTTGACATAGCCAGGGAACTCGAGTGGGCTCTTTCCATAGCACCAGTCCAGAGCGCACCCTTCCCATGCACCGAATGATCAATCTGCCTGGCCGTGGCTTCCCTGTACCGCTTCGGCGATGTGCATCTGCATCTGGACCGCCATTCGTGCTTGCGGAGATCGGAACAGTCACTGCGACTCCGGGGCCCCGTTTCCAAGGTCCTCCCACAGCCACACTACCCGTCGCTCTCACCTCGACCGCTGCGTGCTGCTGACTACACCCGCGCGACGCATATAATGCAAGATGATCTTCCACGCTCAGCCATTCAGGCCTGTGTACTGTGTAATGCGACTCACGCACCATCATTCGTCAAAATCAGGTGTCTCCCGAACCGTTCGCGCCTCCTACGCGTACGGGGTGCTTCGCCCACATGCGTCCACAACTCGCGGATGCGTGTGAGTGAAACCTGTACCTCAGGTACGCCTGTCTCTGGTGTACTCCCCATGGGAACCAATACCAGGTACATATAGTCATGCTTACACACAGCAGTCTATCGTTTGTGCATTCTACATATCACAGTAATACATCCGTTCACAAATGCAGCCCAAGCCTTGCGATATCCAAACATTGTGAACTCACCAATCCACCACCCCTGCAGTATTTCTGCAATTAGACTGTCCCGCCCTGTGCAGATCAGTCCGAGGCACCCGCCGTCTCCTTCCTTGCCTCCAGGATGACGTCCCTCAGCCGCCTCAGCGCCTCCTCGACCTGGTCCGCGGGCAGCAAGCTGAACGACGCGCGCACGTACGCGGTTTTCCGGCCCCCAGGGTGGAACACCGTCCCGGGCAGCGCCAGCACGCCCTTCTCGAGCGCCTTCGTCCGAATGACCGCCTCTGAGTCGCCTTCCCCAGTGTCCCCGAGGTTGAGCTTGAACCTACGCTCTGATGTGTCAGCGGAGGAATCACCGAGAATGGAGAAGCGAAGCGGGTGAAAAGACGGACCAGAAGAACATGCCCGCCTCTGGGGTGGTCCAGTCGGCGAGGCCGTCGAGGTACTTGCGCATGAGTCCCTCGAACACGTCCCGCTTCGCGTGGTAGAACTGCGCGACGCGGGAGACGTGCGCGCGCAGCCCGTCGTACCCCCACTCGCGCAGGAGTCGTAGTGCGAGCACCTGCGTCAGTGTCGGCGGCTGTAGATTCGACGTCATCGTCTGAAGTGTGTATGTGAGTACACGCGCTATGAGGATAGGAGAGGGGACAGTCGTTGATACGTACGTGGAGAACGACAGCATCGACGATACACTGTGGCGCAGAGATGAAGCCAATACGCATGCCGGACGAGAGCACCTTCGAAAGACTGTCGAAGCGCACAACGCGGCCCACCTCGGGTTCATCCCGCTCGAGCGTGAAGTACGATGGGGGGCGCGGCGCGTCTCCGAAGTACAAGTAGTAGTACGGGTCGTCTGCAAGCAAACACGAGTCAAATGATGAGCCTAGAGGGGGTGGCGGAATGTTCGCCGACGTACCCTCAAGGATGAGGAAGTTGTGCTGGCGCGCAAGCTCGAGGACCTGCAGTCGCCGCTCGAGCGTAGACGTCATACCCGTGGGGTTGCAGCCGTACTGTATGGGTGCAGCCTTAGTACACTTCTCTGCATCCCCAGAGTTGAATAACGAGACGGCGTACGGGCACAGTGTAGAGAACCTTCGGCTTAGGCTTTCCCGCCGGCCAGTTCTCGAGCATCTCCCGCAGGCCCTGCGCATCCGTTCCGTGCTCGTCGGTGCGGACCTCTGCGGACGGGTCAGCGAAAGCTCGGATACGGCGCTGAAGATGAGAGTTAACAGACCGATCATCTCACATCCTGTCCCGTGGAAGACCGGGAACACGCCTCTGTGTACCAGGCGATCAACAGGGCTCGGACTGGCTGCCTGAAAAGGGGAGATCTCACGCGTAGATGGGTGCCTCGATGAGCGCGACATCTCCCGGGTCGAGAAGCGCGTTGACAGCCTGTGGAATGACCCGCGGTGAGTTACCGCCAGTAACACATTGACGATAGCGCAGCGGCAATTGCGCAACCTCTCGCCCACCTTGTATATCAGATCTGACGACCCCGTGCCAAAGCACAAGCCCCAGCCCTCGCTGCGCTTTCGGCCGTGGACGTGCTCCTGCAGCCCGACGAGCCATTCGAGGAGGTCGGGAATGCCTGCGCTGCCGCTGTACTGCAGACCCTTCGCGAGCTCCGCCTCGCTGAGCGCGATCGGCCGCTCCTTGCCCGTTGTGGGGTCGCGCAGCGTGAACTGCATAGACGTGATCGGGAAGGTGTCCACATTGGGCTTGCCTGCGAGGAGGGAGATCACGCCCGGGCGGTCTTCGAGCGGGAGCAGGGCGCGGACTACAAATGGAAGTTGTGGTTGGTGAATGTTGCTGTGGCGAGCCTGAGTGGCAGTAGTTTGTACTGACTGGGATCTTCTATACGGCGCTTGGACGATTCTGACAAGAACTGGTCGTAGAACTCTCTCGGTAGGATGCGCGACTCGAGCAGGGTGTCTGCAGACTTCACTGCCCCATTCTGAGTTGGAGCGGAAGTGCTCGGAGGGACCTCTGAGTCGTTCGGCATGTTTCCCCTTTCTCAATCGTTGGTGCAGGTGCTGATCATGAGGAGTTCAGTGGGAAAGCGAGCGTATGCGCGGGGAGGTACTCACGCGATTGCTTGCGGGGCGTGCATCACCACTTCCGACTTCGTTCTTATAGCTTTACGCGACCCCCAAGCCAGGGCCGTTGGTGTCTGACTCACCCTCTATATGCTGCCCGAAGCCACCGTCGATCATAATTGCTAAATACTGGAAGCGCCCCGCCGACCGCACGGTCTTCCGTACGTCCGGGCGCATCATGCATGAGGCTGCGATGCTGCCATCGGTACGCTTTGCCGCTGGGAGTTATTGTATGCGGCGTCTACTGAGGGCATTTGCAAGCACCGTTCAGTATGACTCCGCGCTGGAGTACAGGAGCGCTGCGGGGAATTGCTGGGTGCCTAACGGCCCAGTGACTATGCTCCCGCCCTATTGGAATGGCGAACGGCGCCTCAAGACGAATACCAAGCGGGCGCAGGAGCACTGCATGGCCGTAGTACCGGGGCCAGGCTTTACGTCCGTGGAGGATTTGCATCGGATTGTCGTACTCGATGCGTTGGTAACGTGCCTTCCTTGTACGTACCACGGCTATCCGACTCTATCTCCCCCGGCAGCTTGCCCGACAGTACTTAGCTTGTTCTCCGATTGGCAGACGGGATATGTTTTGACACAGGAGTTGCGCGGATGGGATTCGAGATGAGGTGCGCCCGTTGGAAAGTCATCTCGCGCAGATTCTCCTGGACGAGACACAGTACAGACACGACGTGGTGGTGCTGAAGAGACCATAGTCAACTGCATGGAAGGGCAAGACAACTGGGAGACTGCGGTGCGACGCGTGGATAGGCGCCCGCATACCCTGCGCGTTCGTATCATGTGACACTTGTTTGTCCCTGCTTGCACAGAGGCTGTAGTACTGGCAAACTCTATTTTTCGATATCCACACACTCATCCGCCTCGTCGGCCGCGTCAAGACACTCAAGACATCCTCAAGAATGGCCTCTCGCCCTACCGTTAACGTTCGCTCCTCGGCCGGAGGTGTGTGTTCAGATGCGAGTATGCCAGTGCAAACCGCTGACGAAAAAATCAGAGGCCTCCAGCTCCCTGCCCCTGCCTGCGGTGCTCACCGCTCCCATTCGTCTTGATGTCGTTCAGCAGGTGCACAGTGAGTGTAACAGTAAAGAAGATCCATATGGTGGGATCCTAACGAAGGAGCCGCGTTTGATCAGAGAGCATCGCGAAGAACAAGAGGCAGGCGTACGCCGTGAGCGAGAAGGCCGGCCACCAGACCTCTGCTGAGTCCTGGGGTACTGGTCGTGCCGTCGCCCGTATCCCCCGTGTCGGTGGTGGTGGTACCCACCGCTCCGGCCAGGCCGCGTTCGGTAACATGTGCCGTGGCGGTCGCATGTTCGCGCCCACCAAGACCTGGCGCAAGTGGCACGTCAAGGTGAACCAGAACCAGCGCCGCTTCGCCGTTGTCTCCGCCCTCGCGGCGTCCGCGCTCCCCTCCCTCGTCCTCGCCCGTGGCCACCGCATCGAGGAGATCGAGGAGGTTCCCCTTGTCGTCTCTAACGCGGCTGAGTCCTTCGCCAAGACGAAGGAGGCTGTCGCGCTCCTCAAGGCCCTCAAGGCGTACGCCGACGTTGTCAAGGTCTCCAACTCCCGCAAGCTCCGCGCCGGCAAGGGCAAGCTCCGCAACCGCCGTCACCGCCAGCGCCGTGGCCCTCTCGTTGTCTACAACGAGGACAAGGGTATCGTCAAGGCGTTCCGCAACCTCCCCGGTGTTGAGCTCGTCAACGTCCGCCGCCTCAACCTCCTTCAGCTCGCCCCTGGTGGTCACCTCGGCCGTTTCGTCATCTGGACTGAGGGTGCCTTCGGGCTCCTTGACGAGGTCTTCGGCACCTTCGACAAGGCGTCGACCTTCAAGAAGGACTACGTGTAGGTGCTCTGTCCGAATAGTGTGCTGTTTGGTACTCATATGCTTTGTGTAGTCTTCCCACCGCCAAGATCAGCAACCCCGATGTCACTCGTCTCATCAACAGCGACGAGATCCAGTCGGTCGTTCGCCCCGCTGGCCAGAAGATCCAAAAGCGCCCCTGGACGCAGCACAAGAACCCCCTTGTCAACAAGGCCGTCCTCTTCCGCCTCAACCCCTACGCGAAGACCCTCCGCAGGCAGGAGCTTCGTAAGTCTAGCGTAATAGGTGTACTATGATTGAAACTCATTATGCCTACCTCGCCAGTCAAGCAGGAGCGCGTGAAGGCTGCGAAGGACAAGAAGAAGGCCAAGACCCCCAAGGCCGCTGGCGAGACCTTCTTGAAGACTCTCCTTTCCGCCTAAGCTCTGCAACTGAAGCGGTGTATGAGGAGATATGCAGTCTACGATCTCATTCCTTATGGTCACGTCCATCGAGTCTCACATGTTGTATGTCGCCCATGCTGGAATCACATTCCATAGGCCAGTGTTGCCTGCCACGACTTGCGTTACCCGTGCGAGATTCGACGTTCCCGGTCCATAGGTATCCTAAAATGTTGGACGTCACTAAGTTATGTTGTCAAGGTGGGTTTGCGAACAACGATTGCTTTCTCTATATCAGAGCAATTCTATGAATTCGTGCGCTTGCCAGCCAAGCTTTTCTCCTGTCAATGCACGTCGCAAGAGGTGTGCTTTCCTGTGAGGTATAGCACATGTTGTATTCTCTGTTTTCCCTCACGAACCGCTCCTCTGCGATCATCATTCTGCTATCATTTTGTCTAGTCATCATAGGTAGCAGCTTCAAGTGTTCGATCGTCAGGAGTTGGTGTGCAAACAAAACGAATTTGGCTGCCAGTGCGGCGACGCAGCTGGCTGGAACTGGACAAAGCCGGCGTGTATTACGTAATCAATAGTCGGACGCGATCGGCGGTTAAGGCGGGCAAGCCACAGCGCACAACACATCTCTTTCCCCAACCACCACTCCATCCCCAGCCCCTGTACTTCTATGTGACAAGATGGCGACCGTATGTATGCCCTCTACACATTTGATGACGCGTAATAACGCGCGACAGCAGGAAACGTACGGAAGAAACCGCCAGTCAATTGCTGACCTCGAACAAGAAATCAACGACATATTCGAGGACCACCCCCAATCCCACCTCAATGACGCCAACGAGCCAGTCATCCCCGGCGACGCCCTCGTCGACGTCCTGCGCACATTCTCGCGCAATCACAACTCCGTCGAGCTCATGACGCGCGAGGAGGAGGAACAGCTCACGGGCCTCATCGCGAGCAATCCTGGTATCCAGGTCACTCCCCAGGTTCTCCTCCAGTTCATCGCCATGCAGACTACCCTCAGCCCACGACACAGCCCCGAGGGCTCGCCGCCACCGAACATGAACGCGTTTGCGGACCGCGGTAGGTCAGAGGACCGTGACGATGGCGGCATGAATTCGCGCTCGTCCAGTCGTGACTCCAACGCGACCTACTACCGATCATCGTCAAGAGGCCCCTCCCACGAGTCGCCATTTGATACCAGCAGGCGACAACGTACAACTCCCCTGAACAAGAACGCTCCGTCAAGTTGGTCGCGTAGGCCTCCTCCGTCGCGCCGCAAGAGTGACGCTGGACAAGGCCACAGTCGCGCTATGAGTGACTCGGAGGTGCGTGGCTAAGGTACATCCGTGCGTCCGTACTAACTGTTTGTTTTTAGTCTGTAAGCTCCCCACCAAGTTCGTTTGCACGTACACCCGGCCGCAGTCGCGCCCCCTCCAACCCCACCAGTCCCACCTTCAGCCCTCCTCAGCTCAGCAAGTCTATCAGCTCTCCGCCATTCGGTGGCCCCTCTCGTCCACATTCGCGCGCCCAGTCACAGCCGCAAGGGCACTTCTCGTCCCTAGACAGTGCGGCGTACGACCACTATGGCTCTTCGCCCGAACGAGAGTACGAGCAGCGTGGTATGTCCTCGGGGCTCATGTCTCCTCCACCATCCGACACGTCGTTCGACGACGAGCGGCACTTCCAAGAGCAGATCTCGTCACTTGCCTTGCCGCGCCGGTCTGGGGAGGATTCTGACGACGATGACGACGAAATCGAGGAGGCCCTGCTGGGTCTGGTGATGGACCGTTCTGCGGCATCTTCGACTGCCTCGCTGGACATGCAGGGCCGCTTGGACGCACTGCAGAGGCTGAACACCGACCTGGGCAGGAAACTACTGGAGGCAGAGCGGACACTCCAGAACCGCTTGGCTGACCACGAACAGGAGTTGGAAGACATGCAGATGCGACTGGAGGAGGCGAGAAGTGAGCTGAGTGCAACAAAGCGCGAAGAGAAAGACCTCCGTGGCAAGGAGGTGCGCGCTCTATTCTATTCCGGCCGCTCTATCCTACGCTAACATGCTTGCAATAGCGCCAAAACTCGACGCAGATAGCTGCGTTGGAGACGGAGATCGCGAAGCTGCAGAAGACCCTAGACACTGCCAGGTCTTCCTATCAAAGCCTCCAGAAGCAGTACCAAGAGCAATGCGGTATGGCTTGTCTGTTGGGACACTGCGTTCCCCCGCTAATGCTTCACTTCTTCAGCCGAGTCCGAGCGGTATCGCAACCAGCTCCGACGGCGTGACCAAGAGATCAAGGACCTCCAGGACGCAGCGCAACTGCAGGCCATCGAGACGCAGAAATGGCTGCGCGAGCAGGGGAACTACGAGGAGCGGATCGCGGCGCTCGAGAACGAGCTGCTCGTGGCCCAGCAGGCGCAGGCGCAGCTCGACGAGCAGAAGCAGGAGAACATGCTGTTGAAGGAGACGATCGACCGCATGCGCTTCGACATGGACGAGCTGCGAAACAGCGCGGGCGCGGAGCGGGGCGGTGGCTCCGGCACTGCGAGCGCGCACGGGAGCGTGAGCAAGAGCCTCGGTGCGGAGCTGCTGAGCAAGATGAAGGACGGCAAGTGGGACATGGACGACGAGGTGGAGGAGGAGCCCAACAGCCTTGAGATCGAGGTTGAGGGCGAGGACGACGAGACCGAGTCGGAGGATGTCGTGCAGACCATCATCACCCGGACCAAGAGGGTAAGTTGTACCCCCGAGTGTTTGGGGGAGTATAGCGCTAACGAGACGTTCACTTCCACAGAAAGTCGCCAGTCGTGCGAAGAAGATTGAGACCTACCAGCTCGACGAGGTAAAGGAGTACTCAGACACCGGCGTTCAGCACGAGTCCGAGGAGTTCACTACGTCCCGCGTCGTGCAAACCGATCCCCCGCCGAAGATCCTCACCGCCTCGTTCAGCGTACAGACCGAAGAACCCCGGGTGTCGACGATGTCGACCCAAACAGAACCAGAACCTATACCCGCTCCTGTGCTGATCACCGTCGACGCCGAGATCCAGACTGACGCGGTGCAGTCCACGGAGGATGACGACGACGCACTCGCGTCATCGTCGTCAACCCTGTTACCCCCGACCCCCAAGGCTGCGCAGGAGCACCTTCATCCGCACGCGCACGACCTCCCACCCGCATACAACCAGGTTGCCGGGGAGCGCACGGACGAGCTCGCGCTGCGCGTCGCGAACGAGACGCTCAAGACGTGGCACAAGGGCCTCAAGTTCCCGATCGAGCCGCTCCTGAACGGCGTTTCTGCGGACGCGGTCGCGGACTGGAACGCCCTCAAGGAGGAGCTCGGCGTCGACTGCGCCGCGATCGACCGCCTCATTGCGGAGAGCGCACGCACGGACCAGCCGCGCAAGGCTCCCGCAGCGCGCCCGCGCAAGAGCGGCCGCTTCTACAATATCTACAACACGTACGTTTACGGCGATCCTGAGCGCGAGCGCGGGAGCGCGCTCGTCGCGGGTGGGCACCTGCTCATCTGCGTCGGCGCGTCCGCGCTCGTCGCGTTCCTCATGGGCCAGGCGATGGCGCCGCAGTACGCGATCCCCGGCGGCGCAACGTACTACGACCGCGCGGCGTGGTCAAGCTTCAACTCGATGCAGGCTGGCGGCGAGGGCTTCCCGAGCGAGAGCACCGCTGCCGTCTGGGGCATCCTTGGACGTCTTGGCGGCGGCGCTGTCAGGACCCTCCGCGGCTGGCCGGCATACGCGTGAAGATGCAGATACCCCTCCCTTCTCGTCCCCTCCCGCACTCGCTTGCCCTCGGCCGCCGTCGCTGTCGATGTGCTTGCCACACAACATAGGCCATACCCCACCCCCCACTCCAGGCACCCGGCCGAACGCGCGCCGGGGCCGCCGCATGCTGTCCATATGTCCATATGCGCCTTGCTGGATACCTATCCGTAGAGCGATTCTATGCTAATCCTCTCCAGCCGTTCCTTGCACGTACTACGCTCCTTACTGACGATATTTCCCCCCACATATCTCTCTTCCCCCTTCCTCCACCTCCTCCCCGGCCTAGTCTTCTGCGATGTACAGCTGCAGAGGCCATCGAGCCGCGTTTTACCGTATGCCCCACGCCGCCGCGCGTCTTCCGCGGTGTCCTCCCTCTCTAGACTGCTCGCCTATCACCCATGCCCAAATTTCCCTCGTCCTCTGGTTCTTCTTTGACTCTTTTTTTTCCTCGCAGACTCTTTGACGATGTTGTGAACTGATGAATCGGACCCGGGTCCATTGTAGACTAAACGTACACGACATGTATAACAGCCGGATACGAGCACCTGGCGCTCCAGAGCGCGGGCTAATTCTATTCCCATTCCATATCTATCGCGCTGTGCGTACGCACGTACGATCGACGACAAGCTCTCGACGACTTAGACAGATATATGCGCGCGGCGTGCGTGTATGTATGTACAGTGCAAGCCGGATCTGTGCGAGTGGCTGCTGTGCGTCTGGTGCTATAGACTTGCTAGTAGCCGGGATATATGGGTGTATGTATGTATGCAGACAGTAGTAGAAGTGTGTAGAGGTGTGATGAGAAGTGCGAAGATGCGAGGGGGGAATCGGCCGGTGGGCGTGTGCATAGAGGTACTAAGGAGACCTATACGTACGGATGGCATAGCGGGGAGGAGGAGGGAGGAGCGTGAGTGCATGTGAGCGCGGGTGCGCGAATGGCCACGGGGAGATGGCGCTCAGGAAGAGGGAGATGAACGGCGTGCAAGTGTATGTGAAGACGAATATGTGCATGCCAAGCGGGAAGAGGGGGGCGACGAATTGGGAGGAAGGCAGGAGGGAAGATGTGCAGCGGGCCGATGGGAAGGACGGAACGGTGGTAATGATACAGAGGCGATGATGGACGGTCTAGCGAGATGTAGATGGAGATGACAGAGAGTAAGGATGAGACGGAGATGCGATGGGTGAGCAAGTGGGCTGAACATGGGAGATGAGGATACTGGATACTGGTACGGGGAGGAGAAGGGGTTCATGGGGCAGTAGTGGGTGCTGAACGCTGAACCGGGAGTGGTCAAGGTGATGGGGGTTGGGGGCGATGAGATACTCTCTGTCCGTTTCTATGAGCTGGGGCTACCGGCAAGAATCAAGTCCTCGGATACAACTGAGCAGGCGGCGTCGGCCATCTGGCGCGCAGCTGCTATGTACAGATCATGGGGCGCGGCTCGCAGTCGCGCTCCCGCGAGCCGCCGGGCGGCGGGCGGCGCGAACTCAACGAGCGGCGCGGCGGCGACATGTCCGCGGCGGACGCGGATGGGCGGCGGGTGCGCACCTCGAGCGGCACTTCTTCTTCGTCTTCGCTCTCCTCGTCTTCGTCCTGGTACAACTGTGACATGCTCGGGTGCAGGTCGAACGAGCCGCCCTCTCCGCTCTCTTCCTCTTCCTCACCCTCACCTTCACCATCTTCAGAGCCGAGGTCGTCGATGAGGTCGTCGAGCGGCACATCTACATCCTCGTCCAGCACTAGGTCGCGCGAGCGCCGGGAGCGCGCAGCCGCGGGCGGGGTGAAGAAGCTCGAGCTGTCGTCTGCGGAGTCGTACGAGACACCGCTCGACGCGATGCTGAGCTCGGAGTGGTTGAACGACGCCTGCGCCAGCGGACTCGTCGTACGAAGCCGTGCCTGCGCCCCAGCAACAACTGTCGCCGCCCGCGAAGATCCCGCGCCCGGGTCCTGCTGCGACGGCCCAGCCATGTCCGTCGCGCCTTCAGGGTTGCGCGCCAGGATCGCATGCGCGGCGGACATCGTCGCGGGCGCTCCAATGGAGTTCGCAGACGACACGGTGCTGAGGAGCGCGCTGTTCGGCACGGACGGGACAGGGCTGTGCGCGACGCCGCCGGCCCCAAGGAGGAGCGTGTCGTCGTCGAGCATGTCATCGGGGCGCTCGCCCGAGTAGAGGCTCGTCATGTCCTCGGACGGGCGCGCGTGCGCGAACTCGGGGCCCGTCCAGCTCGCCGCGCGCATCGCCTTCGTGAGCTTCCCGCTCATGCTGCTCTGGCGCGAGGTGACGTGGCTGCTGAGCGCGTCGCCGCTGTCGCGCGAGGGCGGGGCGGTCGCGGACGCGTGGTGCGGGCGCCCGTGCCCGAGGGACGTGCTCGCTTCGACGGGGAGGGGGCCGTACGACGACGTGCGGTGGCTACTGCCGAACTTACGCAACCACCCAGAAACCGCGCTGCGGGGACGCTCGCTGTCGGGGGAGTGGCCCGGCGTCTCGGTCGTGGGTGTCGACACTTGGCTCGAGCTGACTGGGGAAGGCAGGGGAGATCCGATGCGGCTAGAACGTGAGGGCACCTGGAGGCTGGTCTCGGGGGACTTGCCCGACCTCGAGGGGCCCGCAGTTTGCTGACCAGACGGGCCGGCCGCCGCGTTCCACGCCGACCACGGCTCGAAGTTCTTGGGCGGAGGTGGAGGAGGCTTCGCGCCGATTTCGCCAGCGGACTTGTTGCGGGAGAGCTCTGCGCGTGAGCGGCGCTTGCTCTTCTCCCGCACCGAGCTGTGGTGATGCTGATGGTGCTGGTGCCCCTGGCTCGTCCGCGGTCGCGACACGTAGGCGTAGTTGGGCGCGGAGTTCACACCGACATGCTTGGTGTCGTCATCGTCGTCGTCGTGCCGCCGTGCGGTTCGGAAGGAGCGCTGCGGACGGACGTGGCGGAGAATAGACGAGACGCCTCTGGCGAGCCGCTGCGCCGACGGGAGCCAGCGGAAGCGGACGAGAGACAGGGCGGACTTCGTCTCCTCCGGGCTCGGCTCAAGCGAGAGATAATTGCTGAGCGCCGTCTCGCGGAGCCACTCCTCGGGTTTCTCGAGGTCACGCAGGATCCAAGGATGTCGCTGAGACAAACCGTCAGGACCTGGCCGCATGTAGTCGTACGAGATGAATCACTCACCTTGACTTCTTCCAGGGTGATTCGCTTGCGCGCGTCCTTCTCGAGCAGGCGGTCCAGCAAATCAACGACGAGACATCCTTCGGTGTCCTGGGTGGGCCTCTTAGAACGCTTCTGGTACCGGCCGCCGACGGGCAGCCTGTCGAGGCCCATCCAGTCTCTCTCTAATATCCAGTCTTGTTTCCTGATGACGTGGTAGATCTCATACTCCGTCTTCGCGGTGAACGGTAGCAGCCCGAAGAGCAGGCCGTACAGCGTGACGCCAAACGCCCATATGTCGATTGCCTTCGTGATAGGAGGCTTCTTCCGCGGCGTGGTCAGGCTCAGCGCGCTCTCCGTCGCCTCCGACACGTCGAAGACGATCTCTGGGGCCAGAAACATCGGCGTGCCCGCCGTCTTCGACAAGTCGGACTCGTCCATGAGGATGGGGTCCGTGTCGTCGTTCTTGATGTTCCCCTTGCCTGCGGCCGCGAGGCGCTGCGCGTACGAGAACGTGGAGACGCCGAAGTCGCTGATTTTGACGGTGTGGCGGTCGGCGGTCCAGAGCAGATTCGCAGGCTTGATGTCGCGGTGGATGATGCCCTGGTAATGTACTGCGCAGGCGCTCAGCGTCACAAACGGCAGGAAAGCTGGACGCAGAGGACGTACGGTACTCTAGCCCGAGAATAACGTCGCGGCAGATGCGCCGTGTCTGGTCTACTCGAAGCAGTGGTTTGTCTCTTGATGTGCGCCATTTGATCTCTCCACCGCCGAGGTACTCCATGACTATATGAGCTGTTAGCGTCTGTACACCCGGGCCGACAGAACCTGATAACCACTACACGCAAGTAGAGACGCGCTTTGAGATACGCATATACCGTGCTGCTGCAGTTACGTATAGGGACGCCGTGCACATGAGAAGAGGATAGACAGATAGAGTACGCACCCATGTATATCTTGTCTCTCAACGGGTCGTCTATAACCTCAAGCAAGCGGACAACGTGGGGATGGTTGAGCTTCTTCATGATAGCGATCTCCTTGCGTATCTTGTGCTCTGTGCTGCCGAGCTGGTCTACAAGCGGGGTATTGCTCGAGCGCGGGAGGTTACGTTTCCGGAGCTTGCTCATGCGGTCGCTCTTGGACTTGCGAGGGACGGTTTTGATAGCCTGGAACACCGGAGTATAAGTCGGCTCTGTTGCTGGTGAGGGCGCGTCGGGGGGAGGATCACTGACCACGTCCATGTTGTCCAGGGTGGTGTCCCGGGCGAGGAAGACCTCGCCGTGCTGGCCCTTGCCGACCTTGTGTATGAACTCGTACTGGTTGATCATCCTGCCCCGTGTCGTCGGGATCTCGTGCGTGTGGGCCTCGCGGGTCATGACGACCCCCTCGGGCAGGGTGTGGGGGTTGGCGCTGACGGAGTGCACGCTGTGCCTGACGTCTGCTGGCGGGTCGCGGGAGCTGGAGGCGACTCGCCAGGATGGGAGGGAGGGGGAGGAGGGGGAGGGGGAGATGAGGGAGGGAAGGAGGAGGAATTCTGGCGAGGACTCCACAATGGGACCTTAGCCGGGGTACGCGCGCAGACGCCCAATCACGCCCATCCTGTGCCCCAAGCCTAACCGCGTTCGCTCGCCCTCCCCTCGTCCCCCGAACAGCAACTGCGCCCCGACGCCCGTCCAGCGCGCAGCGAACATGGCCAGAAAACACTGACACAACATACTCGACGCCGCAGATCGGCCCAAGAATACGACAGCTACATGAGAGTATCACCGAGGTTTCCCAGCGTCGCGTCCGCCGCCAACCGCCTCGCGCGCCCCCATCGCCCGCTTCCATCGTCGAAGTTCGCGTTCACCGCGGGCATGTGCACTTGTCCTCTTCCTTGACAGACTGCATCACCTGCGCGCACACCCGAACCCGTACATCAGCATCGAACGTCCTCTAATACGTCACACACAGCAACGCCCCCGCAACGGCCTCCCTCTCGCGCTCACCCCGCCGAAGGAGGCCATATGCGTCTCCTGATCGCACGCCGAACCGACCCCCATTGCCTGCGTTGGCGTGCCGCGTCCGGGGCCAGGCCAGAAGTGCCCGCCGAAGCGTGCGTGTGGCCACAGCAGGGACTTTGCTCGCGAGTCTCGAGCGACGAGAAGACCCCCAGCTGCCCCCTTGGGAATCGCGCTGGGCGGCCGTGCGCCCGGCACACGACTTCTCGAGCCGGTGTGGCCAGACGTCCGTCGTCGCGACGCGCGCGCACCCATCAGACACAGAGCAGCAAACAGGCAGGTACTCACCGCGTCGGCGTGCAGGCCACATCCCTGTATAGCGCAAACCAGACGTAATCATCAGCTTCGTGCATCCGCGGCGAACGAACGAAGAACGCGCCGGCGACCGCCGCCTGCGGCCCTGCACCCCTTACACTAAGGGGCTATGGGTTGGAGGGGACGCGTTGCGAAAATGAAACCTTCGAGCCGGCGGTGTGGAAGCGGCTGATGGCCACCCTCCCGCGAAGTTCGAGCCAGGGCACGTTGCGCGGCGCATCGGTTGAGGCTCGAGGCCCCCCGAGCCTCGTTGCCGCGCCCGCCCCGCGTTTCATTATGGCCCGGCGGCGACGATGACGGCAGCGCGATGTTCGAGAGTAGAGGTACGCACCTTCCAGCTCGTCTTGCCGCAGTTGTCGCACTTGACGAGGTAGCAGCCGTCCACGGGCGCAGCGGTCATCTCGAGGTGCGCCATTTGTTCCGTGTAATGCGTTAATCTGCCTGAGGTATCAGAAGAGATCGGTAGTGCTGCGGCGTGCGCGGATGTTGACATCAGGGGTACCTGGCTGGACGTACCAAGGTTCGGAGGCTCGGAGGGGTTTAGCAAGAGGAGTTCGGGTGAGAAGTACAACGTTCGAGGGTGCTTATATTGCGTTCGCCGCGCCGATGACGATAAGCTTCATACAGAATTCGGAAATGCCTCAGTCATCCGCGTGCGCAGCATGTGCACATGCACATCCTCAACGGTAAAAAAGAGGCGCTCTACTGCAACTATCTCACAAATCGCCTGCTAATCCACGCACCACGTGCGTAGTTTTAGGAGACAATACTGGGGAGTTGACGTCGGCGGGACACCTGCGGAAGAACAGGATATATACGCATCGTTAGAGGTGAGTTACGATGAACGCGCGTCAGTAACAAAATCGTTCATACCGGTTACTATGCAGATCATGAGGGCATCATACAATCATCCAGAAATTATCGGAAGAACCGGAACCGAGCAGGGAGAGCCTCACACGTGTTCGCACTCCCGGCGACCTAGTTATTGTATTGCGAGAGTGCAGACCACGCACAGTAGTCACTAGCAACAAGGTATGTCTGGAAGATATGTCCGAAGGTCCGTGCTAGATGTAACACGGTTGGCTATGAGGGATAGTCCATATAGAGCTTTCAGTCCGACTCCACAATCGTTATGTCGCATGAAGAGGCTGATCCGCGATCGCCTGGCTGAACATCTGCAGAGCCGCTTCCCCTCTGTGCAGGTCACCCCACTTGTACGCCGCCACCTCGTGGCCTCTGCAGAGGAGACGAGCCCGCTCAATCAATAAACAGTCAAGGAAGCAAGAAAAGCACGTACGCTCCGAAGATACGCAGGTAGTGTAGCTGCCCGGCGTTCTTGTACAAGCCACCGGGCTCACCGCGAACGGTAAAGTTGGAAAACGCTTGCTTGTTCCATTCTGCGCTGGCGGTCGTGTTCATCTTGTCGAGCTACATCATCGCGCTATCAGTCCGAGCGAAGACTCGAGAGCGGCAGCGGTGCACATACCATGGCCTCCACACCGAAGTAATTGAACTGGTAGTCCTGCACTCCAAGGAGTCAATCAGACATCCGCCGCCCCCAGGCTCGACAGCTGCTCGCTCACCGCATCCCCCACGTACAGCGTCGTCCGCACCCCATCGTCGATCACCGACTCGAGCGTCGGCACCGAGTTCTGCATCCACTCGCCCATGAACGAGAACAGCACCTCGCTGTTCACCTCACCGAAGTCGCCCTCCGCGCCGATCCGCGCCTTGCGCGCAGTGTCGTTCGCGTACGCGCTGACGTCCGGGGGATACGCGGGCGCGAAGATATTGGAGAGGATGTAGTCCTCGCTGCGCGCGCCGACGAGCCGGTGCGTGACGTCCGCGTCGCAGTTGAACTGGGCCGTCGCGCAGATGTCGCTGTCGGAGGTCGCGTAGCATTGCACGATCTGCCGTGCAGCGGTGTGGGTCGCCGTTGTCGTGTCGAAAGGAAGCCGGGCTGACAAGATGCTCACCTGGTCTCGACATCCGCCAGGCGTAATCCAGCTTGCGTTGGTTGAAGCGATGGTGTCGGCAGTAGCAGTGGGAAAGTACCTGCGTAGCCAGAATGGGTATGTTTTGAAGCAACTCCAGCCTGTCAACGGACAAGACTCACGGGTTGAACTGCGCGTAAGTGAAGTAACTCTCGTATTGCATTAGAGGGTCCTATGGGTCACCTCAGTATTTGCCGGACTCTGAGCCACTGATTCTCTTGAACAGCACTTGCCGTCAAGCCATCCCCGATGCCCAGTGTCTTGAGGTTGATGGGAACACCTTCAGCAGTCCCGTTGGCGATGCGCGCGTTCTGGTCGAGGAAATACCTGATTCCGAGGCTGCGTCAACTGGCGATGTTGCTGGCACCACAAACGGTTCCGCACCTCGCGAATATGGGGCCATAATGTCCGCCGTACCTGTGCGTAGTCCGTGTCAAATTTCTGTACGCTACGCAGATTGCGCACGGGTCCATGCGACCTACGACTCGGTCCAGATCCCGAAATCGTTGGCCTGGAACTTGCTGAAGCGGTCGTCCGCGAAGAGGATTTGTAGGAACTAGGCGCAGGACGTGCGTGAGTATCGTGCTTCGCGCTCCGCAATATTCGCTGACTCACGCTCCAGACATCCTCAGCAGCATCGACGGAGTTGTTCAGATTTCTGTTGCCCTGTGAGAAGCCTGTCGGGATTGGCTGGTCAATATACAACCTGAGCATCGGTCAGTACATCTCAGAACGCGTTCGGAATGCTTAACAGGCAGACGCACATGTTCGACACATTGTTCCAGGAGAAGAGGTTGTAGGTCACGCCGGTTGTATCGTTGTTGATTCGACAAGGGCCGTGCTCCTGGTAGACCCCTACAAGGCCGGAACCTCCAGGCTATAGAGCAGCGGAGTGAGGTGAATCAACCAATATCCTGAGCGCGACAATCCGGTACTTACACCACCCTGCAGCCATATCGTCAACGGCGCAGTCTCCGGCTTCTCGCGGGCTGCAAAGAACCAAAACCTGCGATTGCAACTTGAGCCTACAGTGCTCCCTCCTGCAGAACTTAATCGGGAGGACGTACCACATGCTGTTCTCCTCGTCTATGTCGGCATAGCCTGACGCCTGGTACACCCCCGGCGTCGTTTCGCATTCTCCGCTGTTCTCCACGATCCGCAGCTTGCCCGGGGTTACGTTCCTTTTGACGCCAACCGCAGACTCGCGTTCGACGGGGTGCCCGAACATCCTGCAGAGCACCACCGGGAGGGCGGAGGCGAGCGCCATGAGCACCGCGTACCTAGTAAACATCTCGTGGCTCGCCAAGGTACGGCCGTCGCCCGAGGTCTGGAGGTGTCAACGAAGGATGTGGGTGCCAACGACATCCTGTGACTGTATGCACTATATATACGCCGTTAGTGTGAAGTTAGGTGATCTCCGATGTATGACGCCGCCCATCTTACCTTCACATCTGTACACGAACATGCCTGGGGCGTGCCCGGGAGGTGCAGACCCATGTAGCCGCAAAGTGTCCGAGGGCGACCGTCGCGGTGCCCAGCACTAGTCGACCGAATGCACGTTCGAGGTCAGCGGACGTACGTGCCGTTACATTTGCAATGCCGGTACCCGAAGGCGGACGGCGAATGACAGCCTCCAAGGGAAAATGTAAGTGTAGATAGAAGCCGTAGGGCGACTCAGGCTGAGGGTGTCATCGGAGCGCGAGCGTCCAGGACGTCCAACGACCAACGTCAAAGTGCACGGATTCTTACAAGTTGTTGGTTGCGCGTGCGGCGAGCTCTGGCCGCGCCCCATATAAAGCTGTAGTATATCAGTACCGTGCGGACGAGCGCAGAACGTCGAAATCCTTAGGAGCGGTGCGGGTATCGTGCGACCACTGGCAGTCACTTCAGCATCTTGACGAGGATCTTGAGCGCCGCTCTCATAGTCTACGCCCGGGAGAACTGGGATGAATATGATCAGCATGACAGTGTTGCTGCCAGGGAACGCGCGTAATCATGGGCCTCTATCCGAACTCGGAGATTGTCAGCGCAACTGACAACTGTGCTGCCAATGGGATACATGCCTGGTATGAGGGTAATATACATGTCAGCGTTTACGACGCAGCCCTAGCTCAAGCACGCACCAGGGGGCAAATGGAGGTCGTAACGTCATCCCCAAGGACCAAGGAGAGTGGTAGAACTGTCGATCGTCACACCTATCGCATAGTCAAGGGGTCGAGAGAAGTCCTTTACAAAGTGTTATTGGAATTATAGTGAGTGTATGTAGGCTGTTTAGAAGCTACACGCGTGAAGAAATCAGCTACTAGGTGATACAAGGCTGGATAGAGGAGTGAAATGGTCCTCGTAGAGATACAATGATTGAGAAACCAACGCAGGGCGGATGGCAGGTGAAGAGAGAACGAATAGCATGTGGATCATGAGCGGCATTCGCTCAAGCAGGAGTCCAAAGTCAAATGCATGGGGGAGCGAACGCTCAGAATTCATCATGGTGCGCACGGCAGCCAAGGCGATTGCAAGTGAGCATCGACAGATACTTGCGTATCTTGCCTGCGCGAGAGATTATCAGTCGCCTATTCACTGAGCCATGTATGGCGGACGACTCACTCGGCCGCCGTGAAGAATGGGCATAAGGGGCCGGAGAAGGCGCATAACGCCGCCGCTCCCGCATCTCGAGGAACGAGCCATAAGGCGGCTGTGGGACAGATCTGAGGTGCACAATGTGAGCACCCTTGTATATGATACCTATATGAAAGTATCACGCACCTCTCTACAGGATCAATGTCGTGTATTGTGAGGTGGGACGCCAGACCCCTGATGTTGGGCAGAACGTCTCGGCAGCGCGGGCGCGGGCAGGGGATATCTCTATCCCTACCGCACCGGATCGCCATGACATAGGCTTCCTTGATCTAAAGGTATACATTAGTACGTGTAGCAAAGGACAGTCACGGATACTGACAGCCTGATCCATAGCGGTGACTCGCGACTCTCTGAAGCGTAGCCGCGGGCCCGACATCGAGCTCAGCTCTGTCTCCATAGACGTGCCAACGGAGAAACCGTCGGTGCTCGGCACGTCGAGGTAGGTGACCGAGGACGATGCGCGCGTCCGCGGCCGCTCATCGCCTGAGTGCGACGCCCTGTAGCGAGCAGCGATCTCCTGCGCGGGGCTGCTGTTCCGCGTGCGCGAGCTGGTCGCTCGGCTTGTCGGTGTACGGCGCGACGTCCGGGAGCGCGACATGGACCATGTACTCTCGTCATCGCCGTCCTCGAACACGCCGCGCAACACGTTCGTCGGGAAGATCATGCCGTACCGCTTCTTGCGGTCTGCGGGCTTGGGATGCGTGGGCCGCCGCCGGGGCTGATGGGGCATGGGCCTGCTGATGACCACGGGAGTGTTGGCGAGAGACATGCCGAGGTAGTGCTGCGGGACAGCCTGCAGGGTCGACTGATAGTAAGTGCGCGACATGAGGACTTGAGTAGGTAGAGGACGGGTGCTCGGGTAGTATCCCAAAGGGCGGCGGGAAAGGCCTTTAAGACTTCTGGGAGGTCGCGCTTTGGCTCTCTGCACTTCTTTGTCCTGAGCAGTGTGGCCCGGTGCATGACGCAGCGGCTCGGAGATCAAAGCGAGCGATATGCAGAAGACCAAAGAGCACCATAGGGCAACCAAGCCAGTCCCGTAGATCCGGAGAGCGAGTGCTTTTTGCTTTGTGCGCCGTGCAGATCCAAGCTGCGTGCCGCCTGAATCAGATGGTCGAGTGGCAAGGGCGATTGGATGGCCACCATTCCCATAGCAGTAGCAGAGCCTCTCAGAGCAGCGAGCCTGTTGTCCGAGACAGAGCTTAACGAGTGGGAAGGACGAGGACGCGCACGGCCGGACATGGTCGTCGTGGTGCAAGAGGCGCAGCCGGACGCTCTGGCCCAGGCATTGCCGCCGTCGGAAGCTGCAGTAGCCGCTCGCAGCCTCGCTCTCCTCCGGACTCTCGCCATCTCTCCGACATATTCCGCCGAGGCGACAACATACGCTATGTCCTTCGTGACTTCTTCATTGCGCGCATCACAACAAACAGCGCGTCGGCTCGGAGCTGTGGGCCCCGCGAGCCGCGTCCTCGCATGTCCAAGCCGGTGGCAAAAGCGCGGGGTCAAGACCCAACCGGCGTACGAGGGCCACGTCCCGCTCAACTGGTTCGAGGCCGGCTTCCTGACCGTTGGGTCCGCTCTCATGTCGCTCGCGAACCCTCGCAGAGGAGGTGCGTGACCGTGGAATCTCCGCGAGTGGCCAAGCGTAATCCTTCAGCCCGCCAGATATGGTGGCCGCGCTCGGGGACCTGACCTCTGGCCCTGTGCTTCCGCGGCTGCGCGACGCCATGCTGGAGAGCGCGGAGGGCCGCCAGATACTCAAGGACCGACCAAGGGTTAACTCTGAGACTGTGGACATGAACAAGCTCGCGCTCCTCCCGGAGGGCACGTTCGGAAACGCGTACGTGACCTGGCTTGAACGCTGCGGCGTCACTCCGGACACGCGCGAACCTGTAAGTCACCATAGTTTCGATTTCAAGCGAAGGTGATGAACTCAACCGACGCGCATAGGTGCACTATGTGGACGACCCCGAGCTCGCGTACGTCATGCAGCGCTACCGCGAGTGCCACGACTTCTACCACTGCCTCTGCGGCCTGCCGGTGAACGTCGAGTCCGAGCTCGCGCTCAAGTTCTTCGAGTTCGCGAACCTCGGGCTCCCCATGGCCGGCTTCGCCGCCGCGTTCGGGCACCTGCGCCTCACGCACGCGAAGCGCGAACGCCTCTTCCGCGAGTTCGTGCCCTGGGCGGTCAAGTGCGGCGGCTCCGCGCAGAGCCTGATCACTGTCTACTGGGAGAAGCGCTGGGAGCAGAACATCGCGGACATGAAGAAGGAGTTCGGCATCTGGGACCCGCCGGAGCCCCGTTGGAGCAGGCCGCTCAGCGAGGCCAAGGCTGCCGCGGCGAAGAGGGCGGCAGCACAGACCCAGCAACCTTCCTCGTAGATGTGTGGGCTTCATTGGTTATCTCGTACATTTGGTACACTTCTGGGACTTTTCGCTATGACTACACCACTCTATCATGCATCCCGCGCCTCCAGCACCACTGCGCGTAGCCGCTTGATAGCCTCTTCGACGTCAGCTTCGTCCAGCAAGCTGAACGCGGCACGAACGTAAGCCGTCTTGCCTCCGTCAGGCAAGAAGACGGTGCCAGGCAACGCCAGGACGCCCTTCTCCAGCGCCTTCGTACGGATGAGGCTTTCGGAGTCGTCCTCTTCTGCACCCTCAGCACCAGGGGCTTTGAGCAGGAGCTTGAACCTTCGCAAGCAAGGCAAAGTTAGATATAGAGGTACAGTAGGTTGAATGGGATGCCCTACCAGAAGAACATGCCTGCCTCGGGCGTGTCCCACTCCGCCAGTCCATCGAGGTACTGTTTCATGAACCGCTCGAAGACGTCGCGCTTGCCCTTGTAGAATTGCGACACCGCGTGCGTGTGCGCCTTGAAGTTGTCGTAGCCCCATGACTCGAGGAGCGCATGCGTGATAGCCTGCGTGAGCGAAGAGGTCTGCAGGTTCGCTACCGCGGTCTGTGTAGAGAGGACGTTAGAGCAAGTATTGATAGAGGGGTAGGAACATGATGCATGAGTACGGACATGCATGTCGATGGCGTTCATGATTGCCTCTGGGCCGCATGCGAAGCCGATGCGGATGCCCGAGGAGAGGATCTTGGAGAGGCTGTCGAAGCGGATCACTCGCCCAACTTCGGGCTGCTCGAGTTCAAGCGAGAAGTACGATGGCGGCCGCGGCGCACTGCCGAAATACAGATAGTAGTAGGGGTCATCTGTGGTGCCAAAGTTAGTGTACAGATTCGACCTCGTTCAGTGCGAAAACACGAACCTTCGAGGATGAGGAAGTTGTGCTCTCTGGCGAGGGCGAGTACCTCTTGCCGGCGTTCCTTCGAAGCGGTTGTGCCCGTGGGGTTTCCGCCATACTGAACAGGGATGTGTCAGCAAGTGCAAGGGTAACCTGCCGTGGTATACCCACAGGTACTGTGTATAGCACTTTGGGCTTGGGCTTTCCTGCCGGCCAGTTCTCGAGCGTCGCGCGAAGCGAGCTGGCCTTGATGCCCTGCGAGTCCGTTGGGATAGCTGTTGGGCGTATGTATTGTGAGTGACTGCTTGTGCAGAGTGGAAGTGGTAAAGTTACAGATGAATTCGCATTTTAGCGACTCGAATGTTGGCAAGATGCCACTGCCACATGCATCAGCACTGTACAGAGAAGTAGAGAGTTTCTGGACTTACGCATATACTGGCGACTCGACCAACACGGCGTCACCTGGGTTCACGAGCGCGAAGATCGCCTCCAGACTCATGTCAGCAGAATCCACTCACTGATACCCGCGCACGCATACCGACCTTATGCAGCACATCCTGCGACCCCGACCCGACGCTCACCCTCCACCCTTCGCCCTTCCCCCTCCCATGCTCGCGCTCCTGCAAGCCATAGATCCACTCGATCATGCTCGGCAGGCCCGCGGTCGGCCCGTACTGCAGGCCCTCCGCGAGCACCTTCCCGGAGAGCTCGGTGGTGAGCTCCTGCTGCGGGTCCGTCGGCGAGCGCGCCTTGATCTGCACGGACGTGAGCGGGAACGTGGCGGCGTTCGGCTTGCCTGCGAGCAGGGAGATCATCCCCGGACGGTTCTCGAGCGGGTAGAGCCCGCGGACTGGAATGCCAAGTACTGGTCAGTGAGTTATTTAGAAGGGGAGTAGAAGGGCGTACTTGGGCTGGGCTTGCGGGCCTTTGCAGAGGCCGAGAGGAAGTCCTGGTAGAACTCGGACGGAAGGCTCTGTACCATATCGGCTAGTTTGACTCTCGTTAAAGGTTACGCCACTTCGAAGGGGAGAAGGGGATATTCAGCACGAGTTCAAGCCTATGCAGGGTTTGTTGAGTCCATGGGTCTAATCTGGTGTTGTCAATTGAGAACAGACACGCACTACGCGATCTTAATCAAGTTTCGGAGCACTGGGCAGGACGCTGTGAGAACTACGCCGCGTTCTTTCTCAGTCTGGAGTAGAGTCATCGACTCGGATCATCTCATCCGTTTTAGGCAAGTCTTCAAGAACAACAGCACCCATACCGTTCGCCGTACTCCCCCCCCCTGTTTTGCCGCAGAATGTGTATCAAACCATCCAAGGTACTACATGACCGCAGCTTAGCCAAGACAGAGTTAAAAGCGTCGGAAATGCAGTTTCAAAGCTGTTTACAGGATTTGGTGATGTATCACTGTCCGAGCCTCAACCCAGGAGTCTCTGTCGTTCTTCTGATCCATTCTGTTCTGCGTCATGCTTCCCAAATACCCTCTTAACCCCTCCTACAACCGTGTACGCAACCTTCTTGACCGCCCCGACGATTTGGCTGACCACCCAGTTGCGCGCCCGGTACACTGCATGCTGGCGCGTGTCGATCCTGTCCGTGCGGACCCGATGTTCGGTGTCCACGACGACTCCGAGTGCGAGGATAGTGGTGACGATGGAGGAGAGCGCGGTGCAGGAGGAGATCATGAACATGATGACCATTTGCAGGCGGGCGGCTTGTTCGACAGAGGAGCCTCCGAGGATGGCGCCGGTCATCATGCCCGGAATTGCAATGATCCCAATGACACTGGGGGAACGGACGGTTATTATTCGGGAGTGGGTGTATGCGGGGCACCGCGTGCTGACCTCATTTGGTTGATGTTGGGAGTGAGTGCCAGGCGGAGGGCGTCCCGGGCTATGGGCTTGCATGCCTCGAACCGGGACGCTCCGAATGCGAGGTACATCTCGACTTTGTCCTTGTTGTCACTAGTATTATGGATCAGAGGGAGTGTCTCGGGAAAGGATGGAGTAGCACTCACTATAGCTCCTTGAGCACGTATGTCACGGATACCACAATCCCGGAGATAGTCGATCCACACAGCATGCCTACAACGGGAACTGCAAACAATCAGAACGTTACTGAGTGCAGACGCGCGGGGTTCGCTACGCACTGTATTGTTCAGGCTTCCAGAACGGTTCCACATCCATTGCGAAGCGGATACCAATGATGGAGACCGGTATCGTCGAGCCTAGCATTCCCAGCAAGACAGAGGGGAACTATCCACATGTCTTCCTTGAGTCCAGAAACAACTGAAGGGATGGGCCGACTGACCATGTAGTCATATCGCTTCTTGGACTTGTTTATGACTTTAATGCAGTCACAATGAGAATCGCAGGATGTCGGCTTCAAGGCAGTACTCACCCGTTTCTGCGGTACCCATGATGTTCAACAAGCATGCCATCCCTGCGACCGCCCATGGGTTGTTCGTTTCGAACACTTTTTGGAGTATAAGCGCGACGACGCTCAGTTGTGCAACACAGCGCACGGCGGCAGTTATCAGGGAGCTCCCCACTCCCAGTCCGAATGTCGTCGAGAGCAAGCCATCGAGGAGGATGAAAGAGAACGCAAGGCCGACATTTCCCCAGTTGAGGTGAGTAGTTGATCCAGGACTAGGGTCCATCTTTATTCCCTCTCAGCTCCGTAGTGCAGTGTAGACCGAAAGAGTGAGTCCTCTGCTCTCGTCGTACGAGGTGGTTCGGAGGGAAGAGTCTTTCCAGACGCGCTCTTCCCGCTGCAGACCGAACGCACATGACGTCGTCGCGGTGGGAAGCACGGCGTCTATCTAATCACGCTCGCCTCGGCGGGCATTCAAAATCCCGGCGGAGTCTGTATCAGGGATCTCGATGTGACCTCACCGCGTTGGGCGATACCGGATACGCGTGCCTCGCCCCAGACAACGCTTGCTCACTGTCCACGACAGCGAGCGCACCTCTACGCTGCTCTTTGACCACAGCAGGCTCGAGCCTCTCTGACGGGGACGCGGGGATCTGTGCCTAGGCCTGGTGACCAACCTTGACTGTGCTACTGTCATCTGCGGCCTACTTAGTATCCCACACCTCGGCGGGGGAAGCAGAAGCACCCGCATACATTCCATCATGCTCCCTCTCGGGCTGCACAGACTGGCTGTCCCGGCATCCTTGCTCTTACTCTGGATACAGACTGCTTCTGCTCGGGGAAGGAACGTTTCTTCTGGCTACTCCTTGAACGCCCACGCCCTCTCGGTATGTCACTCGTCGTTGGTCATCACCACGGCAGGCATGTCCGCCGTGTACTGTGACTATGGTATTGAACTGCACACAGCCTCTTGAAGTCGTAAACAATGGCAGACCAGGTACCGATGCTGTCTCATATGCCGCATACACGGTTGACTCATGTCATCCCGTAGAACGTTGTCCGCCGTGCTTCAACTGCCAACTTGACGCATTCACTTGCGGTAACTTTGGAGAGTGCTCCAAATTCGACGGACAGTGCAAGTGTCCTCCAGGTTGGGCGGGAATAGACTGTTTGACCCCCCGTACGTTACCGCTGTATGTGCCATATTCGCCACCTAACGTCCTGCAGAGTGCGACTCTCTCGCGGATGGAGAACACCGGAGACAACGGGAGGACGGGAAGGAGTGCGAGTGTAAGGATGGGTGGGGTGGTATCAATTGCAACGGTAAGCACACATTCCCTGCGCCACACATTTCCGCTATAACGTTCGCAACAGTCTGCAAGACGGACGCTGCTTGCGTTGGCTTCCCTCTTGCCGGCCAGCCTGTAGGCGATGACGACAGGATAGGCAACATGACCTGCTACAAGGGAGGAGAGACTGTCTTCAACAACCACCAGATGTGCGACGTCACCAGTGCGTCACCAAGAATCCTTTGCTGTGGGCTGTCGCAGTGTTGACGTACAATCTAGACCGCAAGATCTTGGACATGCTCCCTGACCGCCCGCCTCAAGTGACATTCAGTTGCGAGAAGGAGACGGAGTCGTGTCACTTCCAGTTCTGGACTGCGCAAGTCGAGTCGTTCTACTGTGAGTTGCGCGAGTGCAGCTCTCGGGCGGAACACAGCTACGAGAAGAACTCGACCTACTACGACTGCGAGAAGATCCAATGCAAGTGTGTGCCTGGTCGTTTCATCTGCGGCGAAGACGGCAGTCTCGGTGAGCACAGACAGAGCCTTTCGGGCGAGAGTCGCAGCTGAAAGATATACCTCCCAGACATCACGGACTTCCTCAAGGAGGAAATCAAGGGGCCTGCGACATTCAGCTGCACGACCGGCAAAGGCTGCAAGTTCGAAGAGCCGGGCATGAATGATCTCATCTCGACCTTCTTCGGAGACACCTACATCACGCTTCAGTGCGAGGGCGGCGAATGTCTGCATTACTCCCAGGTTCCGGGTTACGAGGTGCGTTGGTCCACGTAACCTTCCGCGACTGCGCCCTGACGCTCGCATAGCCTCCGCCCAAACCGGACAACGCAGCATTCGTTGCTCTGAGCATCGCGGGCGCTGGCCTCATTGTCATTCTGGTGTCCGCGAGTGGGTGTCATGTCTTTTCAGCCTCCAAAGGGTGTTCCTGACATATTAACAGTTCTCTGGTGGGCCGGCCGCGCGCGCCCCAGCGATTTCGGCACGATCCGTCTGCCTGAGAACGAGTCTGCGAAGCTCATGACCGACCACATCCCCGCGTCGCTCCACTTCTCCAACATCTCGTACAACCTGGGCGGGCACACGATCCTCGACAACATCTCCGGCTCCGCCAAGCCCGGACAGCTGCTCGCGATCATGGGTGCTTCCGGTGCGGGCAAGTCGACCTTTCTCGATATTCTCGCCCGGAAGAACAAGAAGGGTAGCGTGAGCGGGACGACGCTTGTCAACGGGCGCGAGATTGCGGATGCGGACTTCAAGAAGGTCATGGGCTTCGTCGACCAGGAAGACACGCTGATGAGCACGCTCACCGTGTACGAGACTGTGCTATATTCCGCGCTGCTGAGGTTGCCGCGGGAGATGAGCCTTGAGGCGAAGAAGTACAGGACGCTGGAGACGATGAACGAGCTGGGCATCTTGGGGATCAAGGATTCGCGGATCGGCGAGACTGGTCAGTGATTCATCTGTCCGGAATGTGGATAGAAGCTGACGCTGTAGGACAGGTCAACGTTCGATCTCCGGCGGAGAGAAGCGTCGAGTCTCTATAGCCTGCGAGCTGGTTACTAGTCCCTCTATCCTGTTCTTGGACGAGCCTACTAGTGGTGAGTAAATTGGTTGTATGTTTGAACCTCCCGCTGACTCCGCGTAGGTCTCGATGCATACAACGCCTTGAGTGTCATCGACAGCCTCGTCTCCCTCGCTCGCGACTACAACCGCACCGTCGTCTTCACGATCCACCAACCTCGCAGCAACATTGTGTCCCTCTTCGATCAGCTGATCGTACTCGCACGCGGCAAGCTGATATACTCCGGTGAAGCGGACAAGGTCACGGACTACCTCGCGCAAGTCGGCCATCCGTGCCCCCTAGGCTTCAATGTCGCGGACTTCCTCAGTACGCAACTCATGTATTCGTGCCCTTGCTGCTATGATACTGATGTTTGGAATACAGTCGATCTGACCATGCAGGCCAGCATGGAGCCTCGCTCGCTGAACAGTCCAGTCGCAGAAGAAGCACAGCCCGCGGAAGAGGATTCCAACATTCGCGACGAAGAGCGCGCCTTCGCTCCGGACGCCTCTTCATCAGCCTCTGTTCACTCGCTGTCCCGCGTTTCCCATCTCGACGAAGGCACGGAACGCACACGCGCAGGGTCTATCCACTCCTCCACGGCCTACATACGCCGCCAGACGTCCCGCCTGCTGGAAGCCATCAAGCCCTCCGCTGGGGTCCGCGACGGACCTGTCCCGCCGAAGCTCGCAGAGCTCATCGAGGCGTTCAAGAACAGCGACATAGCAGCGGCGCTCAACGCGGAGATCATTGAGGTCGCAAGTGCGCCTGCGCCTCAGGCGAACGGCACGACGGAGCTCCCGGACGTCGCGGCGGAGAGCAGCATAACGCGGGGAAGGAAGCGGGCGAGCTGGGGCACGCAGTTCCGCATCTTGAGCGGACGGGCGTTCAAGAATCTGTACCGCGACCCTGCGCTGCTCGCGGCGCACTACGCATCTGCTGTCGGAGTTGCTTGTGAGTACCCTTCTCATTTTGTTGGGAGGGAAAGGGCTGAACGGCGGCGCTGCAGTCATCTGCGGGTTCTTCTTCCAGAACATTACGAACGATATCGCCGGCTTCCAGAACCGATTGGGCGTGTTCTTCTTCACGCTAGCGCTCTTCGGCTTCTCGTGCTTATCCAGTCTGAACCTCTTCGCGAACGAGCGTATCTTGTTCATGCGCGAACGGTACGTTGTACCTGTGATGTTGCTGTTGGTGACTCACTTATGTCTACCTTCAGTGCCAACGGCTACTACTCGTCCTTCACCTACTTCGCATCGAAGGTACATTCTGTCTCCTTCATCTCATCTTCGACATCTCACCTCTTGTAGATCTTGTTCGACATCCTCCCTCTCCGTGTGGTGCCCCCGCTCGTCTTCGGTGGCATCATCTACGGCTGGATCGGGCTCGTCCCCGAGGTCGCGACGTTCTGGAAGTTCATGCTCACCCTCGTCCTGTTCAACCTGACGACCGCGAGCGTCATCCTGCTCCTCTCCATCGGCATCGCGAGCACGAGCGTCTCGTCTCTGGTCGGCACGCTCATCATGCTCTTCAAGTACGCACTCCCGTCATGTTGTTGCTCGTAACCGCATGCTAACCATCGACTGTAGCCTGCTGTTCACCGGTCTGCTCATCAATCGCAAGTCGGTGCCCGCCGCGTTCCAGTGGCTGCACACGATCTCGTTCTTCCACGCCGCGTTCGAGGCGCTCGCAGTGAACGAGCTGCGGTACCTGCAACTCCACGAGGAGAAGTATGGCGTGAACATCGACGTCCCCGCCGCTGCCATTCTCTCCACGTTCGGTCTTCGTGCAGAGGTGAGTCTTGCTCTATCGCGCCTTCTGTATGAGGGAACAACGTCGCTGACAATCGCCTGTGCTAGTCGTTCTGGTGGCCCAACATCGCCCTGCTAGGCATCTTCTTCGGCACGTTCACCGTTCTCAGCTACCTCGTGCTGCACTTCTACGTCAAGGAGAAGCGGTAGTCGCAATGACCGCGCCTGCATAGATCGATTGTTGTTCTTGCTGAGTGTAGTGTGGCTACGGAGACCTCGCGTCGCGCGCTGCTCGTTACCCTATATACGTTTTACGATACGGTTTTCGGAGCATGGACTTTCCTTGGAGGTCCTGTATAGTATACACGTTGTAAAGTATATGTATGCGTGTTTTGGTTATCATGGTACAACAACAAGTCGATCGGGCCCCAATGCAAGAAGGCTGCGTCCGCGCGTCCAGACTCATGACGACGTCACTTGTAGGTGGTGGTAGGCGCTTATCTAATCTGTACTTATGCCTCTCTTCCCTGTCCACCTCCTCTACCGCAGAATGTCTGCCGCAGTGTCCTCTGTCCCCATCGCCCGCGCGACTCCAGAGCGTGCAGCAGAGCTGAAAGAGGCTCTCACAGAGATCAAGCAGCGCGTTGAATCCGCCAGCGCGAAAGCTGCGAAAGCCACAGGCAAGCCTACGCTTGTCGCGGTGTCGAAGTACAAGCCTGCGTCGGACGTACTTGCGTGCTATGACGAAGGTCAACGCGATTTCGGAGAGAACTATGTGCAGGAGCTCGTAGACAAGGCTGCGCAGGTATGTGCCGAGCTGTGCCGTTGAGGGCCGCGAACCTGATTACGATGTGCGAGATTAGTTGCCGCAGGACATCCGATGGCACTTCATCGGTACCCTCCAGTCCAACAAAGCTAAAATTCTCGCCTGTGCGTCGTTAATTCAGCTTGCTGATCTGCACACCGCTTACTGACCGCAGAACAGCCATACCGAACCTCTACGCCATCCAAACCGTCACCTCCATCAAAGCCGCGTCCGCACTGAACAAGGCGCTCCATGACGATCGCCCCGCCCCGCTCAATATCCTCCTCCAAGTCAACACCTCCGGGGAAGACGCCAAGTCCGGCGTGCCCCCGCTCACCACCGGGTCCCCGCCCGCACCGCTCCCGGACGCTGAAGTCGACAGCTCCGAGCTCGTGCAGGTCGCGCGGTACGTGCTCGCGGAGTGCCCGCGCCTGCGGCTGCAGGGCCTCATGACGATCGGCGCGCTCGCCGAGTCGCTCGCGGCAGGCGAGAAGGAGAACGAGGACTTTGCGCGCCTCGTGCGGACGCGCGACGCGCTCCAGGCCGCGCTCGCGCGCGCGGGCTTCCCGCCCGAGGCGGGCAGGTGGGGCGAGGAGGGGCGGCTGCTGCTGAGCATGGGCATGTCGAGCGACTTCGAGGCCGCGCTCGTGGCGGGTAGCGATATCGTTCGGGTTGGCACTGGGATCTTTGGCTCGAGGCCGAAGAAGGAAGAGGTCAAGGCGCAATGAGTAGATGAGCAGCTGGTGTCGGCCGGTCATAAGCCGCGAAGGTAGTTTACACTCGGTACGTCAGGTCTACTCGTATCCAATGATAGGGGGTTTTGCGTGCGGTTATATGACCGCCTCACTACAGGCCTTATGATCGCTCCAAATCGCGCAAATCCGACACCGAGCTCGCTCTCGTAGTTTGCGCTTCATGGTGAAAACCACGTAGCAAATACGGTTTAACATACATTCATCCTTGACATTATTGATATATCTACTCTGTGTCCGAGTAGGCCCCGACGGCGTACCTCTCCCTGCGTTTCCTCCACTTCTCCTCTTCTTCGGGGCTTGGGAGTAGATACTCCAGCCGGGACGGGGTATCCCAACTGTAGAAAGACCACGAGTACGGGCCCTGATGAGACTGCAATTCCTCCTCCCACTGCTCGCCAAACTGGTCCTTGTAGATAGTCACGATATCCGCGACGACCTCGTCCGTCACGTCCTTCCACTTGTGTGCGTTTTCGCCTGCGATCGCCTTCTCGAGCGTCTCGATGGAGAACCGGTCCCCGACCCATTTGCCCCTGTGGAGTCTGACGGACTCGTTCGGCATCGATATGTCGCTGGACGAGGAGAAGGCGAAGCGCGTGAGGAGCGCCATGCCGAGGTCGACCGGGCTGTGCTCCAGGAACGGCTGCTCGTCGTCGGGGCAGCCGCCCAGCGCCGCGAGCGGGCCCGCGCGGACGTACTCGAACTTGTCGAGGTTGAGGAGAGCCCAGTCGTCGCGCGGCGGGAACGTGACCGCGGCGGCGGCGACGAAGAGGTGGCGGTCGGGCAGCGGGAGTGTCTCCAGGAAGTCGGCGTGCTGCTGGTACACGCCCCGGTAGAGGCGCCGAGTCCCGTCGGTGGTACAGAACTCGAGGAGGCCCCCGTAGCTCATCTCGTCCACGTCTTGTCCTTTTGCTTTAAGCGCCTGCCGCATTTGTGCTTTGAGCGTGGCGGGGATCAGGCGTTCCGGCGCGTCGTCGAGATTGAGGTAGTCCCCGATGCACGCGATCTTACAGGACGCCCAGGACGCGGAGCCGAAGTCGCGGCAGTGTACGAGCAGGCTCCCTTCGGCGACAGCGAGGAGCTTCTTGCATGTGATAGCAAGGCAGATGCAGTCGCGTACTGGGAGGTCTTCATGCCAGAAGAGTGCGTCGAGAAGCTCATCCGGGAGGGAGAGCAAGCCTTTCTTAGCGATGGGCCCTGCGGGAGGAGCATTCGCTAGGTATTTGGCTAGTTCGGGGCTATGCATCGGTCGATGTCAGGATAACAAACGCGATCGAGGAACGAGAGGAGGCTTACACAGGGTAAGGCATAGCTAGGCTGCGTACGAGGAACGGCTGCTTCGCATGGAAGATACATCCAAGCTTGAGAAGGCCGTTCGCATCTGCGTACTGCATCCTGCTACTAGTGAGGTTGAAACTGTTAATAGGGAGCGTGGTTAGCTAGAGTTTTATGATGTTGGGCCTCGTTCGCCAGACGTACAACTTCCAGTATTGGCCCATGTTGGGTACAATGCAGATATCGTACTTCGTGAGCTGATGGTGGGGAAAAGACTCGATGCAGCTGGGAGCTCAAGATATTCTGTGGACGTGGTCGGCGGTTGAGCACTGAATCGTGAGGTGTACGCTTGAGTGCGATTAAATATGGGTTCGGAGAGTGCTTACTATGTTCTGGCTTGCTCTGACGTGGCGTCCACCTGGCCAAGGTCGGCTACGGCTATTCATGACCCAAGTCGTTCTTGAATCAAATGTTGGACCAAGCATATGGCTTCTGCATTGTCTGTGCACAATTGTTCAGTCGGTTAGCCATGTCAGAGAAATTCTGGCTAAAAAGTACCCGGTGATTTGCTTGGGGAGTCACCGCGCTCCATGCACCTACGAATCGGTGAGACAAAGATGTTCCATACGCGCCAAGCCTGGGTCGATCCCCGGATTCGCTACGACCGGGCCCAAGCGATGGAAGGAGCAAAAAGAACCGACTACCACCGACGGGGATCGAACCCGCAACCCCCACCTCGCGCTTCCTATTGTAGGAAGGTGATGCGCTACCATTGCGCCACGATGGCTTGTAAAGAGACCGGGTAAGACGCTTCATAGCCCTTGACGCTGCACCGAGACTGTGGATCCATCACTTTCAACTTGTCTCTTGTGCGAACGAGTTCGACGACATCCCCGTACTGGCACGTTCCTGTGTCGTCAACGGCTGGGACGAGTACCTCCCGCGCCCTCTCTATGGTTGTATGACCGGTGCTTGAGCATTCCAGTATACGTGGCAAATACGAGGGCTATAGCTGTGTACAGATTCGCTCAACATTAACCTGCAGGACATCGACCCAGGCAGCGATACGTTGATCTCGGTGAGTGGCGTCATCAAGGAGTACATGATTCACATAACATTACAGCAACAACAATCGCACCAGTTGACCAGTAGGATAGCACGTGCATTTGCACAGACTTCCCCGGGAATGCCGCTTCCGCACTTCCCTCGGTACGGTACAATACACTGGCATAGATTCAGGATACAGCAGCGAACAATCACTGGCGATGTCGATACAGGTACAGGTACAGTCCTTGCAATGCAGCCCAACTACCAGCTGACCCCGTGCTACGCAAGCAATGCTTGAACGAGGAGCAAGGAGAATGGTCATCCAACGTTGATGGAGGGGGGCTGCGAGTAGCGAGGCGTTCAGCACTTGCACTCCTCGGCCTTGCAGCCGCAGCTGGAGGAGAAGGAGGTAAGTACTACATCGGCATGCGGAGTGGCGAACGCTTACGTCGCGCCGCAGTTGCAGGAGCTGAGGCCGCATGCGCCGGCGTTGTTCTTGGGGGCGTCGGTGGTCTGTTCATGGATGCGCGGACAGTCAGTAGCTGTGCCACCGGGATCGTGGCAAACCACGTACGGAGTACATGATGAGCGGTTTGAAACGGGTCGAGGTGAGTGGTGCTTGTGCTGGGGAGTTGGTAGATGCTGGTGGACTGGAGGATCTCCTCGAGGTCGAGGATCTCGGCCTATATACCACCACCTCCAGGTCTGAACGGAGCCTCCACGCAATACAAGACGGCCAGGTAGGTTGTCACTGAGCTGCGCGATTTCCTGGACGCATGCGCTATTTTCTGGACGCATGCGCGATTTTTTGGATGCGGATGTGAGTAGCATGTCGTCACCTGATTCGAGTCGGGCCCTTTACCGAGCTGTGGCACTGCGTGAATTTCCGGACGAATGCGCGCTTTTCTGGATGTGAGTAGCACATCCGGCCGCCCATTCAGAGTCCATCATCTTCTCCGCGAAGGAGTCCCACATGTGAGCTCTCCTTGAGATTATCTTTCCACCGTCGACGGCAGATCACATCGGTCGCTCTCGGAGGAACTCATTGATACGGTTTGTCTCTGCAGGGATGCCACGACGATCGGTACCCCTCGAGAATACACGTTCTCATGCTAGGCCGTTGACTTGCGCTCAGAGCCGTTAGTTTGCTCGTCATTGACCGAGGCAGGTCCAGGATATCATCTTGTACGGCTATATCATGATCTGACTACATACTAGTCTGTATTTTCGGACTCTGCTGGAAAGCAACCCCGGCAGCACACTCTCCTTGATTGATTCGCACCTGTGCCATGTTCGCATGGCGAAGAGAGTCAAGCCCTCGGGCTCGAAGAGTGAGTGATCGCCTAGAGCCGGCCAGAATCCAAGGCACGCACTCTATCTCATGATCTGTGGGAGACACATTCCTACGTTGTGCCGCATCCTTCCTCTGAATATACAATCTCCAAAACATAATAATGCATTCGTCAGGCCGGCGAGGATCTTCAAGTTCTGCCCATCGAGCGGCGCATGCGTGGGACAAGTATGACATTGACGCAGCACGACGCAGCAGGGTCTCCGTGCGCAAGCGGTCACACGGCGCATGGAATGATTACTTACATTGACAGGTGCGGCGAACATGAGAAGACGCAAGGGTGGCAGGCACGATAGTTGTTGGCTCGATCCGCGGAGACGGTACCTTGCGCGCGACATTGCGACTCGCTGCGTCAAGCACAGTGCCTGAGGCCTGAGGCCCGAGGCTTCGGGGAGCATTTCTCAGCCCGCGAATGCCTCGGTGGTGACTACAGGGTGGGGTGAGCTTCCCATCCTCTTACCGAAGTGCAGTATCGCGATATGTTCACCGGCATCCTCACAGCGGATAGATGGACAACTCGACTTTTTCCATTGGTCAGTGGAGTCATGGACGTACCCTACACGAAGTGATACGTATGCAAAACCGGCCGGCGGCGCATGTCAGGATTCAGAGCGACGAGATTGAGTGCAGCCGCACTTCATTTGCGAGATCTCAGGCACGTCCTGCAAGTACTCTCCAGGGGCGTCCCGAGCCTGCGGTCAACCTGCGAGCCCTTGTTGAATTCACGCGCTATTGCCGCGCGCGCCCTGAGCCGTGCCTGGGGGTGCCTGCGTGTTTCTCGGGCGTGTGATCACCGGGTACGCACGGGAAGCCTGGTGCCTATTCGCGTCTTGACAACGACAGCGGCTTGCGACTCGCGAGGCAGACGCGCCTGGCACCTCAGTGCGGCGGCAGCGCTTGAAGCCCGGACGGATCTTGAAGCTTTGAAGCTTGAGGCATGAGCACGGTGCGAAGCTTCGTGGCGTCGAGTGCCGTGCCCGGTGTACGTTAGCAACCCATTTGTCAGGCGAGACGTTCCGAAGTCGTAGACGTGTACGTACGTGTGTCCGGACACGAGGTTACCAACCGGGGGCAGACGATCGCTGCGCGTGAGTGAGGTCGCGCGCACGGCGGGGCGCCGCCGGCATCACCATCACCATACGATCAATGAAACTGCCATCTGTTCCTGTGCGCCGGCAGAAAGAGGCCTGAAGGGGCTGAGGACGCGGAGGGACTGACGAATCCGCAAAATGCGATCACCAGAACCGTAACGGGAGGAGCTGAGAAGTAGTAACTCCTCCGAGGACCGCAACCACAAAGGAGAGTTCCGCAGATCCAGAGTGCGCAACCTCGCGGGTTGCCAGGGACCGCAATCTGCACACAGAGTGTCCACCCGGGGGGCAACAGCGTGTGGGAGCTCGACCACAGTCGACAGTTTTCGTTCGTGATACTTGCAGCTGCAACGTCGCAGGACTGGGAATTGGTCTCCTCAAACCTGCGATCACCGTTCGGCGGCGGGCGCATCGTTGCGTGGCTGGTGCAGCGTCAAGAAACGCTCAGAATCGCGTGTCGGCATCGAGGGCGTGCGTCTTTGGGCTGCCCGGGATCCAGACACTGCGATCCTGCCGGAACGCTGTTGTGTGGTTGGGCGCAGTATCCAGATGGGCGGGTGCGGGAGGTGCGCCTTTGCACCAGAGATGCGCGCAAGAAGACTTGAGCTCCAGGGACAGTCTCCGCGGGAGCTCGATGCGTCGCGACGGCGTGCGGCCTGCGCCCCGCCACGATCAGCGCAATTCCTCTCGTTTGTTGCCAGCTTGCGCGGTCGTCGTCCAGAGACAGCGGTGGTCCACGTGTATGTCCTCCGGACTGAGGCGCCAGGGTCGACATGCGTGCGATGCGTTTGAGCTTCTGACGATGGGCAACGGTTGACTAGGACTCTTCAGCGAACATCTCTGCGTGGCGACGACCGCGTGCATCCTCCCAGCGAACCGTCCGCGAAGGTGCCTAGCATCAAGCGCAGTCTGGCTCTGCGGAGATAGGAGGCGGCGCGAGGCCACGTTGCGAGAGAACCAACGTAGCGCACCTCGCTGAGCCTTGCCAGTACTTGCGAGTGACGCGCGTGCCTGTGGACGACAGGCAACGTGGGGGCTCGTGGCGGTCGTGAAGCTTGAAAGTGAGACCTCGTGGCGAACGTGGCGCAGGTACGTCGATCGGCGAAGAACCGCGTGCCACGAGAGACCAGAAGGCTGAAACGCGATCGCCAGCGAAGCCTCTGCAAGGTGCAAGAAGACGTGGAGAGACCGGACAGCGAAGCCTAAAGCCGTGTCCCTTGCAGACTGCGTCCCACAGGGTGAGGCGGGACTGGGGAGGTTTCGAAGCAGCAGGGCAGTAGACAGTGATCGGTGGCCTTCCTGTGTTGCTTCGCCTAAGCTTCTTGACGTAGAGCTCCCAGAGGCCTCGAGGCCGATCCCCAGCAGACTCCAGAGCACAGAGACGCGCAGACGTGAAGAGATGAAAGCAGCACAGGCGCGCCGCACGTCGCGAGCGCACCCTTCGTATATAACCACCCGCACCTCCTCCGAGGCGGTGTTCGGTGAGTCTCAGCCTCTACGGAAGCGATGCGCGATCAGGCGGTGCGCAATGACTTAGCTGCACCGGTACGGTACGCACTAGTACTCGCCTGCCAACTCGACGTCCACAAAAGTTGACAGGCACGCGAGTACATGCATGCACGATGTCCGGATATCCACCTGGGCACTAAGTTAGCTTGCACCGCCAAGCACCTGATCAAAGTGGTAGTCCTGTGCACAGTCGCGCTTGCGGCTACCCTCTACTCTCGGGAGCCGGAGCGTACCTCGCGCAAGTACCGGTCGCAGCCCGAAGAACGTCGGTGGGTCGAGGACAGTGCTCACCTCCGACCTCCGAGTCTTCGTCTTCGATGACGACGTCGATCGACTGGTTCTCACTCAGGAGTAGGCGTCGGCGGGGCGGTGTCTCGCATGCGAACAATGCTGCTGTCTCGCGTGGCCGCCGCCGCCGGGTCCGCCCCTGGGGCCCCTTGCGCGATCTGCGTCGGATCTGATGTTCGCCCCCCCCCCGCCGCGGGGCTGGGGGTTCGCCGCCGTCGGTCGCTGCGCGCGCGTGTGGACGCTTGTGTGTCCACGGCGGCTGCATGCGTCCAGCTGCTCCTCCGTCATCCTCGCAGCAGTGCAAAGGTGCAAAGTGCAGAGTGCAGAGTACAGACACGTGCTGCGCATGCGCACCTTATAGAAAGCCGCTCTACTCGTCCATGTCTCATATTCCAGGCGAGCGGGGTCGATTGCTGCATCGATAGCGCGGCGGCCAGTGCGATCGGGGGTGGTGACTCACAGGCCATGCTTGGGCTATTCGTAGCGCGACCCGGGTGTTCTCGGGAGACGTCTCTTGTCAGGCGCAGCCGTCCTCGAGGATACTCCAGAGTCCCACTAGCCCTAGTATTAGCACCGCCGGTGTCAGTACAGTAAACGTTCGGGCCCACTTTCCACTGTCGGGGGCCGGGGCAAAGGGTGCACAGCGCGAGCGACTCGTCTGGACCGGCGCAGCGTCATGCGAAAGAGAAGTACGCGTCGATACTCGGATTTCGAAGACGCAGAGCCGGGCAGCGCCCCTTCATTTGCGCGAAGAAGCCGCCGATGCGCTACGATTGGCAGCGCACTCTGACTGCAAACGGTCGCGCTGCGGATACGCGACCACTGACCGCGCCGTGCCAGAAACCCCGACAGGGCTGACACGGTGACAGAATCCACTCACGTCCTGGTGCATCCTGGTGCACGCAGCGTCCTGCGGATCCCCGGTGAGAGAACTCAAACCGCCCTCCGCTGCAGCTTGGGTCAGAGAGGCTGCTCGGGGAAGAGGCGGTGTGTGGGACGTCGTACCCCGTGGAAGGGCGTTGCGAGCACCTGCGACAACAGGCCATAGCAGCACGCATCATGCATCATGGCGGAGGCGTCGCAGAAGGTAAACTCTGCGGCGGCGGGGGCGGCAGCACAAGGTTCGAAACGCAGGACGCAGGAGCCGCAGATCTGGGGCGCGATGCAAAGAAGCGTCCTCCGCCGCTCGTTTGATCACAGAGAGGTTCAGACAGAGACAGAATAAGGTGCGCCTTCCGGGGGGGGCGCGTGCGCGGGAGGGAGGGAGCACCGATCGTCCGGTGGGCTTCGTCGAGGAGCGGGTAGGGAACGGCCTGAAACCAGACATCGGGCGGGGTGGTGCCGTTGGTAGGAAACCCCGGGCGCGGAGGGGATATGGCGGGTCCGGAGGTCGAGCGTGCGGCGGAGGCCAGAGCTCCGGCATATATCGATCGAAGAAGACAAAATCACGCCGGGGTTCGGTGCTGCTAGGAGCGGTAGCGCGCGCCTGCGCACGAAACTTTGAGCTTAGACTCCAGCCGGCCGTGGGTGCGCACCCGCGGTCTGCACCTGCATCTGCGGCGCTGTGGGGGCCGAACAGGAGCAGGAGAGTGAGCGAGCCTGCGTCTCGTTGGCCGTTCTAGGCAGGGAAGGTGCAGCGTTCGGTGCGCACTGCGCACGCGGTTGGGATGATTGAGATGTATCGATGATGGGTGGGCGCGAGGGGACGGACGGAGGCGAACACTTGTTCCATCTGGCCATCTGAGCGCCGTGCACGGTGTGATGATGGTCATCATGGAGGGATGATGGGGCGGCTCGATGTGAACTTTGAGCTTGTCCAAGAGAGCAGGCGGGGAGGGCGGTCGGGAAGCAGTAGCATTCGCTCTTTGGTCGGATTTGATGCGGCGTGCGCAGCAGGAGGAGCGCAGTGTGAGGAGTGCCGCTTCCGGCGACGGTTGGGGGCATATTGGCTCGGGAACGAGAGGAAAAGATGAGAACGCTGGAGGTAATCATGATTGTCTGCGGAATGACATTGACATATGTATGTGATGGTCATGGAGGGCTCATCTAGCGAGCTGTCATGACGAGAACAAGCAGGAGTACGGATCATGGATAGCTCGCGGCTGGAGTGCGATGGCAAGTTGCCGGAGACGGAGGAGAAACGAGCGTCGACGGAGGAAACGGAGGGGACGAGGGGGATCGGGCCGAGGGATCGAGGACGGCCGGGTAGCAGCGGCGGCCACGCGGCAAGTGACAAGCGGGCGCTGCCTGCGAGGATTGGCTGCCCGCGACGGCGTCTGCTGCTGAGACGAGGCAATGCTGACTATTCCCGGGGCAGTGTCCGCTCGTCTGCATGGAATGTCCACAGAAGCCGGCAAGGGCGAGCTGTCCCGAGGCTACGTAGTGGCCGCTGCGTGTGCGTGAGGTGAGCGCAGTGGGAGGCAGCGAGAGAGCTCGGGCGGGAGGGACGGACGGAGGGACGATGATGGATGAAACAGATCAAGCGGAGTGTGAAGTTGCGGTGGTTGGTACGGTCGAATAAAGAGGAGTCGGGGGACATCTCATCAAGTCCACTCGTCCTCTGCAGCTCTCGCTCTCTTCTCTCGCCAGTCCTCCCACCGGCCGACTCCCTGCTCGTGCTCGTGGTCTGCTGTGCCTTCCCCCGCACAGCCCTTCTCCCCCTCCTGCGCACCGCCTCGCTCCCGCTCTCTATACCGCCTCCGTCAAATAATCGACATCACCGCCTGCGCACCCTCCTCCTCCGTTCCTTCCGTTAAGAGCCCAAGCCCACCATGGATCCTCTCCTCCTCTCATCTGCGGGCTATAACGACCACCACGACTACAACCACCCCGCCTCCCCCCTCCTCTACGACATCTCCCCTCACCCCGGCACGCCCTACGACTCCTTCGACCCCCTCCCCGACACAGGCTCTCACTATCCCCACACGCCCTCCTACAACGGCTCCTACCAGAACTCGCCCTACTCTAACTTCGCAGACCTGCCCCCAATAGACGGCCCAGACGACTCCCTCGGCCTTGTAGACAACCCCTCGGGCATATCTATCAGAGAAGAGTACGATCCCTCAGAGTACGACGTCCCCTCGTCCGGAGGGCCTCTCATTCTCGACGAGCATTACATGAACGGTACCCACGTCTCTGTCTCCCTCACGCCCCCTCTGAACGACTACTCATCCCCCAACGCGTTCGATCACCCATCTCCCGCCTCTAGCAACGGCGCAGAAGACGACAACCACAGTCACGCGTCCTCCCACTCGTCCTACATGCACCCCTCTTCTCCTCGTCCTGACATCTCCCAGTCGTTCCAGGACAGTCTGTCGTTCCACTCGCCGGCATGGCCTCCAAACGCTCTGCCGGACGACCGTCGCTCTCCCCCCGCTAAGCCCCAGTCTCCCCCTCAGCTTCTCATCCCCGACACGACGAGCCCTGGCGGGGCGGGTGTCGACTCGCCGCCAATCATCAATGCCCCCGATGGCGACGGCGGCCTGATAGGCTCCGGCCCGACGTTACAAATCGTTCCCGCCACCCCAGTCAGCGGCGGGGGAGGAAACGCCCGCACGGCGCCGTTCCGGGATCCCCTCGCGGGCCTCCAGTCTGGTACGCATCCCCTCGCCTTTCCAGACCGTCGCGACCCGCTCACCATTCATCGGCAACGCACAGGCGGCTCTGCGAACGCGGCCTCGGATACGCAAGACTGGGCGCGCCATCAGCAGTTTGGCGCGCCAGGCGGCCAGTTCGCCGATCAGGCCTTCTCGTTCCCCGGATCAAGCTCAGGTTCGGCGCTCGCCGATGACGGCGCCCAGCAACAACAGTACCAGTCGCAACGGGGCCAGCAGTTCCTACTGCCGCAGGCACCTCAGCGCACGCGGAGCCTGTCAGACACGTCTCTACGGCCTCCACCGGTGTGGGACACCATGCCCATGAACAACTCCGGGGAGCAGCGCCAAGGCGGCACCGTTAACCTGAACGACGTCCTCCCCTCGCAAGGCCACCAGTCTGATCCTTTACTCCAGACGAGCTACCGTGGCGCGCACCCTTCCTCCGCAGGCCCGCACCAAACTTCGTTCGGCAACCAGCTGGGCGGGTTCAACGCCGCCCAGTTCGCGTCAGATTACCTCACAGTCGACGGGCCGGGCTCGAGCATCAGGCGGGCCAAGTCCGACGGTGGTCGGAGCATGCACACACGACAAGCGCGGTCGCTCGACATCCGCCCGTCTAATTCCCTCTCGCCAAACCAGGACATGCTGTTCCCGCCCGCAGGCGCGACGACACAAGAGTTCATGCGGCGGCAGTACCTCCACCCAGCCGAGCAGGTGCCTTCCATCCGGAGCGGCGTGCCGGGACACCACCGACGGTCGAGCTCGGGTTCGCGCGAGCGCGGCGTCGGCGGCATGATGGGCATGGGCGGCGGCATGGGCATGGGAGGCGGCATGGTCGCCGGGTGGACCGGGAGCTCGGCCTCGAGTGCGCGTGCGAGCCCGTACCCCAGTCCGTCTGCGAGCCCGCGTCCGGGTTACGGCCCGCTCCCCTCGCATGACGTCGGCCTGTCTGGTCTTGGCGGCGCGGGAATGGGCGGGATGAACATGGGGATGGGCATGGGCATGCACCGTTCGTTGTCGGGCCAGATGGGGCTCGCAGGGCCCGGCGCCGGGATGGGCGACGCGATGCGGAACGCGATGACGGCGAGCCCAGCGGGACGCAACGTGCTGCAGGTCGAGATGCCCGGACACGACGGGAGCGTGCCGATTCAGGTTACGCGCCAGAACGTGACGACCCCGAGCACGGCAAAGGCGAGCCACGACAGGCGGAAGCAGCCCGCGAACTTCGCGTGCCCGGTGCCGGGATGTGGGAGCACGTTCACGCGGCATTTCAACCTGAAGGGTGCGTCGATTTACGCTGTTGTGGTTTGGTGCAGAGAGTGGGCGCTGATTGTTCTTTGTTCTTCTTTCGTCTCCTTCCCCTTGCGTGCGCCTTGTGTGCGTGGGTGTTGGGGTATGCAGGTCATCTGCGCTCACACGCCGAGGAGAAGCCGTACCAGTGCAAGTGGCCGGGGTGCGGCAAGGGCTTCGCGCGGCAGCACGACTGCAAGCGGCACGAGCAGCTGCACCTCAACATCCGCCCGTACCCATGCGAGGGCTGCAAGAAGAACTTTGCACGGATGGACGCGCTGAACCGACATCGTGAGTGCCCCTCCTTTTCTACGCTCTAACGCGTGCATGCATACGACGGTGACTGACATGGCAGACTGTACAGTGCGCTCGGAAGGAGGCGCGGAGTGCCGGAAGATCCAGGAGGAGCTCGTGCCAGGCTCGACGGCGCACCTCGACGCGCCCGTGACGGCCGGGTCCTCGGCAACGTCGGACAGCGGCGCGGAGGGCTCGGCGCCGCCGTCGAGCGAGGTAAAGCCCGATCCCGACGGCGCGTGGTCGAGTGGGGGCATGATGATGTAGTCGTGACCATCCTCCCACCATCTCTGGTGCGCTGCGCAGGTCCGGCTGCACCTTGCGCCCTGGTCGGCCCGCATATCCTCTTCCCGCCTTCCCCCCTTCACGCCTTTCCCTTCGCATATTGAACGACAGCGACGTGCAGGACGCCTCCCCAGCTCTTTGCCCCCCTCGCCCCGACGACTCGCTCCGACTTTGGTCCCAGCCCCCGACCCCCGACCCCTATATCTATATCCGGCCCCGGTGTCTATCTAACGTACGTACGTCTCGCGGACGCTCCGGCGGGTTCTTGCTGCTATGTGTATCTACGATTCCCCCTCTGCCCGTGCTCTATCCTACTACGCGTTTCGCATTATGATTACAGACAGACAGTGCCGCGGGCTGCGAGCCTTTGGGGGGTCGCGCCGGCGGGCTTCCTGTGTGGCAGCGTGCGGCGGGGATCGTCGTCCCCCTACTGCTGTTTCGTCCGGGTGGACGAATCCCGACCCTCTACAACTCCCCGCGTCCGTTCGCCGTCGTCGAAGCAGAAGAAGCCACCTCCGTCCGTGTACTCCTAACTTACCCGGTGTCGATCTCGCGCTCTGCCTACTTAGTTTTTGCTTTCTGCCACCTCTCTTCCCCTGCCTCTCTTCCCCCTTTCTCTTTTACGTATGACGCCCTGTCCCCTGTCTCGCCTGTGACTGACGCTGCTCGGTGGTTCGGTCTCCCGGTATCGTAGTATACTATCGCGTGTTCATATGCACCTTCCGCTCGCCTTGAATTCCTCTTACCCCTCCCCCTCCACGAAGATTGTAGCCTAGCACCCAACTGGTAGATACTGGAAGCCTTGTCGATATTTATTGTATGAAGAGAATACAAAGTCCCTCAGCCCTATCTGAACCGCCCGCACGCGCGGTCGACGACTCTGAGTACTACTCCTGCCATATCGTACACGATTTCGCAAATCCGCAGCATAATAACGTTGTAAGAGGCTGCGGTGAAGCTCGCGTCCACTTGGATCCATGTGAATCCGGATAGATCTCGGATTCGATATCTGCCTGCGAGTGCTCGCGATCGACGACGTCGCCGTAGGTTCAATGCAAGCAGACTATTGCAGCGCGTGCACTGCATATATAACCCTCTTGCGTCGCCAGCGGCCAGCGCAGCCTCTTCATCCTTGTCGATATCTTCGACTGAGCGATGTGTTTGTAGGAGCTCGAGGCAGGCTACGAGGCTATACACAGATGTCGCAGGATGTGACTGTATGCGGTCATAGCATCCGCGCACAGCGGGCAGCGCGGTGCCGCCGTCGCTGCCGGCGCGGACCGTCGTCCCTCCCCTGCCACTCTCCTCCCGACCACCACCATCCCCCGTCTTCCTCTTCGCGGGCGCACATCACCCCATCCACACTCGCGCCAGCACGTCAACTGACAGCGCCAGCGCCAGCAGCCTGAAGCGACAAGCCGCGCACGCCATACGAGGACCGCCAGAGTCACAGGATCCGCCCGTGCGCACCCACGGCCGCAGTTCACGCGCACTACCCCAGCCTGCCGTAGGCCGTAGTAGCCTGCGTTGCTTCCCGCGGCGAAGCTTATCTTGCGCGTCGGCAGTACGGGCGCAGAACACCCTCGTCTCCTGCCTTTGCACGTTCAGCGACGACCCCTGCTTCGACGACGCCGGTAGCCCGCGCGACTCCCCACGCCACATACAGAGGACTAGGACACTATGGCGCGCGGCCTCTCTAGCCTGCTGACGAGCACCGAGCCGTGCACGGTGGCGCCGACTAATGTCACCATAGGCCATGTGTGAGTATTTACGTTACTGTCCTTTGTTTTGTAGCAGGCTCATACCGTGCCCGCGACTCTAGGCAACTGCGCGATGTCCTCATCTGCCCTCACGAGAAGGGAATTGTGAGCTATGCCCGGAGCTACTCCATCATCGAACACGACATCTTGAACCCCCACGCGGTGCGTAGCCTTCGCGGTACTGTGCGCCATCTGCTCATGATGCGGTGCAGACCCCACGACGGCTCGTCGACCTCACGTTCACTCCCAACACGATCTCGGCACTGATACTGCCCGAGACCAATGACACTCTCCTTGCGGCAGGCGGCCAGGAGGCCGAACTGCATCTGTCTTACTACCAATCCTCCGACTCATGTTCAGCATCCTCCTCAACACGCTCAGTACGCAGCGCACCCCGGGGATTCGGGCGCAGGTTGTGGGAGAACAAGTACATCCTCGAGCACGCGTCGATCAACAACTCGGTGATGCTCACGTCAATGAGCTTCTCGCGCTCAAACGAGAGCGCTGCGGAACCGCGCATCCTGGTGAGCAACAACGACCGCACCGTCAAGTTCTACGACATCGCGCTGCGCAGCGGCCGCGCGACGAACGAATACGAGCCGCGCCTGCTCGACATCGGACAGCTGCGGCTGGACGTGCCTGTCAACCATTGTGCGTCGCCTTCCGCGCACTATGTCCAACTGCCGTGGTCTGACAGTTTCGTGTTCCGCGATCGATAGCCTCGGTATCACCAGATGGACGAACGCTGTTGTGCGTCGGGGACTCGCCCGACGTGTACCTGCACAGGATTTCGGGCGGATCCCGAATCACGTTCTCGCCCATCTCGACGCTCTCCCTGTCATCGCACATCCAACAATCGCACGGAGGGGCGTTCGCCCCCGTCTCTTCTGTCCCCGCCTCGTTTTCGACCTCGTTCTCCGCGGACGGCTCGAAGTTCGCGGTCGCCTCGCAAGAGGGCGTAGTTGTGGTATGGGATGTGCGGAGCACCAAGCCTCTCAAAGTGTTCCACACAGACAAGACCCGCGCCTCAACTCCTGGGCGGATGGCGACAGGTGCGGCGAGCGGATGGTTGTATGACCTACCATGGGACTGGTCGCGCGGTGGCACCCGCGCGCCGGGATGGGGTGTGCGGAGCGTCAAGTTCAGCCCGCCAGGTGTGGGCCGCGAAGTGATGACGTTCAGCGAGGTGCGTGGGCCGCTTCGATTGAGTCAGCCGAAGTGCTCAAGGTACATATTGGACACACAGCATACCTCCTTGTTGCATGTGGTGGACGCACGCACGTTTGAGACGGAGGAGATCGTGCGGATGCCGAACTTTGATTCCCCCGCATACTATCCACCAGCACGCCCGCGTTCGACATCCCCTGTGTCGCGGGCGTTGATGCGCACATCGGCCCCTACGGAGCCAGTGCCCGCAGACCCACGGCGGATGGTGATATTCAACGCTCTGGAGGACACCTTCCGGATACCGACGTCGGAAAGCAGTACGACCAGCGGGTGGCGCGTTTCTCGACGCGCCCGCAGGCTCCATAGTCGTGATGACTTGCCAGGTGAAGACGAACAAGACAACATCGTCGTCATCCCTCCTCTCGGTGACCGCGAGGTCGACAACAATGTGCGGCGACTACTCGGCAGGCGACACAGCTCCCGCACCGCGCTCCTCGATGCGGACGCAGATCCCCGCGAGCCTATGGACGACGCAGGCGACGGCGCACGCGATGGCGAAGAGATGGACGTGGACGAGCTGGAGAGCGATTGCCTCTCGTCCCGCGCGCCATCACGCTCCGGGTCCCCCGCCCCAGCGTCGCAGCTCTCCCTTCAATCCTCCGGTGCCCGCCCACTAGAGCTCCTTCGCTCACGACCGACACTTCTTGCGCGCCGCGAGAGCAGCGGGCCATACGCTGCTGGAGCTCGCTGGGCCGCTGGCCGGCAGCGGCGCGGGCCCGGGCAGACGCGGGAGCCGGGCCGCGGCGAGGAGAGCCCGGACGAGGAGCTGGACATTGCGGGGATGTGCTTCGACCCCAGTGGCACGTTCGTGTACGGCGCGAGCGTGAAGGGGATTGCAGAATGGCGGGTGCGTGGCGCGGAGCAGCGGTGGTGGTCTGCGCCTGAATGGGCGTAGGTTCCGCCCTCCCTACCCCTGGCATCCCGCTTCCTCCAGCCTGGTCAACCAGATTCTCATCTCGCTTCCATCCCCTCTTCACCCACCAGTCATGACCTTCGACGACCCTTCCACACGTTACTTATTGTCTCCGGATTCGCAGCCCGAACTCTGTCTCTGTATATTTCCCTGCTGTCTCATCCCATCGCCGCGCTATGTGTAATACTACACGCCATGTATGTACATGTACCCCCCTCCGCAGCTGGCTCTCGCCCCGTCCCCCGCCCGTGTCTCATAGTACCTGTTCGTCGCAGACGGCGTGGCCCGCGCATGTACCACTACGTTATACTGGAATGGAAGTTCGATGTATCATCGTTCTCTGTAGACCCATGGGGAATCGAGCTCGAGCCTGTGAGTTAAACAGCTACTGGAGGTCGCAGCCGGAACGTGTTGTATGTAAGAGTGCACTGTACCTAGTACCACGAGTCCAGCACAGATAGATAACTGAGAGGCGAGTGAGAGCCGAAAGTGAAACACAGTATGCGTGAAGTGCGCGGAGGTCTGGAGGACTCGAGCTTGGGCTTAGCCGCTCCCAGGCGAGCGCTCCTTCGCAGAGGGACGCTGGGCTTTCAATGGGGGGCCGGGCGTGCTACCCACATCCAGAAAAGCGCGCATGCATCCAGGAATCCACGCAGCGCTGCAGTCTATTGCAGGGAGAGCGGTCAGGTGACGGCATCCAGATAATCGCGCATGTGTCCAGAAATTCGCGCAGCGCTGGGCCAACGTACCTGGGCATTCTCTATTGCAGTGGAGGCTCTTTTGGTACCTGGAGGTGGAGGTATATAAGCCGCACTCCTCGACCCCAAGGAGTCCCTCCAGTCCATCATCTACCAACTCCCCAGCACAAACACTCGCCTCCCCTCGAGTCACTTCAATCCACTCATCATGTACTCCGTACGTGGTCCCGTACGTGGTCCGCCGTGGCCGCAGTAGTGCAGGTACTGACCGTCTGCGTGCCAATGAAAAGACCACCGACGCCCCGAAGAACGCTGCCGGCGCATGCGGCCTCAGCTCCTGCAACTGTGGTGCGACGTAAGTGTTGAGCACTCGGAATGCCGATGTAGCAGTACTCACCTTCACGTCTAGCTGCGGCTGCAAGGCCGAGGAGTGCAAGTGCTGAACGCTACCCCAACCTGCACTCCCTCGTTGGCAGACGACCGGTTGACCACGGCTCCCCTTGCTTCCTCGATCAAGCCCTACGAGGGTAGTACAGGGTCCGGAGGCCCGCGACTCAGCGAGCGGTAGTTAGGAGACATAGACGGGACTGTACCGGTTTTGCCAATGGTTGTACGCCGCCGTATCTTGAATCATGCCATGGATTTATGCGTTCTACCGTATCAGACGGGGCAGTCAGGTTGCCAGGGCCCCTCCCGTCACCGTACGCTGCCCTACTTTCTGTGCAGGGTGCAGCTATGTGTTGTGAGATGATGTGAATGCGGGTGAGGTGGCTACCTACGCCTGATTCCACAACTGCACAAACTTCTTGTCCAGCGATGCGAGCTTTGGATTTTTCGCCGCAAACTCCCTCGGGAGGGTCGTTAACCCGAGGGCAACTGATGGAGCCAGACATTATGCCAAACGTCGAACAGCGATGCGAGTTCATACCGTGTCAGCTTCCAGGGACTGCATCGAGTTACCGTCAGTGACTGGGAACCGGAGATGCTAGAAAGTGTGCATACCTCTAGCTAAGCCATAGTCGACCCTCGTCTCAGCGCAGAGCAGCAAAAGTAGCTTGAGCTAGCCCAATGGGCTGCCACCTATGTACTTGCCTTGCCACGGGATTGAATATCGAACTTCAGCTATACCGATACTGGTGTGTTCTGTGCTCGCATTTCCGAGGCGCAACCTCGAGAGTAGTTCGTTGGAAGGAGATGCAAATATAAAGAGTACTTGTGATGATGAGCAGGGTAAGGATTGTTCGCCCGAAAGAGCAAACAAAGCGAGACGCGTCGCGCTCACGTGACAGAACAAATGAGCCACGACGTGATGGGCGCCTGCGCTGGTTTCGGCTAACGAGCATCGTTCAAGTCGACGACCACCACCATCCCGCCCTCTGCCTCCCTTCCATCCCTCACGACCCTCACGACGACCCACACTCTGCACGACCGTCATGGCAAAGCCGCGCAACAGCGTCCTATACCTCTTCGACCCTCTCCAGCAGTCGCCCTCGACTCCGCGCCGCGACTCCTCACCCGAACTGGGCAGCTCCGACAAGGAGAATGATCTCTCGCAGGGAGACGTCACGCTCTTCTTCAACCGCATGTATGCTGCTCCCAAGCATCAGGCCGTCCAACCGCATACTCCCAATGGCAAACTGATCGACTTCGGTGACACCCCAGCCCAAGACAGGCTGTGGGACGATGCAGAGCATGACGGTAGCGACGCGGATGAGGAGCAGTCTGAGAACGAGGCGGAGAACCTCGCTGCCGCAGCTGCCCCAACACGGACGCCTCTGGCCGATCTCGACGTGGAAGACACTCCGAGACCACAGCAAGACGCTCGCCGCCCGCTCCAGGCCCCCGTATTCGCATCTGCGACCTCCCCGTCCCACAAGGAGCCGCTCCGAGCATTATTTGCTGCACCGCAGGGCTCCCCACTCGCAGAAGTCATCAATTCGATCACCTTTTCCGCTCTTACGGTCTCTGAGGGCGCCACGCCGTCCGCAGAGCGCCCTCCTCCGTTCGAAGAGGTTCAAGAGGACGGCCGTGCCCCCTCTCCGTTCCCCGAGATCAATATATGCGCCCCTGAGACGCCTGTTGTCCCTCAGTTTGACGTGGATCACAGCGCGGACCCTATGGTGACAAGCGAAGCGAGGCTCCGTCCTCCGTCGACTCTTACCCAACTCTCTCCGGATGATCCCCGACGGACCTCGGTCGACCTCTACTCGTCTTTCCATCTCCACATGCAGTCAGATGACATGTCCTTCGACTTGCTGAACGACAAGATATCCTTCCTGGGCAACGGACAAGACTCTTTCTGGGCCGGAGGTGAAGACACTATGTTCGACTTCGACGAGGAGAACCGTGCTCCAGCGACACGGCCAACCAAGGACAAGCCTATCTTTGCCGAAGCGCCGCCAATGGAGGAGACCCGACGTGTATTGAGTCCACCGAGGGCCACTACCCAACTCATCGACGTGCCCGTGCTGAACTCTCCCATCACAACAGCCATGAGGGTTCCTCTCCCGATGTCCCCGCCCCCTTCAACTCCTTCGCCGCGCAGTAAGTCCAATGCATGCTGAACGACATCCGTATGCTGACATCCATGTAGTTACGGCGCCCCATGTCCTCCCGCAGTTGATCCCTGCGCCACCTTCACCGCCGACCTCGCCCGTGTCTCTTGACGAGCCGTCTCTGCTGCTTGAGTCGGAGCCGCTGCCGCCATCGGTCCCTGCTTTGCGCATCACAAAGAAGACGTTCAAGGTTACTGGTCGACCGGGCAGTGCCCCGAGCCCTATTGCAGCAACGCCAGTCACGACTCCTGCAAGCCAGTCCACCGAGAAGTCGAAGGTTGATGTCAAGAAGCCTTCCCCGACCACGGATAAGGCGCCTTTCGTTGCGGCCCCCGCGCCGGTCTCAGTGCCTCAACCCCAGCACCCACGTCCTAACTACCGTGGCGTGCAGCGCCCGCCCGCGAGCATGCTCGCTGCAGGGGTGGTAATCGGCCTCCCACCTCAGGGCACTTCGCACAACACCTCCGCGTCAACGTCCAGTAACAGCTCGACCGGAAGCTCTGCATCTCGCGCCACGCGCCCTCAGGACGGGTTACGGTTTGCAGCAGCGGGCATTCAGCGGCCGACCGTGGCTTCCAAGGATCGTACTACTCAGCGGAGCGCTACCGCACTTCCCGCCAGACCCGCAAAGGTGCCGTCGTCGACCTCTGGTATCACCCGGGCTGCATCGGCGAGTGCAGCTGTCCCTAAGCTGAACCCTGGTGTGAGTGGGCTGCGACCGCCCTCCCGCATCGCGGCGCCGGGCTCGGGTACGGGCTCAACGCTGCCGCGGCCGGCATCAAGGCTCCCTGGGCCGTCTGTCTCTGGGCTTTCCCGACAGGCAAGCACGGGCGGGAGCAGTGGAATCGGACGTCCTCGAGCGGTGACTGCACCCCGCCCGCCGACTGGCGGACGGTTCTAATTGACCATCGCCCAGACGTCGAGGTCCGCTCGCGTAGAAGATCCAAGTTGCGCTCTCGTAGGCCCCATATCTGCATATACGAAGACACGTCCCCACATCCGCCCATTCGTCATCCGAAACCCACGCATATACGCATATACACATACCGACAGGACCCTTTGGGTCTTCCCCCAGGCTGTCCGAGTCGTCGAGAACAAGTTCATTATGCCCCCTCATTTATGGTTTATGGCTAGCGTTATCCCCATCTCCCCTGCATCCGACATCGTCACTGACCCCCGCTCCCCTGTACGACTCGCGCACGGGGCTGCCCGTTCGAGTCCGCGTTTTCGAGCTTTGATCTACATATCATGACTCAGTATCACCTCCATCTGCCCTGTTCACGTCCTCCGAATTCCACTCCCCCATCGTCGCATTTGATTCCATGTGCATAGCTATCCGTATCCCTCGCGTTATATCAGCCGATGTTGCTTTCCGTGTTCGTTCGTGCGTGGTGGTCTTCTCGGGTTTGTGGATGCGCGTCCTTGCACTCGTGAGTCTGGCACTCTGTGGGTGTTGCGCTGATATACAAGGAGCAGTCACGCTCAAGAAGATATCCGGGAGGGCATGTGGGCTCGTATGATGCTTGTATCCATAGGTGAGTCACTTAACTGCAGGATCGTGTGTTGTCTGATACCTTGGTAATTGTTCCAGGATAGTCCGCGATAGTCGTAGACTACCAAGGGCCGTCTCATCGACATCCTATGCCATGTACGCGGCATTGGTACCAGGATAACCAACGCTCGCGTGCACAGACTGCCGAAATCCGCTGGTACGTGGCTCGCGCGTGCGTGCCTGGACATTGTTAGCTCTGGCGGCCGGGAGCTTTTGACCTCTACATTGGCATTGGCGTCGGGCGCCCCTCGACTGACTGACCGCATCTTTGTAGACGCTGCCCGTATCAAGTTCCCACTATACGTCAATCTGTCAGGCCTATGGGGATACCCCAGGTGACATGAATACGTACGCATCGGGGTAGTAGTCACCAGGACCCCGCATTGCTTGGGTGACTACGCAGCACTCTCCTTCTCGCACTCCCCCGCAAGCTGCGACCACCACCCCCCTCTTTAGCCCTCAATTTCACTTCCCATCCAGATGCAGGTACCCCGAGGAGAAGGAACGCTATGACGAGCTACCGGGGCCAGCGTAGACCAAAAGGTGAGCATTGCACATACTTCCGCAAGAAGGAACTGCATCCGATGTATTTGCTTGAGCAGCATGCGACTGCTCGATACGCACACTGGGGCGTTCGTATGGGTCGCGGACCCGTCCGATGTGCGCTACGCCATCCTGTCGCACACCTGGTCCCCCGACGGCGAGCAGTCGTACCAAGACCTCCTCAAGATCCAGGAAGCGCACAACCAGCGCGACCCAGACTCGCAGGAGGAGCTCGGGCTGCTGGACGACTCCGCCGTGTCCTACAAGATCCGCGGCGCGTGCGCGGCGGCCCGCGCGGACGGGTACGCGCTCCTCTGGATCGACTCGTGCTGCATCGACCAGTCGAGCAGCGCGGAGCTCTCCGAGGCGATCAACTCGATGTTCGCGTGGTACCGCATCGCGAGCGTGTGCTACGCGTACCTGTCCGACGTCGAGGACGACGACGACATCCTCGACGAGGGCTCGGAGTTCGCGAGCAGCCGGTGGCATACCCGCGGCTGGACACTGCAGGAACTCATCGCGCCGTGCGTTGTCGTCTTCCTTACGCAGCGCTGGCACGCGTTCGGCACGAAGACGACGCTGGCGGACGCACTCGAGCGTATCACGGGCATCGATCGGGCGGTGCTCACCGGGGAAGCCGCACTGGATACGGTCAGCGTCGCGCGGCGCATGTCCTGGGCTGCGGGTCGCACAACGACGCGGATTGAGGACGAGGCGTACGCGCTCATGGGCCTCTTCGACGTCAGCCTCCCGACGATCTACGGCGAGGGGCGCCGCGCGTTCCTCCGCCTTCAGGAGGAGATCCTGCGCACCATCCCCGACCAGAGCATCCTCGCCTGGCGCGGGCCGCTCACGCGCACGAACGCACTCCCGTGCGGCGGGTGGGGCCTCCTCGCGCGCTCCCCCGCCGACTTTGCGCACGCCGCCGACATCACACCCGTCTCCGACGAGGACTTCGCCGCGCGCCTGGGCCTGCGCGACATCTCGCTCCTCCCTGGGCTGCACTACGCGCTGACGCCTCACGGCCTCCGGATGCGATTTTACGCCGCGCACGCGCAGTATCTCGAGGGCATCCCCGCGTTCGTCGGCTGCCCCGCGCGCGACCGCACGCTTGACACCAAGGGCGGCTCCGCGTACGACTACTGCGCGATCCTCCCGTGCCAGGACGGCGGCGGGCGGCTCGTCGCGCTCCCGCTGTGCGTGTCCGCGAACCCGGGCACGCCGGGGCTGCTCGTGGGCACCTGCCGCGAGGGCTTCGCGCACTGCGCGTTCAGCGCGCGGACGTTCGCGCTCGACCCGGACGACGCCGCCGCGTGCCTGTCGCGGTTCGCCGTCATGGAGCTCTGTGTCCAGCTCTCGCTCGCGCATGTGCACGGGCGCGGGGCCGATGGGCAGGTCGCGTGGGCGTGCACTCCCGCGACGTGGACGCGCCTGAAGCTCGCGCCGTATCCGTGGTGCACCTCGGTCCTTTCGAGGCAGGGTTATCGTCTGTCGTACGACCCGCCTGCACGCCCGAAGGCGCATGAACGCACGTATATTCACGTACTGGAGCTTGAGAACCGGGCTGCCGACGATGCCGTGTCCGTCCACATCGACTTCGTCTGGCACAGACCGCCAGAGGGCTCGTATGTCCTCCCCGCGTTCCGGGTGCTCTATCACCCACTCCGGCTCTCCAAATCTCGTCGCGCCGAAACGTCAGAGCAGCTGCAGTCATTGTCGTGCGCCTGTGGGTCGGAGGCAGCACACTCGCACGTGTCCCTGACAGGCTCCCAGGAGGTCGCTTGGTCGCACTACGAACTTCAGCACACATCCGACATCTCGCCCGGCGCGATGCACTTGACCCTGGCACGCGAACACCGCCTGGGTGAAGGTCCTGGCACAGACTTCTGGCTTACCGTGGAGGTATCTGGTGTATTCTTCGCCGTGGTGACTGATACAGACTCGAGCTAGCGCAGTCTTCGCACCGTGCGTGTCATGAAGTTGCAGACGTGAGCTGGGTTGAGAAGGCGTGCGACGTGATAATATACAAGTGGCAGATGGTTGTGTAGTAGTAGTAGCCCTGCTCTAAGCCGAGGCGACGTAGCCCATTAGCTGTAGTAGTACGTACGTATTAGCGTTCCCCGCCGCACCCCTTGGCGGCGAAACGCAGTCGACCTGTGTCGACCTCTACGCGTGCCGCGTGCAGCATCAGCGTCTTGCCCGGCCGTGAGCCACGGCATACGAACAAGAAGGGTTGGATCTTCGTCCACCTGGAGTGTGACGCACAAAGCGCAGACACGGAGGACGAAACTCGTCACCGTTTAGAGCGAGAGCGTGTCCTTCCAGCGCTCGGCGATGGGCTCCCCGCGGAAGACCTCGTGGAGGACCTCCTTGACGTCCTCGACGTAGACGAAACGGATGCCGGTCTTCACGCTCTCCGGTACGTTCTCCTCAATGTCGGGGCGGTTCCCTGCGGGCGCGATGATGGTCTTGATGCCCGCGCGGTGCGCCGCAAGGATCTTCTCCTTCAGCCCGCCAACAGGGAGCACCATGCCCACCAGCGAAATCTCACCCGTCATCGCTGAAGGTGCCATGTTAGTGACCAAACATCAATTGGAGGCGAAGACACAAAACTCACCGATGTCGGGGTTGATCTTCGTCTTGGTGAACAGAGACACGAAGGCAGACAGGAGCGCAGTGCCCGCGCTCGGGCCCTCCTTCCCGATGCTACCCTCGGGCATGTGCACGTGGATGTCCCGGTCGGTGAGGAACAACTCGTCCGGCGTCTTGGTGATGCCGAGCTCGTAGGCGTGGCTCTTCACCCACGAGAGTGCGATCTGCGAGCTCTCCTTGATGACGTCGCCAAGCTTTCCGGTGAGCAGGATGCTGCCCTTGCCAGGCATAGACTGAAAGGCTTGATGTCAGAGAAGAGCTACACGTCAAATGTGGAGGGGACTCACAATAGCTTCGATAGGCATGACGGCACCTGACCCGTTACCCAGGTACCCGAGCCCGGTGCTCACACCGGCGGGGGGCGCGGTCACATACAGCCTGTCCTTCTGGTAGACCGGGGGGCCGACGTACTCCTTTAAACTCTCCGGGGTGATGTGTACGTGCACAGTGTCGGGCACCTTCATGGGCTTGCGCTCGACGGTCGTGACGATACGCTCCTTGCCTTCCGTAGCAGAGGTGTGCGGCGTGGAGGTCTCAGGAGCCCCAGGAGTATCGGGCGGCGCATCCTGCTTCTCTACCGTGGAAGTGGCCTCAGCAGATTCCTCCGACTTGGTGGTGTCGGCGGCGGCAGCAGCTTCCGCTGCGGGAGCGGGAGCGGGCTCTGGGAAAACGTCCTCGCCGAGATCCCGCACGATCTTCAGGGCAGCCTTACGGTAGATCTGGACGCATACAATGAGACACTAACCCTGATAGCGGTATTCCGGTGACCGCCACATACCTTGTCGATGTGCTTCTTCAAGTTACGGACACCACTCTCGCGGCAATAGTACTTGATCAGGACGTCCACGGCCGACGGCTCGAGCTGCACGTCGGCATCCTTCAGGCCAGCAGCCTCCTTAGCCTGCGGACCGAGGTACTTGGAGGCGATCTGGGCCTTCTCCTCTGAGACATAACCGCTGACTTCCAGGACCTCCATACGGTCCAGAAGGGGAGCCGGGATCGTGTCAAGCATGTTGGCTGAGGAGATGACAGTGAGTTATGGAAGTATATAGGACATCAACGATCGCACCTGTGCAGACGAAGAGCACACGGGAAAGGTCCACAGGAACATCCATGCTGGAGAAGCATCAGTCATCCTGCTTGTAGCGTGTGGTCTGAACGCAGAAACTCACTAGTGATCGAGGAAAGCCGTGTTCTGTTCCGGGTCCAGCATCTCAAGCAGCGCACTGGCCGGATCGCCGTTGTGTCCGCGACCGATCTTGTCAACCTCGTCGATGAGGACCAACGGGTTCTCGGTGCCTACACGCTTGAGCGCCTGGATGATCTTGCCGGGAAGAGCTCTGCCAAATTGTCAGCGAACGGTAGTCGATCGCATGGAGTCGATGCAGACGTACCCGACGTAGGTGCGTCTGTGACCCTTGATCTCCGCGACGTCGGTCAAACCGCCGACGGAGAAGCGGAAGAACTGGCGGTTCAGAGCACGCGCAATCGACTTGCCGATAGACGTCTTGCCGACACCAGGAGGGCCGACGAGACAGATGATCTTACCCTCGACCGTGCCGCGGAGTTTCCCGACAGCAAGGAACTCCAGGATGCGGTCCTTGACGTCCTTCAGGCCGTAGTGATCCTCATCCAGAACAGTCTGCGCGTGAGAGATCGAGTAGTTCTCAGGCGAATGGCGGCCCCACGGGATCTGCGTGTAGCGTGTCAGCAAACGAGTCGCAACACGCTCTGGGATGGGCTTACCTGTGTGAGCCATTCCAGGTAGTTCCGGGTCACATTCGCTTCAGAGGCCGCGGGCTCAAGGTGCTGGAGCTTGTTCAGCTCCTCGTCAAAGACCTTCCGGACACCCTCGGGCATCTTCAGTGCCGCTGCGCGTTCCTTGAACTTCTCGATCAGCTTGTCCTTGCCGTCTGACTCCATGCCGAGCTCCTTCTTGATACCCTTGAGCTGCTCCATGAGGTAGTACTCGCGCTGGCGCTTGGCGATCTTGCTGTCCACGTCGCGTGCGAGTTTGCTCTGGAGCTGAGCGTTAATGAGCTCCTTCTTGAGCACCAAGAGAGCCTTGCGCAGCCGGTCGTCGACAACCAGACTCTCGAGGACGTCCTGCAGCTCGTTCGGGTCGCCAGTGGAGACTGCAGCAGCGAAGTCCGCCAGCTTGTCGGGCTCGTCGAAGACGTTTGAGGCCACCTGGTTAATCGAGAAGTTGGCGATCTGGTCACGGAAGAGCGGGTTGAGCTGAGCGATGTCCTTGAAGACAGACACGATCTCCGACATGAACGCGCGGATGTACTGGTCGTCCTTGTTGTACGGTTGGGTAGCGAGATTCTCCACGTTCACGACAGAGACGGTGAACTTCTCGAGGAAGGATGTCTGCATGGTCATCGGCGGCCCCTCGCGCTCGGGAGGAGGCGTGGGGAGCTGAGCTTCAGAGTCCGTAGCAGTTTCCGTTGGTGCGCTTTCCACCGGTTCGACCTTCGCAGTCTGTCCAGCCTTCACGAGCTCCGTGATCCGGATGCGGCGGTGCGGGTAAAGGACTGCAGTGAGCCCTTCTTCCTTCTCGCCCTCCTTGTTGCTCGATGCCGTGAAGACGCTCGTGATTTGCGCGAAGACTCCGACAGGGTGTACCGAGTTGATATCCGTGATGATGTCACTGTCCGCGTTCTCATCCTTCAGCAGAAAGGCACCGAGATAGGGCTGGCCGCGACGCATCATCTCCTTGATAGCAGAGACGACCTCAGGGTTCCGGATGACGACTGCCTTGTAGAAACCGGGAAAGAGAGGACGACGAGCGATAGGGAGAGCCAAGACCTGAGGGTAGTGTTCCGGGACAGACTGCTTCGAGATTGACGTTGGCGACTGTGGTGGGGTTTCCGGTGGAGGCGACGCTGGCGGGTCCGCATTATCCGATCCATCTCCGGAGGAAGAGGAGGAGGAAGAAGGCGGGGTGGACGGAGGTGCAGATGCCGGCGGCGGGTTCTGACCATCCTCCGCGCTGTCTAGTCGCACACCCGTCTGAGACGGATCTGTCTCGTGGGCGGGATTGCTAGACTGCTGGTCGCGTGGCGCACCCGACTTCGAGTTGTTGACCCAGCGGGGCAAGCGGCTCGCCATCGTAGGCGTGTAATCCGTGACTGTCGACGAGTAGAACGTACGCCGAGAGGCTATAGATGCTCTCGCGGCAGATAACGCTACTCGAGAGGGTCCAGTGAGCCCCGAGGAGACCGCCCACCTGGAAGGCCCCGGGTCACATAACCGTCGACTACATGCCCGCGCAGAGGAGCCGGTCGCTGTGCGTATGCTTCCGAAGATGTTCATGCGCTCCACGGAAGGTTGGGTGAACCTGCCTGAGGCTGCGAGACGTCCAGGGGCAGAGAGGTAACGAGAGTCGGGAGGGGGGAGGAAGGGAGAGGAAGGGGACGATGAGTAAATGCGCGAGTCGGCGGGAGATGCGTCAGACAGCGCGAGTGTGACGCGTCACGACTTATCTGATAAGATGGGATTCGCCTCCGGCGAGGGAGATAAGATTAGATGGTTGGGTCTCATCCCTGCAGCCCAGCAGTGGGAGTCGGGTCCGCTCACGCTGCTTTACGTGACGGAGCCCGCCCAACGTCGCTGGCGTACGCCTACCACTCAACGCCCGCCCACGCCAATGCCCTGCTTCTCCTAGCACTCGCGGAACTCTTGTCAATGTCAGAGCAAAGCGCATCTGCGATCGCCAGGAATGCGGAGCGTAACAACGACAAGCTGTTTCCAATATTCCAGAAGAACCTTTCGAGCGACAATCTCGCCGAATTTGCTACGGCCGCGGAGAAACTGTCAGGATGGTTGAGCAAGGACAAGGCGTACTACGCAAGGGCTAGGCCCATGGTGAGGGTATTCAAAGTTGAATAACTGTTTAGATTCTGACCGTTCCTTAAAGATCATCGCGCTGATGGAAGTACGCCTGCGATCCCTTTGTTCTTATGATTCGCGCTGAGCATGCGGGGGATACAACAGACTGCTCACGAGACTGTGCGCCGTCACAGTGGTTCACGAGATGCTTTCCACATATCCAAGGTCACAGACACCGTCAGGCCGTGGGCAGAGGGATACGTGAAGATCCTCCGGACCGTAGTTCCATTCGCCCTGCTCTTCTCCGAGCGCACCCTACAGCGTGAGTTTGTCCCACGCCGTCTGCATTACCCCGTCCGAACAGCTGAATATGACCGTGTGAAGTTCGTCTGCGGGTGTTGATACAGGGCCTGTGCGAGAACGTCGACACCTTCCTGTCGCAACAGAAGCTCTTCTCACCTTCCGCTGCTACCAGCCCAACCGTCTCGTGAGTACTCCTCGAAGCCGATGCCGTCGTATCCTCTCTACTTCCACCGATCAAACGGATAGCACGCGTATGGGTTCCGGTGGTGGGCGTGTAGCTCAACCCCGAACCTATCACCAGTCCACCATCCCCTTGAGCGCTGAGCACGTTTGAACTACAGGCTGACGCTGCATCAGTATAGCAGGCACACCTGGAGCGCCGTACTCCCCTCCAAGTGCTCTGCACAGTCCCGCCGTTCCCTTACAACCGGCGCTCCCCAGGTCCGCTTCCGCAGATTCTGCAAGGATCGATCCTGCGGTCCCGCCCAGGCTGACCGAAGCACAAATCAAAGCCGTCCTAGCCCTCGCGCAAGCACAAGCAGCTTCCGTCCGGACAACTCCAATCGTATCCGTGCCAGCAGCTCCTTTAGGCGCTCCTGCCCCGCCAGCCCCGGCACCTGCGCCGTCATCACTTTCCCGCACGAACACTCCCAGAACCCTGTCCGCAAACTCCACGCCGCCTCCGGTCACCGCCGATCCTGCTATGAACAACGAACAGTCACGGCCCAAGGCCAAGAAGAGGAAGACTGCTCCCGTTGTCGATCTGGACTTCATCGACGCCGACCTGACTTGGTACAAAGAGACTCACGCTGCAGAAGCCTCTACTGGTAATGAGGATGCGACGACGAGTACCAACACGCCCACAGCAGTGAACACTCCGTCTCTAGCCGTCGAAACACCTACAAGTGCAGCTGCAGCGCCGACACCACAGGACACAGAGGACACAAGGCCGCCTGCAGAAAGAGCGCTCGCAACTATTCCGCCCCCGCCAGACGAACCAGAAGCGCAACCTGTCCTCAAGGCGGCGTCTCTGGTGAGCTCCCGATCACCATCCATCCCCTTGCAAGACGTCGCACGCACGGCTCCAGCTCCGCAAGCTGCTCACTCCCCAGAAAATGAGACCGCCAACCCGACAGTCAAACCAGAGCCGGTACCCCAGTCTCCCGTGATTCTTGCCCCGTCCCTCACGCGGCGTCCCACCGAAACCGACACCCCGTTGATAGCGGAAGGCTCGTCAAGCACTCCCGCTAACGCACCTTCTCCGCTGGCGGGAGAGCCGCTACCGTCCCCGCTCCCGACAAAGAAGAGCAAGAAGAGGAAGCGGGGCCCGCCAGGCTTGAGAGTCCTGCCGATGCCGCCAGAACCGATGGCCGTCGACCCGCCTCCTAGCGTCGAAGTCGTGCCGTCAGGCGCGAATGACTCGCCGGAATCTACCGAAGTCGCCCCTGCAGCTCCGTCACAGCCCGCCGTGAACGGTGCTACGCCTCCCATCGATACACAGAGTGAGTGGTCCACCACGCGTTTTCGTCGTTTGCGATTGACACAGAATCCTGACAGATGCTATGGAAGTCGACGTCGCGCGAACATCGCCCCCACCTGCGGCCACAGGGGCCGAGATATCACCGTTCGCGTCCACCTCCGCGCGTGTGCTCGCGATTGCACGCGGGGCTTCGGCCGCAACGCCTGCCAACCGGCCCATTGTCCTCGAGTTTGAGCTTTCCGCAGAAGAGCTCGCACAGATCGCGAGGTGGACGGCGCGCAGCAAGACGTCTTCGGAGTCGGTACCGTCTCAGCTCATTCCACGCTTCGCGCATTAATCACGCAGCGTTTCCAGGGACTTGACCACGAGCCTCTGTGCCACGTTCGCGTCCTACCCCATCTCCCAGCTCCAGCTCCCAGACGCCTCTCCAGACTCGCAGGAAACACCGGAGGACATCGCGAAGTGTGGTCCTCCGGCACCGTGGCCGCAGGATGGGTCGGCGTTCGTGTGCGTGAACGCGGGCGAAGATGGACGGGGCGGCGAGCGCTTTACGATCTCGCCCCCATTCATCGTGAGTCCCCTCAATAGTGTCAACCATCTCTTCTCCCAATTCATCGCACCCCTCGCTGATCACACCTGCGCAGACGACCGTCGACAAGTGCGTGGACCTCGGCTCGCGAGGGCTGCGCGCAGGTCTCAACACTCTGCACCTCTTCCAGTACCGCGACCACTCCGAGTTCGCGTTCGCCGCGCTCCTGCACCGCCCGACGCGCGCGCAGCTCGCGGAGCTGCAGGCCGCGCGCGACCGGGAGCGCGACTGGCGCGCGTTCATCGAGGGCCTCGGGCGCATCGAGCTGCGTGTCCCGCCTCTCTTCCCCCCGACGATGCTGAACGGTTTCGCGAACCATAGTTAGCAGTTGCGTGCGAGCTTCATGCGTCTTAGGATGATGACTCTTGAGTCTTGTCGCTTGTCTTTGTTGCGCCGCGCCGTCCCATCGGCGGCCGTGGTATTGCAGATACTGTAGATGTATACCAGCGTGTGTAATGTGCGAGTACTGTACTCTGTAGGTAATATCGGATGGACTGCCGCTGAATTTTCGTCGCTGTTTCGCTTTCGCCTACTGTACATACATCTGATATGTGCCCGGCGGCATGCCGTTCGATATGTACATGGGGGCCTCTGCAACTCTCAGGCCCATGTGCCCATTGCTGCCATCCGCACTTCCCTCCTCAACACGACCAACAACCAGCACCTCACCCCGGCTCGGCCTTCAAACGCCCCGCACGCGGTTTGTATCGCTCCATCAAGCTGTGGATGGGCGATTCTGTACTGCATGCGCGTTTCCCCGTCTTGCGTGCCATAGTAGTCGTATGGCATGTTCCTAGTTGCAGGTATGGCATGCGCGAGGCGTGTCGCGGTTGCAGATGATGTACTCAAGCTCTCTAGCCGAAGTCGCAACGCAAACGACAGGGACGTGCCGACGACAGAAGAGGGAGCCGGAGCAAGTACAGGAAAGGGAGCGAGCACTGGGGACCTGAACACGCCTCGACAGTCGGACGTTCAATGTCGATCCTGAGCCGGCCTCGGACTGAGCGGCGCGAGTCGCGACAGAGAGTGCATCCACGCGAGCGTCTTCGCACCGATGGCCCTGCGCTCCTCCTCGAGCGGCTCGGTCGCGTGGAACACGAACAGCCTGCTGGACATGTCCGCCAGCTGGATGAGCTTGAACCGGTTCGCGCCGCGCGCGATCGCCGCTGTCAGGTCCAGCGGGCCGCTTTGTGGGGCCTGGGAGCGCGAACGCGATCAGCAGAAGCTCGTCACCGCCGATCCCGCGATGGTACATACAGGCATCCACGGGTTGCCTGGACAGGGGGTGTCGGACTGGACGACAAGCGTGCCTGTTTGGGGCCACTCGGTCGCGATGTTCCACAGCGCGGTGACGATTTCTTCGCGCGTCGCGTCCGGAGGGAGCGTCCGGTAGACCTCCGAGACTGCGGCCGCGGGCAGACAAAGCAGGTGCACTTGGACGTGTCTGTGTTCGAAGCTGCATTCGCGGACGCGACACGGTGAGCGACGCGTAAAACACGCGCGGTTATTCCGTACCTGAACGATTCTTTCCGTCGCGCCCAGTTGTGTGTGGCCTGGGCTGTCGCGTCGTCGACAAAGAACTCGACGCTCTCGACGCCAGCTGAGGGCCTCCCGACGACCGCAGACCACAGCGCGGGTACGAGCGTTGGAGGTTGCAGTTCTGATTCGTGCACTTGCGCGTCTTCCTTCTCGCGTATCGCGTCTTGAGCCATGTCTTGAGCGTCTTGCGCCACCGGAATGTCTTGCGTCGTGGTTGCGGGTGAAGGAACCGTGACAGGTCGTGTCCCGTGATGTGACGGTTCTAGCGATAACCTCGAAAACGTGGCAATAGTCTCGGCTGGAGGTGGTGAGCGTGTATGTTGATAAGGGGTTGGAGGAACTGCAGAATGCGAGATGGGAGGAGATGGCAAGGAGCTCGGCTGCGCACTAACGGTGCACTCGGAAGTCACAGGGATGTGAAGCCTCGAGTCGCCCGATCCCGGTATATTCTGCTCTGTGGACGGCTCGCCAAGCGGCTGGATGCTAGAATGTCGCATTGGGAGGATAGAGGCTGGGGCGAGGGGAATTACAGACATGGGCGAGTCGTCGCGTCGAGGTGAGGCGGCTCGCGGAGTTTCCGAAGTCTGAGGCACCCCCACCGCAGGTTTAGCCGTACTACTCGCTTCCAGCGCAAGCGGTGCAGGGTCGCCGTCGCCGTCGCATGGTCTCGGCGTCGTGGCTGGCAGTCTCGACAGCGCGGTGTGCGCAACACCCTCCGCACTACTCATCTCCCCCGGCGAGTCTGTTCGAGGAATCTTTAGCATAGGCTGCTCTTCGTCGACGACATCCCCTTCTCGTGGCCTCTTCGGAACCGGGATCGAGGAAGTCCTCGATAGAGATACTGTCCGACTTTGCTCCCCGCCTCCCTGCGCCTGCAACTCTGTCTGCATCTGCTGAGCCAGCTTGACGAACTCTACACATCGGTCGTCTGACAGGCGCGCCAGAAGACGCTTCTTCGCAACCTCTTCGTTCAACGAGGGATTTCGCCGCTTAGCGAATTGGAACATGGCAGGCATGAGAAGCTCGCGGCATTTGTCGAGCACAGAAGGCGGTAACGAGGAAGGAGGACTCGCGATGGGTTGCATAGGTTTTGAGTCGTGCCGGAGCATCTTTACATCTTCGTCCGGAGAGGGTGATTCTTCTTTAGCCTGAGGGTATTGGGACGCGCGTGCGTGTTGGGATGGTGTGACAGTGGGAGACGCGTTCATGGGCAATATATCTGCGAGGATGGCCTCGACCGCGGCGTCGCTGACAGTGGATTCGGGTGTGGAATTGTCTTCTTCCTCATCTTCTTCTATATGGTCTTCAGGGATATCTTGGGGTGGTGCACTTGCTACAGCGGCTTCAGTCGGCTCTCCAAACTACAGCCCGTTCCATCACCCTTCATACCTGAAGCATAGCTATATGTGACTTACCACATCGATGGTCGGGCGTGCCCCCCTCGCTCTCCATCCAAACCGCCCCCTCGTGGGAGAAGGAATAATAGTAGTCGTTTCTTCTGCCTTGACCGGCACCTCGTCCGGAACGGCGGGAGGTGGTGGTGGTACGGGTACCTCGTCGCGCATGTCCACGTCCTCGTCGTAATCGTCAATGGCTGCCTCTTTTCTTGGAGCAGGCGCGTCCTTCAGGCGTTCAGCCAGACTGGGCCCGGGCGGAGCAGGGGCTTCTGGGGGCGGCGCGATCCTCTTGAGCAGCGAGGGCGACTCCAGGCGGCTGAGCAGCGATGGGCGTCCCGTGTCCGAGCCGTCCGGCGAGTCCTCCGCAGGCTCAGGGTCTCTTCCGCGGACCCACGAGCGGTTCTGATATGTCGCCTTCTTGTTCTTGTCGAGTCCGAGAGAACCTGGCGAGCCGGGGGAGCGTTGGGGTGTCTGGAGGGCCATTCGCGCGCCGGAGAGTTTTATGCACGGTACTGGGCGCCGATGCGGTCTTGAAAAGGCTTCGTGTTTTCGTTTGGCAGTGATGGATGTTACCGGAACTGTGCAAAGTCAGTACGCAAGGTGCAAACGGGCAGGTGGACCAGGAAAGAAGGTAGAGCGTGTCAAATGGGCGAGGTCATGCCGTGGTGGTACGAGGGATCTTGTGCATTAGAGCGCTGCTGGATTCATACAGTGGCTATATCCGGCATCCTCCACCTCGCAGCTGAGCTTTAGGTCCCGAAACGCTGAGTACGAGGACGATGACTGGAGGCAATGGACGCATGGTATATGTGTGGTAATTCCCGTCTACGTCCTCAGGAAAACAAGGGAATGATACAAGGCGATTAGGCTGCTCTCTCGATAAAGTAGTCTAGGAGATAGATTATATGGGGGACGACGGAAAGCGCTGTAAAATCTACTCTGATACCATGAACCCCACTAGGCACTCGTCCAGCATGTAATCGATGTTCACCCATGCATGCGTCGCGGCTGTGTGCAATACAATTCAGCATGAGGCTCCTGTACGTTGGAAGGTAAACGGACCGAATAGCTTCGTGCCGTCTCGCCCGGCTACCCGCAACAGCTCCTTCTCTCCACCAGGATGGTACGGCAGATACGCCGTGAGGTTGTACACCTTGCCGCTGAACGACGACCATGCGTCGTTGCGCGTCCGATGCTCCTTGAGCATGGAAGGTGTCACTCGCAAGAGTGTGTCCGTGCCCTGGGCCGGGTACCGGAGATGAACAACCACCGGACATGCAGGAGCGTACATGACCGACGTACCCTCAGGTTCTGCCCGGACTTCTTCAGGTTCGCCCAGTCGAGGGGACCATGTCCGGGCGCGAGGGCGACCTTGCCCTTCTTTGCCGGCTGTGGTGGCGGCTTCATGGTCGTCGGGGGCACCATGAGGGACGAGCCAGAGCCGGAGCTTCCTGACACACCGGGCCTGCGGGTGGCCAAGGAAGGTGGTGGGGGTGGAGGCATGAGCTGCGCGTCCGTCAGTATCCGGGGAACCGCATCCGCCTGGGACGTCGCCGTTGCTCGCTGAGCACTGTTCAGTGCAGGGAAGGCTGGTGGCGCATCGTCATCTCCGTGGACAGTCTCCGCATCGTCGTCGTCGTCTCCTGGTGCAGGTGGCGAGGTCTCGATGATCGCGGGACCCGCAGATGACTCCCCGGCGGGATTCTGGGCATACAGCCAACCTCGTAGGTATGATGCCATGAGCTTGAGACGTCAAGAAGGGATATCGCCTGACTAGGAGGCGAGTGGGAAACTAAGTGTCCGTTGTGGTAGAGCGTGGTAGTTGGAAAGCTGCTAAGCGACCCACGATCGCTGAGTACGCAGCTCAAGGGAAGAAGCGCCCGACTCGGCCTCCCAACCGAGTTGGTCTCCCAGCCGCTCATCCACATTGCACCTTGCCAAGCAAGCAATTTCACAAACCTCCGTATATTACAAAGACAATGGAGATCGAAAAAATACCAAGCATTCGGGAAATGACATGAGCTAATCGTACACAAAGCCGCCACAATGCTCCTACAACGTGGTGGCGGCGTAGACTGAGAATCCCTGATCGGGTCACGGTGCAGCAGTCTCAAAGCTTGCTCTTCCGATGGGTGACGCTGACCTCCCTCCACTACGGACCATGAGTCAGACGATACATTTCTACGGTCACGTTCAGCACCAGCATGACTCACCCACGGCATCCAAGGCGCCAGGTTCGCGAGCGTGTCCCTAAACCTCGGAGCGCGCCGTTCCTTGAACGCGAGCGCGCCCTCCGCAGCGTCGCCCGAACGCCCGAGTACGCGGATTGCGCGCGAGTCGACGATGTGCTGCTCCTCCATGGTGTCGTACCCATGCCATACAAGCGCCTTCGTGACCGCTGCGGCGGTCTGAGACGTGTTTGCGGCGAGGTCCTGGGCGAGCGCGAGTGCTGCGGGGAACACCTCCTCGCGCGTGGGCAGGATGGAGTAATAGAGCCCTGCGAGGAGTGGAGAGTCGGGCTTAAGGGTCTGTCCAGTGAGGAAGAGAGCCAGGGCGCGAGAGTGGCCGAGGAGCTTGGGAAGCAGGAACGAAGAGCAAGCTAGGTAATTATCAATCAATATATCTCTGACACGGTCCCAGTGTGCAATGTAAATCACCTTCAGGAGCAATTCCGCGACGGACAAACGGAAATGCCAGACTAGCGCCAGCCCATACGAAGCGGATATCGAAGGGGAGCTGGAACCCCGTCACGCCTACGCCGACCTATGCAGGCATATGAACAATGAACATCGCTGTAGCCGCTATGCACGACAGATTAACCTACCGCGTGCCCATTGACAGCGGAGATGGTAATCTTGCGGCAGCGGAAAATGGCCATTGCGACCTTGCCGCCGGAGTCCCTATGAGCTATTAGGGGTGAAAGATCAGCCACGTATGATCCAAACGAACCTCTAGCTCGTAACATACCGTGTTCGCCCTCTCTCTCGTCCTCCGGGCTGAACAGTCCTCCCCATCCGCCGCTGATGTCCGCCTAGATACAACGTCGTGAGCGGCATGTCCTTGACTTCATGTAGACAACATAGTCACTTACACCCGCACAAAACGCCGGTGCCGTCGGCTCGGCGGTCAGCACTACGACCCGTACACGATCGTCTCTGTCGAACAAGTCGAAGGCCTTGATTATATCAGCTATAAGCTCCTTGGAGAAAGTGTTTCGCCTATTGCATCGGTTCAATGTCAGCGCGGCTTCGAGAGCAGGTTTGAGAGCGGTGTACGCACTGCTGAGAACGTATAAGGGTCACGATGGCGACGGCGCCATCCAGCTCGACGCGGATGGCGGTGAACCCGAGCTTAGCGTAACTCGGCGTCGACATCCTGTCCGGGTACGAGGAGGGGTGCGGTAGACTGGACGTTGTTGTAAACCCTGTATATGCCGTCGGTCAGCACATAACCGGCGATGTATATGTACAGGGGCGGGAATCAAGCCATCTACTTGGATACCGGGGACCTTGAATGCCGGCGGGTCACTTGACATGTGGTGACTTACCGCACACCTAGCAGAATACGCCGAGTGGATTGCAATGCAGCCCAACGGGATTGACGTACAAGCACAACTCACAACTTTGTCCGCTGTACGTGTACCTGAGCTTAGGTGTTCGGAGGGACACCCTTGAGGCTGTAGTTTGCGTCAAGAGCTACTGACGCTCGGATGGTCTCTCGGCGCAAACGCTGAGGCTTGCAAGTAGAGAGCAAGCGCAAGGGTTTAAGCAGTACTGCACGCAGGAAGCTCGCGAGGCCGCATTCGTAGAAGAAGGGGCTGCACTTGGCATTGCGGGGAGCCTGAGTGAGCAGCTGAAACCTTCCACCGGGATGATCCCCGATGTCGTACTGGAGTATCAGATGCGTATTCCGGTACCGAACACGTTTGCTTCCGGGCACTTGCAGCCGTACCATGAGGCACTCACTTTGTTGCGTTGCTGGTGCAGCACCACAAACGTATCGGGCGAAGCTTCTTCTCGTTTAGTGGGACTGTCATCATGTCAGGCAAGGAGATGTTGATCTACATATAACACACTCACCGTAGCCTGAGTGGTGCAGGTGTTCGTATCCGGAGCTACCTGCTAAGTACTCACGAGATGAGTGAAAGGCAATGCCGGGATAGAAGTTTCGGGCAGTCAATGTTAACGGTACCTTTCCGGATGCCACCACGCCCAGAAGTATATATAGCGGTGTGTTCTGTATACTTAAATGCGCAGCGGAGAATGGTATCAACGGCTACCAGAACGGGGCTCGAAGCGGCGTGAATGCAGGAATATACAACGAACTGAGCAACTGGCAGGTCGCACACACCAGCGACTGCCGTAAGTACGACCGACTCCGGTACAAAGGTGCCGCCGTACCGGCCCGGGGATGCGCAGTACTACCTCGAGCCGGCCCGGCTGCGCTTCCCGAGGTTCGAGTTGAACTTTCTGTGGCTGCGAGTCCTCGCGCATCGACGCGCTCGACCACCAGGTTCCTCTGGACCACCAGACACGTCTCCTTAACGTCCTGTTCTGTACAACTGCGATACCTTTTCACGTATCTGGGACCTTCTTGTTAGGAGAAACGCCACTTCTGCTCGCCAATACCCCATACCATCGTCTCGGACTCTTCGTGGCGAATAACCCAAGGAGGAATTCGGCTATCGAGCTCTAACATTCACGAACTATCCCACGAAACGCTCAGCATCGCTGTACGCGCGACTTACGCAAGGAACATTGTTGGAAGGGAATGTACAGTAGCAGCGCACAATGTGCAGCCCCGCATTCCTCATGTTCACGGCAACTCTCGCTGCGCTGGTCCTACTGTACGTACTCCTCAGTACTCAGTAGCCATTGTAGTGATCACATACTGACCACACACCAACAGAGTGCTGGTGACATTCTCCACACCTTTCATCCAAGCATTCTACTTCCTGAATACCGACTTCGCCGGAGGTATCAAGTTCGGGCTCTTCGGTTTCTGTAACGACTTGACGGATACCTGCACACCGAAACAGTGGGTTGTGCCAAGTACTACCGTCATTTTCCGTGACCTGACTCTGTGGGCTAGAGTGGGATATCAACATGAACCGCAATTGACCAAATCACTCACGACTGTCTTAATCCTATATCCGATTGGTGAGTACCTCGCCAGTGCAGGTGTGGGCGCCACTAATGATCGCCCTTGGCCAGCCGCCGTTCTGACGTTGCTCGGGGCGCTCAGCCTGATACCGGCCACGTTCTCTCGCAGGGACCATGGATATCCATACGTGTTATTCGCGCTACTATCGACGTTCGCGTTCCTTGCGACTGCTGGAGGCTTCGGCGTCACAATGTACCTCTTCACCGTCGCGCGGGATCGCTTCCACGCGCAAGGTTTCTCCGCGTCGTACGGACCCTCGGTAGGCTTTAGCATTTATGCGACTTGGACCAGTTTCACTCACATCATCGTGTCTCTGCCTGGCAGATATGGATCGCGTTGTCGGCCACGGCGCTCCTACTCATAATCGCGCTCAACGCAGGTTGCGGAACGTGTATGGGCGGACGACTCGGACGCCAAGCACGCCATCTGGTGTACACGTACTGAGACAGGGTCGCATGGCCATCGTGTCAGGCAGCTAGGGATATACTTATTGCTGATTTACTGCTGAGCAGGAACGGGAGGCGGCGATACCTATGGGACCTTGTAAGATAGTGCTGTCCTCGGAGTCCGCGTTGGAAATACCATGCTCAGATATAGATTGCTACCCACAGTGTCACGAACTTGACAGGCTCGTTGCAGCAACGTCCTTGGGCCCCTGGGCTCCACTGCTTTGGTCGGATATTTGCTACCCACGCGCATGTTGCAGGGGATTTTCCTTACTTTCGGATCGCATGTCGACCTTTTGGGCAGTCCCGCACCTAAGTGAGCCCGCAACGTTCGGACTGCGATCACCACCGGACGCTCGCCCAAGCGGCGGAGAAAGCTCAGGGTATGTTACCATATGCAGTCAACATTCACCGTGGTCGACTGGTCGTAGCCAGTCGTAGCCTCGGTTGCATACCCCGTCTTCCTTCCGGACGCTTCCGTCCCCGCGTTCGTCGGGCCCAGCGTTCCTGACACGCATCGGGAGGCAATCTCGCATGCTCCTCAGTTGCCGGTCTCATCTGCTATAGCAGATCCATATGTCTCGATAGGCAGCAATCCCGCCGGAGTCGGGGCTGGCAAACGCCGCGGCGGCGACGGAGATTGTCCGCATGGAAAAGGCGGTGTGGGCTGTCGCGCCTCCGGTCGGCCTACACAGTTGGGCAACGGAGTCGCAGAGCGCCCCAGGCGCCGTCGATACCCATAGATCGCCGTGGGCGCTTGACCCCGCCTGCATCAGGGCGAAGGTGAGACGGAGTGGGGGTGGGTTTCTGGGGCCTGTGATGCGGTGCTGGGCCATACGAGCCTATGCATGCGGTACGCTTGCGGCTTAGTGCGAAAGGGGATTGTGTAACCCAGGGGGACTGTCGTATCTCGATGCTGCGCCGCGCCGTCTGGCGAAAACAGCAGTAAACGCCGGAGGGCGTGTTGCCGGCCATCCCAGCTCGCTTGGAAGCAGGTCCGACGTCCCTCGGAGAGAGATGTGAGACTCCCCAGAGTCCAGAATAAGCGTGGGTTGCTGAGATGGCTGGGGACTTGAGGTATCACTGACAACTGTGGGGTTGCGGACATCGGGCTGCGGGCGCGCCGAGGCAGTCATCAGCTTTAGCTCGTCGGATGTCGGACGGTTTTGACTGCCAAAAGATTTATGGACAACGAGCCAAGAGATGCCAACTCCTTGCGGTTAATATCAAGATGCCTATTGAGGGAGCCTCAGGCAGCTGAATCGTCCGACTGGGTATGACAGTACCTGTGGAATTGCATGGGGTTGGGTGCACGCGCTCAAGATACACATGCCCATATCTGTGCACGTGCTACATGCGTATTGTATGGTATGCACAGGAGATACTCATTCAAATTTTTCATCGGGTGCGGCGTACTTAATGCCGCTTGTCGCATTACTGCGGCGGCGTGCAGTTTGTTGATGCAGAAGTTGAACCATATGATCCCTCTACTGGTTGGTGACTCAGTCAGCTATACTCGGAATTTCCTGACATTCACAGGCAGAGAGTCATACCCTGTCAGGCTTCATAAGTATGCAGTGACAGTCGATCTACCATACCTTCCAAATCGGGGGGTGCACTTTTGGGCGTCTGCCCTGCAGCCGCTGCAGCAGCCGCAGCGTGAGCATCGAGCGCCAGCCGATCATCCAGCTTGGTCGACGACCTCATCGCTGTCCTCATCGACTCCTGGCCGACACCTGCATCTGCCCATCTACCCCACCTCTACAAGATCATCGGACCAACTGCCTGTCCCATCCAAGGGTCTGCCATCCTCTGTAATCGTTGGCCTATCCCCGGAACCCCACTACTCAGCCCGAGCATCAGTCGACTGTAATTCTTCACCATGCCGCCGAAGAAGCAACAAGCAGGGTCTTCCTCGAAGGTCAAGGAGGATAAGGTGATTGCTATACTCAATTCTGCTGTACCGCAACCTGATGGAGGTGATTGACGAGCGTCTTCTAGACCTTTGGCATGAAAAACGTTAGTCGCCGTTCAATACTCTTTTGGCCCCGAGCACGCATAACCGTAACAACCCAATAGAAAAACAAGTCTGCCAAGGTACAGAAGCAGATCGCGACCATTGAAAAGCAGCAGGCGCAGGCCGGCAAGTCGCGCGCGGTGCTCGAAAAGGAGAAGGAGAAGGCACTGCGCGAGAAGGCCAAGTTCGAGGAGGAGAAGCGCAAGAAGGAGGAGGCCGCGCTCTTCAAGCCCGTCCAGACCCAGAAGGTGCCCTTCGGCGTGGATCCCAAGACCGTGCTGTGCGCGTTCTACAAGGCGGGCACGTGCGAGAAGGGGACGAAGTGCAAGTTCAGCCACGATCTCAATGTAGGCCGAAAGGTGGAGAAGAAGAACTTGTACGAGGACAGTCGGGAGGACAAGACCACCGGTGAGTCGTGCGCGCGTTGCAATTACGTCATGTTCTGAGTTCGGTTCAGATACTATGGACAAGTGGGACGAGGAGAAGCTACGGACGGTCGTTCTCTCCAAGGCTGGGAACCCACGTACGACTACGGATGTAAGCACACTCATCTGCCCGAGGAGCAGGGCTTTGCTGACGCACAGTCGTGCAGATCGTGTGCAAGTTCTTCATTCAAGCTATTGAGTCCGAGAAGTACGTTGAGTCAGACCTGTGTTCCTGTACCGATGCTCAACTTTCGCTGAAGGTACGGGTGGTTTTGGGAGTGCCCTAACGGCGAATCCTGCCACTACCGACACGCGCTTCCTCCGGGCTTTGTGCTCAAATCGCAGAAGAAGGCGCTCGAAGATGCGGAGAAGGCCAACGCCATCAGTTTGGAGGAGTTCCTGGAGGTCGAGGTATGACCGTCTGGTTCTGTCAGCGCAGACATTGTGTGCTCACTAAGCAACTCCGCTAGCGACACAAACTCGGGCCCAACCTCACGCCGGTCACTCCCGAGACGTTCGCGAAGTGGAAGGCGACGAGATTGAACAAGAAGCAAGCGGAGGAAGAGGCACTGAGGAAGGCCAAGGACGAGAAGCACGCTGCAGGCAAGAGCAGCGGTATGAGCGGCAGAGATCTGGTGCGCTCTCTGTACCTTTGCATGAACGCTCAGCTTCTGACATCATATCCCATCAGTTCACGTACAACCCAGAGTGGTTCGAAGACGAGGAAGAGGACGAGGACGACTGGGACCTGGCCAAGTACAGGAAGGAGCAGGAAGACGAGGCGCTGGCTGCAGAGGAAGAACGTATCAGGAAGCTGCAGCTGTCTGGAGGGGCCGCATCAGAAGTCGGGGTGGGCGACGCCGATGGCGGCACAAACGTCTAAGGCCAGCATCAACACACGACATTGTCTACAAGCACCAGCATGTATCGGTATCCTCAGTCCATTGCTACATATGTACATAAATGTTACAAAATCACTCGTCGTCGCTAGCATAATCTCCCAAACCAAGACCTGCAGGCGGTGGTGGTGCGGCGACTGCCTTGGGTGGCGGGGCCGCGGGCCCTAGTCCGTTCTTCTTCCTGATCTCGGCGAAGTACTTCAGGCCCTCGAGTGCATCAGCGCTGAGGATGCCCGAACTGGGCTGGGGCTGCTCTGCCTGTGATGGTGGTGACTGCTCCTGAGGGGACGGAGATCGAGAGGCGTCCTCGAGTCTCTGGCGCTTGGCTTCCCGGCCGTCCTCTTCCATCTCGTCGTCGAGCTCGACGCCTTCCTCTAGTGCACGCACGGCCCGTACAGCGTCAACGATCCGGGGATCCATCTTCGCCTGTATGGCTTCCCTGCCCATCTCCTCCAACCGTCGTTTCTCCGCAACTTTTGAGATGGGGTTGGGGTCTTCCGTCGCCCACCGGACATTCAGGATCTCGTCGTTGTCCAGAGATTGACACGCCATGGCCTCCTTGGCAAACTGCGCGTGGAGCTCCGACTCGTACGTTACGAACGCGACGCTGCGGTATTGCAAAACCCGTACTGGCAAAACGAATTCCGCAGAGTTTAGTTTGATGTCGCTTATGGGCGCACACATTGCGGGCTGACTCACTCTTCTCGATCTTGCCCCACTCCTTGAAGTGTCGCCGAACGACCTCCTCGGTCTCCGCCCCGGTGCCCGTCTCCTTGATACGCCCAATATAGAGCGTGCGGTTTTGTCGCTGGAAGCTGCCGACACCGCCCATGTCGTCTCGGTAGTCGGCGAACTTGTCCCGCGCGAAGCAGTCCTTGGACGTGTCCGGAAGTGCGGTAGATTCGTCGGGGAGCATGTGGAGGTATTCGCATTCCCAGCCGTACGGGCAGCAGCCGCGCGCGAAGAATAGACAGCAGTACTTGTTCCCGGTCGTGTTCGCGCGCGTGAGACCGGCATCTTTCTTGATGTTGCACCTCGTCTGAGATTTCACCTTACTGCGGATAGAGACAGCTCGATCAGGGGTCTATGCCAGTTGAGTGAGGTTGGGATCACGCACTTCGAGTAGCTGTCCTCTCGGTCTCCACCAGCCCATTTGTTATACCAGATATCTGTTCACGCGCGCACAGTTGAGCATATGGAGGACATGGGAAGCATGATGTTACGCACTGTATTCCTTTCCCGTCTGCGGTGCTTCCTTCTTCTCCACGTCCCCTGGTTTGACTTGCTTGCGCGCCGGTTTCAACTTCTTGACCTTTTTCGGGGCGGTCGTCGCCACCTGAGTTTCAGCCTCGGTTGCGCTCATGAGATCGAAAGTTTTCAGGTACAGAGACTGCGAGGTCGGTGAAGGTAGAGACGGCGGGCAGTGAGCACCTGGATGCGGACGGTGAACCTCGGTCACGAACGCGAAGCCGCGGTGGCAGCGTTTGTTTGTACCTGTTAGGATCGGAAGGCAATAGCCCCAACAACGCACGCTTCCATCGCCACGTGGCTGGGCGACTCTCGACCAACACCATCATCACACAGCGTATCCTTCCAGCGTTGCCTGCCTCTGCAGTCCCGCGCAATATGTGCAAGTCATGAACGGCGCGCTTATATTTGACACATATCAGCATCGGGAGAGTGCTGCATAACATGAGTGAGTGCCCTTCAAAGCTATGCGTCAGCATTTCACCTCATGCCCGAGCAATTTCACGGCACGTCATCCTGACACAATTCATCTTGACTTTGCAGCGCCCTTTCTGACTGGGCTCGCGCCAACCTACGCGCCGTTCCGATTCGCGTGGGACATGCCGGGTGCGATGGTGGGTTCGGACTTTCATCGCAGTTCGCTAAGATGCTGGCTTACACCAGTGCACACGAATCCACCATCGTCTTAGACGATCCGTACATCAGCAGCGGGAGCTGTACATGTGCATCGGCCGCAAGGAGAGACGGTAGCTTCTTGCGTCCGACCTCACCCGATGCCTCAACCCGTCCGGAGGTCGAAGCTCCTAGCGCGGAAAAGCACAGGAGAGTAAGTTTTTATGACATCACGGTAGCCCAACGCGTCTTGCCCCACGTGGGAGAAGCTTTTGGGAAGGACTCCGAGGAACAAGGAGGTTCGGGGAAAACAGGGGAAGCGTGAGAGCGTGCGCCCACCACTATGCTTGATCGCTCGTCACCACCGCCACTGCCGTCGGTCCTTCGTGCTGACCCTGGCGGCCTGGCCACTATCGCGATTCAGAGTCACAGTTCGCTGACTCCCTTTTGGGCCAGTGCATAGAGTCCGAGAGACCAAGAATTTCTTGCTGTGGGTGCTAAGTCCGCACGTCCAGTACCGTAGTTCTTCCGCGGTCTGAGTCTATCTGAGCACAAACATGTCGGTCTGACCAATACAGATAGCCTCACCACACTGAAGCAAACACTGGTCGTCGCGAACCGCCTGCCCGCATCAGGGGAGTCTGAGATTTTGAGCCCATCAATGTCCGCACAAAAGCCAGCGGCGTGATCATCCGCTCTCCGCCGCGTTCCGGTGCAGAAGCTCTCTTGACGCCCACCCGATGTATCGATGGTCTTGAAGGTGAGCGTGCGATGCGTGCATCCCGACGCCTGCCTTTTCCGCTCAGCCTCTGACCCCTGCACAGGGACCGATGATGCCGCATGCGTAGCGGCGTTCCTTACGTGCCATGCCCGTTACGAATTGTCCCATGTGGATCCAGGCCAAGTCCCAGAACTATGGAGTGCAACCGCCGAGCGTCTGGTAAATTTCATAGCTCTCGTCCGAGATCGGGACTCAGTTTGTGATGCCGACGCGCACTGCGACTCGACCGACGCGTACGTTCCGACGACATGAGCCAGCGCCACCTAACATAGTATTCCCCCTCACCGTCCCTGTGACTCCGTCGCAGAGGCTGTGACTTCTGTGCGAGTGCGTATGCGCCTTCTTGCATTCCGTATAAAGAGCCATGCGTGGTAACCCAATTCGCTACCTCCGACTCCTGCTTCTCCCTCGAACACTTCCCTTCCTGACGCTACATAAACCTTCCATTGCGTCGTCATGTCCCAGACCGCAGATACTCCCATCGGCGGAGGCTCCTCCTCTGGAGGTCCTTCCAAACGAGCCCCTCGCGGTGCTGCATGCCTGAACTGCCGCAGACGCAAAATGGTCAGCAGACATCTCCTTCATACGCCCCACATTTCTGACAAGATCCACAGAGATGCGATGGCGCTCGCCCAGTCTGTGGGCAGTGCATCCGGACCAACAGGGAGATAGACTGTGAATACACAGATGGCCCTGGTCCAAGCCCCACGCAGGTCCTAGAAGAGCAGATTGCTCGACTGGAAGCTCGCATCCGAGAGCTGGAGCACCCCGAGTTGGTACAGCCTTCCGTCACTTTGAACCCAGCGAGCACGACCGGACTGTCGAACCAATCTCCCGCTAGTATGCAGTCAGACCATTTTTCGCCGGTGCAGTGCTGACGGTGGTTCATGCCCATAGGATCAGCGGGCAGGTCGTTACTCAGCCGAGTGGTGACACCTGACATGGTCCCTGCCGCAATACCGGCTGGTGCCACGCCCATCTTATCTCAGGACCCGTCCGTGGAGCCTCCACAGGACCTCGTACGAAACCTGTGAGCATACCATGATCAGCCATCCAACGCCGCTGTATTGATAGCTGCCTAGGGTCAACTCGTTCCTCTCAAACAGCGCCTCGCTCAACTTCTTCCTACACGTTCCCCGCTTTTTGCAAGCGATACAGCAACCGAACATAGAGAATCGGAGAGCGCAACTATCACCCGCCCTTCTGAATGCCGTATACCTCTGGGGCGCCCATCTATCCACGTCCAACGCACTCCGCGCCTACGAGCCGATATTCCAAGCTCGCGCCACCAATGCCCTCTCTTCCGCCCTGCGGGAGTCCCAGTACAGCGTCATCAACCTCATTCAAGCGGAGGTGCTCGTCGCCAACTACTTCTTCACCATGTCGCGCTTCCTGGAGGGCCGATACCACTGCAGCGCCGCGGTTGCGCTGGCGCTCAGCTGCCGACTGCACAAGATGCGGAGTTCGACGGACCGTGGGATCGGGCACGCCGTCACGCGGCACGACGAGCAGGTGCGCGAGTACAACCTCCCGCCGCCCCGAGACGCGGTCGAGGAGGGCGAGCGCATGCGCGGCTTCTGGTTCGTGTACGCGATGGACAAGAGTTGGGCTGTCGCGATGGGCTCGTCGTCGCACTTCAACGGCGTCCAACAAAGCGGCCTGGATACGCCCTGGCCGCTCGAGATGGCGCAGTACGAAGCGGTGCGTGCCTTGTGGAAGCTTATCTCGATTTTGCGCGGTGTTCATCGGGCGAGTTCTTGTTTAGGGTGGGTACCCGCCGGAATACCGCAGCGCGCTCACAGTGCTCAACTTCACGAGCGGGGGTCCCGCACCACCCGTCGCTGGCCGGGACTCCCAGCTCGCGCTGCGCGCGAAAGCCACCATCCTGTTCGAGCGGGCTACCGCGCTCGCCTCGGAATGGTCTTCCAGTATGCCGTCACATCTGCGCTGCTGATTGTCCTACTCACACATCGCGTTCTAGCGGACACGAACCGCAATGAGTTTTACGGTAGATTCGCGCTGCTGGACGGTCTCATCGACCGCTTCATCGCTGGCCTCCCTCCCGTTGACCGGGCCGGGAACCCTGACGTCGCGCTGACCTCGCTTATTACTCACACGCTCGCCCGCGCGGCGACGATCCAACTCCGCAGCAGCTTCAAGGAGTACGACAGGATGAACGACGGCAAGGACCTCGTGGCCGCGCAGGCGGCCGCAATGACCCTCGACAGCTTCAACATCGCCTCCCGCCAGGTCGACCCGATCCTAGCGGTACGTCCTCCCTCCCTCTGCGTCGCCGACCCGTCTGATGTCCTCCGCCCCGCGTGCAGATCCTCTGGACGGCAGTGTGCCGCGTGCTCATTGGTGAGATCATCCGCCCCGCTCCTGCTGGTCCACAGGCGCCGTCCTTACCACGCCCGACGTACGCGGCGATCGCAGCGTCCGCGGCCGCGAGCGCAGGCCCGAGCCGGGCGGTGCGCCCGCCCCAGCAGCGCGACGCGCTCCGGGCGATGCTCGACAGGGTGCTTGCGGTGATGAACAGGTTCCGGGAGACGTCCCCGCTGATGGGTATGCTTCACGACGGCTTCGTTTCCGTGAGGGGCGCAATGTGACTGACGAACACCCGGCCCCGGCAGGGCTGCAACTGGCGGAAGCGCGAAGGGAGATGGGGGGTTAGCGTGTGGGTATGGGTAGGGGGGTGCGAGCTGAGGTGCGGGAAGTGAGGGGGCTGATAAGGTTAGAAGAAAATTCCGAGCTTGAGCTCTTCTTGCGCGTTTGGTGTTTGATCCTCTAGAAGTATAGATGCTGATGTTCTTGATTGACCCACAGAACATCCATATCATAGACGTACATATTCTTCTCTGTTCTTGTATCATTACTGTCCTCTTTCACTTGTTTACACCCCGCTCACCGCTTTGTATATTTCGTGAAGATGTTGCAACATCTATATCGCTCGTGTTCAATCATAGCTTGAGAAGCCATCAGTCGGCCTTGCCCCTCTCAGCGACGTTCGGGCCTACTAGGCGGGAGATCCGTTCTTTCTGCACCATCCGCTCTCGCCATTGAGTGAGTAGAAACCCGAACATAGTCAGATACCGGACCAGACATGTGTGCATCAGAAGCAGAAAGGTTGATCTAAGACGTGGAGTCGAGGATCCTAGCAAGAACGCTGCGGAACGTGGCTCGCCATGCCCCACAACAGCCCACAGCCCGATCGTCGCGTGTGGCGGATCTTTCAGCTTCCACTGCGAGTTTCCATCCAAGAAAGACCGGAAACTTATCAAGAAGAGCTGGCAGAACACCCCGTTATCTTCGGCTCATTGAAACAACGTCGTCGGTACCCGTATGCGTACTGATAGCTATAGGCTTCAATGGCATATTCGAGTCAAAGTATACCACTACCTGTTGCGTGATCTGTACAATCCGAATATAGGACTCAGAGCTCCTGGAAAGCCAACGGGCACAAGGAACACTGGCGTGTAGACCATCATTCAAGTTTGCATATGACGCGTTCGTGCGTGTCGGAACGCTGTTCCCTCGTGTAGAAAGGGCGCGTGGGGTAAGAGAATGAAGTTGATAGGGGCACGCCACGCAGCTGAATGAATGGCCTTATCACGCAGATGCCCTCACGATGGTCTTGAGATTTCCCTGCGATCACCTCACGGTGGTGCGAAGGATTGGGTTTGAGTGAATGAGGCACCCAGTTTGCTCATAGCGCCCGCAAGGCATGATGCATCCACGCCCAAGATGAATAGCATTGCGGCGCTCCTGTGAGTTGACTTATTGACGTACGAGGACGTACGTACCTGAGCATTGAAGACACCAATGTGAGATATTGGGATATATGAGTATCTCTGTTGTGTCATCCAAGTGTGAGGCCGGTATCGCTAAGCTTGCTGAGGACACCGCGAGAGAACAGTTTGGTGATAACAAATATGCCCTATGTGCACGCCTGGAAGACGAAACTGACTCTCGAAACCTAGCCTAGTGCGACACAAGCCTTCAAGTCAGTGAACAAACAGCACAACAGGGCAGGACCAATTGAGCAATCAACATCACGTAATACTCAAGAACGTCGACACCTTCTGCGCCTTCACCTGTTATGACCCACCCAAAGAAAGACACGTCCCACATTCGCCACATTCATTGTGGGTGTAGTTCAAGGCGATGCAGACGTGTCACGGAAGAGCCGGATAGGCGGTGAATGGGAGTACTTATGGTGCCTTGGTTCGCTCGAAACGGACGTTTGAGACGGCGAAGCATCGGAATAGGGGAGTTCACAGTAGCGATTCCAAGGCGATTCGGCCACCGATTCGAGCCAGCGATTCCGACCTGCACCTCACGGGAGCGCTGGGCCCTGCGTTTGACGCGGGAGCACCAGCCTGTCGGGCTTTCAACGTGGGCCTCTCAGCGACGAGACGCCGGCCGGCTGTGGCTGGCTCTTTTGCCTGCTCTGAAAACACAAAGATCCCTGTGACTGAACGCAATTGCATAGGTCGCATCTTACCAGTAGTCAATGTCTTCTGCCGTATATAATTCGCTCAGAATTGAGATACAAGAGCATATGTATTAGGTGTTTGGCCCTTCAGCCACAGGCAGTTGATGCTTCGACGCAAGTTCAAACTCCGGGAGCGCGTTTCTCGTCTCCTGTCAAAGTTGAAATGCGCTACTCGGCCATCTCGGAGAAGGACCCGCGCGCGGAATCGGTAGCTCGAATCGGTGGCCGAATCGCCTTGGAATCGCTACTGTGAACTCCCCTATTGTGAGCGTCAGCGGCTCGATGATCCGGAGCGGCGTCGTGATGAGAAACGGAGGCAATTATTGAGCGCGCATGGTTGGCTGGCCCGCCCGCGCGGATGGGCGAGGGCGAGGGCGGGGTGCACGGACCAGGCGGAGAGGAGGGGGCGGATGAGGGGTGTGTTGGAGTACTTGGTTCCGCACCGAAGGCTCGCGGAACTGAGCAGCAAACTCGAAGCGCGTCGAAGGCGTTTATGGGCGCCTGTGGAAAAAGCGCGGTGGGTTACGTAAGCGCTCGGGGGGCGCCGGTTACCCCTCGACGCGACGCGCTCTCGCCGCCGCGGTGTGTCCATCCGCGTCTCTTCCAGTCACACGTCGCCGACGCCCCAACCACCGCCCCCCTCGCGTCCGTCGTCCCTCTCGCCACATCCTACCTCCTTGGCCTGCTCCCTATCGACTAGCGACACAGCGCCGACGCGCTTTTCCCCCATGGCGACCCCCACGTCCACCGCGACGACCCCCTCTCCCAGGCCGCGGTATCTGCACTCGCCAGGGGACGCGTCGTCTTCCACCGCGGCACCTAATGGAACGTCTGTCCACGAGGGCGACGACAGAGAACGCGTAGTTCAAAGATTACGAACCCAAGCCGAGCTCAACAAGGTGTGTACCACCGCGTCTTCCCATCAGTTCTCAGCCGCAACGGACGGCGACCCCATCGCGCTATTGTTCCACACCGTCCCACCGAGTCTTCAACAAATGTGCGGTGAATATTGTTGACCGTTTCATCGGTGGTATCGCCCCCTCCATTCTCTGTTTCGTTCTCTCAGTTGCTTCTCATCGTTATCGAGTGCTTGTCGGCTGCATATTATTTGTCGCGACCGTGTTCCTCGGTAGCTCGACGCGTGTAATACTTGCACATGTGGCGAGGGAAGCCCAGACTACATCCCTGCTCTGTCGCTTTTTATCTGCGAGATTTACACCTTCGTGAACATGTGGCTGATATCTCGCCTCCCCCTATCTAGCTTGCGCTAAACCTACGGGCCCGCCTCTCGTACGCTAACTTCAAGGTCAAAAACAACTCGACCAATAACACGCTATTAGATCTGGACTCGCAGCTGCATGCCGCCGCTAAACACGCCGCGAACGGGAAGACGCCGACTAAGCCCGCATCCAGTGGTTTCTCCGGGATGCCAGGAAGCCCTGGCTCAATAGGACAGTCCTCACGGTTGGCGACGCGCAGAGGTTCGATGGCGCCCCCACCTCCAGTTACCGCGTCCGCTGCGCAGAGCTTATTCTCATCGCTCTTGGCGCCCCCGCCCGCTAAGCGCGCTCGGACGATCCACAATCCTGATGACCCGCCCCTTGCGGCTCCGGAGAAAGCCACTGAACAGAGTCGCACTCCGCATCGGCCGACAAAGGTCGCACGCACGCCGGACTCCCATGCGAAGTCGTCGAAGTCGAAGAAAGGCGCCAAGGACAAGGCCAGCGCTCCAGCGTCTGGCAAGGGCAAGGGCAAGGCGAGGCAGCGCGTCACGGCTGAGGGCAGCTTTGAACCACAGTCTGAGGCATTTGGGAACGGAGACATCGACGTAGAGGCTGCGAAGACTCTCACGCATTTCCTTCTAGCACATCGGCCGTCTGTCTCCGCTACGGCGGGATCGCCACGCTCTAGCATATCGGCGGGCTCAGATCCTGGTTCGACACAGTCCTTCCCCCATTACGCACAAAGCGCCGCTCGCATAGGCTCCGGGAGCTCCGTCCAGGAGTCCCCTTTCGCGAGCCGCGACATGCGCTCCACCGCCACGCCTCCGCACTCCCCCGCGTTGTCACAGCCCTCGCCTGCACTCTCGCACGCGATGGCCTACCGACAAAGCGTCCATCCAGGTAGCAATCTTCGCCCGGAAGGCGGCGGGACGCCCAAGATGGCGCCCCGGCAGCGCGTCGGAAGCGTCGAGGACACGGATGCGGCCGGTATGCTGCTTCTCATGGCGACTTCGCCATCACCCGCTCGGCCGACGACTACGCGCGACCGCGAGGCGAGAGACGCTGCCGCGTTCAACGCTCTCCGTGGAGGCGGCTCAGGCCTCAAAGGCCGCGTCCTATTTCCGTCATTCGAAGGCGGAAGTGAGGGCGGAGTCGGGGGCCACTCTCGGACCCTTTCACGGGAAATGAGCGGCAGTTTCGCCTCGGTTTCGAGCGTGGCGACGGAACCTGTGTCTCCTCGCACAATGCCCGCCAGGCGAACGGCCGAACAGCCGCGGGCCTCTACGTCTTCGAGCGCGCAGAGTGGGTCGGCGGGCAACGGTAGTCGGCTCGAGGTGCCAACGCCGATGCTTCCGACAATAACACCCCCGACGCCGACAGACCAGGTCCCTCCACAGCTACTTCCTGCGGCACCCTCTTCGCCTCGTCAGGCCGCTGTTGGGCGGCAACAATCGCAGCCAACAGCGCCACCTGCCAGCATGCCCCCTCACACCCCGAATGCTTCGTTTAGCCTCAGCGACTACGTCAACGTGTCTCCTTCGCCTGCGGCCGCCTTGCAGCAAGCACAGCACCGGCAGCCCTCGAACGTTCCCTCACAAATAGGGAGGCGGTTATTCGAGGAGCATCCAGCGCCGAACGGCAGCCCCACGCGCCATTCGCACCCGTCGCGTCCACCACCATCCTCGCCCTCTCCGTCGCACAAGGGCGGTGGGCTGAGTGCCAGCGTCGACCTTGTATAGAGCAGCGGGTCGCCTCCTCAGAGCCTACCGTCCGGACCTCAACGGTCTACGGCCTCGCGTATCAACCTCCATTGTATCGGTCTTATCCCGTTCTCCGACCTCGTCATTCCAGACAACGGATGGACTCATCGTGTATCCCCACCACCTATCGCCTTTTGTCTGCTTGCATTTTGTAGCCTTCTCTATTCCTCCCGACTGCACCCTCCTCACGAGTCACGACGACGCTCGACGCCCGCTTCTACGCATGTCAGCCTGGGCCGACTATTTATCGGAGATGCTCCCATCATGTCCTCACTACACAACACACGCCGTGTCAAGAACGCTCCACGTCCTGCAGAGCACCCGCCGGGTCGCCAGCACGCGCGGCGTCCGCTGTCTACCACCCAATCTAACTATTTATCGATCCCCTCCGGGCGGGCGCGGCCGTGTCGCCTCGCCACACCCCTGCGTCTCGTGTAGCCAAACCCCCCTCCCGCCACCTGGATCTCGCATGTGTTCAGCCGATAGGCCTCTGGACTCGCCGTCTCCGCCGGTGTGTGTTCGCGTTCGCGTTTCGATTGATTTGTTCGTTTCTCCCTGTGTGTCCGTGCACCATCTATCCGCTCTTCAGCTTGCTTTGCTGTGTATAGTCGTTCAACGTTCACATTCTCCATCTCCTTCCATCCCTTCGAGTCTCACGCGCGCACTAGACAGTTGTAGTAGCTGCCGCCTTTCATCCTTTCCCCGTTGTCTTTTGTTGTGTCCTGTCCCATCTGACCTGTCCGCGTCCCGAGTCCTCGCCTCGCACAAGTACTGGTTCCAGTCTGTACGCCGCTCATGTACTACTACACCGCCCACGTCCGCCCCATCCTCTTAAGTTTTATTTCTCAATCGAACTGTATCCCGCGTTCTTTGCCCGCCAGCATCGATCTGCGACCGTCGCGCCCTCGACGGACTCGGAGGGTCGGCCGTCCGTCCCTCCTGCCACGGGCCGCACTCCCGCGAGCGTTTGGCCGTGGGCATGTTGGAGTGAGCGCCTATATGGCACCCCGCGATCACCGCTCCTGCACGGTTAGAGTCGGCCAATACTTGTCTCTGCACGCTCACGTCCCGCTTCTTGCCTGTCCTGGTCCTCACTTCTGGCTTTCCAGAGAGACAAGAAATTACACTCGAGCTGCTCTGGGTCTGCGCGACGATTGTACGCGTGAGACGTCCCGAGAGACGTCCTCAGAGCACCGTGGGTCTGAGACTAAACCAGAGGACGTCACTGGATTGCATTGCCGGGAGATCGACGTAGGAGAATAGGCAGGGAGTGTTGCGCATATATTTCAATAAAACTGGAGGTAACGTATCAGTGTCCTCGGCGCGATGGCTCATTGTTGAAATGGATGCCCAGGAGACCGTTTGCCACCATGTCGAGTTCGAACTACCCTCAGCAAACCTCCCCGTACGACATGAGCAGTTACCTGCGCCAGCCGTCCTCGTCACCCATCATGCAGCGCGCAGCAATACCCTCCGGGAACCCGACGCCGTTCAAGGCGCCCGCGCACAAGCACGCCCACCACCTGCACTCGATCCCGCCGCGCGAGAAGTCGACGCGGACGCTGATCGTCGACCACCTGCTCTGGGTGCACGGCCGGACGCGCTTCGCGCAGGCCCGCGCGGAGCTCGGCATGACCGACCGCACCGGCGGGCGCCCGTCCCCGAACTACGCGCACCGCGAGCGCCCGGAGAACTACGAGGAGGAGGAGGAGGTGTTCAGCGAGGGCGAGGACGTGCGCGTGCTCGGCGCGCGCGAGGGCGGCCCGGAGCACACCCACGCGGCTGGAGCGCCAGGCCCTGCCGCTCGCGCGGAGCCTGCGCCTGCGCGCGGAGAGCGTGGAGAAGGTCGCGACGGCGATGCTCGACCAGCCGCCCGAGGTGCGGCCGCTCCACCCGGACGACCTGCTCGAGCCCCCGACGTCGCCGTCGCTGCAGCCGCAGCAGGCGAGGCAGCACCAGCACACGCTCCCGAACGGCGTGCGGCTGCGGCTCGCGCTCGCGACTGTTGTCAATGACCTGTTTTCCCGCCGCGCCCCTGACCTCATGAGGGGCCCGACTTCGCCTGTAGACCCGTCGATTCCGACCTCTGCTCTGCTGCCATCCGTCCTTGTTCCCCTTGCCGGTATATCCGATGCTGTGTTGACCCCGAGTGCGCCTCGCTTACCGCGGAAGCCGGTGCCCAGCGACTACATACGCTCGCTATACGTGATTGGCACCGACCCCGAGACCTCCAACTCACCTCCATCGTTACGCTGCCCCCGCCATCTGCACATGAGCTGCGAGATCTGCGTCGAAGCCAAGTCGCAGTTCAACGTCCGTCCCGGGCCTACCCGCGGACGCACCAGTACCGCCCGCGCTGGATCGACTTCTGGGAGCAGCCCTGGCGACGCGTCGTCGATGGCCACGCCCGTGATCGCCACTGGGGTTACTGGTTGGCAAGACGGCAGCGGGATCGGGTCGGGGCTCGCCCGCCCGGGGCAGAAGGGCACGGTGTTGCGGCGACCGTCAATGCCCAACGCGGTCATTGCTGGCTCGGACGGACGGGCCATCCAGACGATGAACAACACAAAGCTCGCGGAGCTCATCGTCCGCTTCCTGCGCCTGAGCGCGCTCGTGGCCATGGAGCTCGGGCGGGAGGCGACGGAGGACCGCGCGTCTCTGGACGGCGGGGACAGACGCGAGGAGGACGGCTCTGGCGCTGGATCGAACCAGCCGCACACCCCGCGGCCGTCGGTTGCGTCGCCGCAGACGTCGCCACGGGTGTTCGCGCAGAGGAACAACGCAGACCCGAGCTATTACACTTTGAACGCGCTGCGGCCGTCGCGGGAGTGGTACTTCCTCCTCGCCGGGCTGCTCACGCGTGCGGTGCTCGAGGGCTATCTCACCGCGCAGTGGAGGGGCGTCGAGCCGCTCGAGGTGCTGCTCGGGGTCGGACTTGGGATTACGCCGTCGCTCCGGAGGACTAACGGGTCGGAAAACCGCCAGGCAGACGGCGCTGGGACTGCCGGCACTGCCGGCCTTGCTAGCGGCGGAGGCGACCCGGACTTCAAGGACTTCAACCCGGACGATCTGCCTGAACTCGAGGAAGCCGCGCGGATCCTCTTCCCTTCCCTTCGTGAACCCATCGGCGGCGGAAATTCTCCCGTATACTACGCCCGCGAAGGCGCGGAGCTCGAGTACGAGCTCGAGATGACCGAGAGGCTAACCCGGGTGAGTACCACTCTACGACATTCCTCTCGCATATAGCATCCTCAAAGAGCCTGCTTGCAGTTCTACGCCGTTCCGGGGTCAACTCCGGACGTGGCAACGCACATGGAGGACTTGGCGTGGCAGTTCCCCGCGGAGGCGGTCGAACGCGCGGCGGTGCGCTTCTGCGAGGCGATCGCGCAGTGGCGCGGCAAGCCCGAGCTCGAGACGGTGAGGCTGCCCTCTAGATGCCCGGACGACGCGTGTCTCACTGTCCCTGTCACCCCGAAGTACAAGAAGGCGTCGTGGATCGTCGAGGGGCGGGAAGACCACCAGCAACAACAGCAGCAGCAACAGCAGTCGTCGTCGGCATCCGGTGTGGGCGGGGCGGCGTCGGGCACGGGCACGGGCACGGCGGCGATGTCGATCGAGTCACTCGTACACTCGAACCCGACGAGCCCGTCGACGTCGAACACGATCCCGACTCCCGTGTCTGCGACGGCGACGACGGCAACAGCGCGGGACACGCGTCCGCGTAGGCCGATGATCGAGCGTTACTTCACTCCGCCGCCAAGCTTCGCGCTGCATGGCAGGAAGCGGAGGCGAGAGGACGGAGATAGAGGGGATGACGGGCGGCGGGCGCATATGCCCTTCGCGTAGGTGGGCGGAGGAAACTTGCAGCTACGTAAGAGGAGGATGTGGCCGTCTTGGTGGACACTCGGATGGGCGTGATACAGTTCCTTTGTTTATCAGATTTCTATGGTGAGTCGCTCAGCTATGCGAAGTGTGTGTGGGTCGATATTGACTGTTTGCTCGTGCGCTAGACGTGTGTTGTATATCAAGTTCAAGTCGCATTGCTGTCGCTGAGTCAGACCCCCATGTATCACCGCTCCTTCGTCAAACGCGTTTTTGGCTTCCTATTGTCGTGCCGCTGTGCCACGCAAATTCAAATAAGGTGTGCGTGACCAGCTGCAATTCACCTTTCATCTTCGCATAGGTGCGCAATGGAGTCTCCAATCGTCATGCATGATAAGCTGCACTCGCTCCAAGATGAGTGACCATGCGGCCCGTGACATTCGTAGTCTTCACATACACTCTAACGCATCTGCTCGGGGTCCGACTTCGAGCTAGTGGCATAGTCATGGTGAGGTAGTCCCGTGACGGTAATCTTTATTGCTTTAGGAACTCCCCGACGACCTGCATGTATCGTTCGCGCTCCTCCCAGAAAGGCGTATGGCTCGAATCCTCGAAGACGATCCACTTTGAGTTGGGGATGTTGTCCGCGTAGGGCTTGGTGACCCAGTCCTGCGCGATGTCGTAGCGGCCGTTGTTCACGAGAGTCGGCACATGTATGAGGTGCAGTCGGTCGACGATCGTCCAGTCCTTCAGAATCCTACCACCATCACACGGTCAGTGCAAATCATTGTCCGCCGAGACGTCTGACTCACGAGGCTTTGTCCACGGTGCGGTCAGCGCCCTCGCCGTAGATCTGGAGCAGCGAGTACTCCAAGTCCTTCGGGAACGGCTTCACCCTGCACCCGTGCACCGCGTACACCTCCAGCAGCGCGTTCCAGTACCGCTCCCGGTCCTCGAAGCCCTTCGCGATCGCGTCCTTCACGCCATGCGGAAACTTGTCCAGCAGCTCCCCGAACGACTGCCTCCACATGGCGATCGCGGGGGGCGAGTCGGATATGACGAGCCGGCGCAGCCCCGCGGGCTGCCTCCGCACGACGAACTCGGCCGCGAGCATGCCGCCCCACGAGTGCCCGACGATGTGGTACGCGTCCCCGATGCGGAAGAGCGCGAGGAGGTTCTCGAGCTCGGCGATGAAGAGGTCGACCGTCCAGAACGCGGGCGGCTTGTCGGGCAGGTGCGTGGAGCGCGCGTTCCCGAGCTGGTCGTACAGGATGACGGGGAAGGGCTCCGGCTCGTGCGACGCGAGGTCCGCGAGGGGGAGCATGTAGTCGTGCGAGAGGCCGGGGCCGCCGTGGATGACGATGACTGGAGGACGCGTGCGGTGCTGGAGGCTGCCGAAGAGCTTGTAGTAGGTCTGGTGCGTCTCGCCTTGGTACGGGAAGGGGATGAAGCCCTCTTCGAAGGGGACCGCGTCGGCGGCCATGGGGAGGGTGTGCGATGTGTTACAAGGATAACCCGCTTCGATTGATAGCAGCAGTGAGAGAGACCGGCGTGGAATTGCAGGGATTCGGGATTCACAGTACGCTTTATACCACCGGCGGTCTCATACGAGTTCCATTGAACAGCGCTCACGAGTTGAGGTGGTGCTTCGAGTTGATGCGCCGGCACACTTCTGTCTCAGGCCTGCACGTACTTGAGGTGATCGGTAGTCCCGCTCACGTAGTGTTCCTCAATGATGGAACCCGATGCAGTGCACCCGCGATATGCAATGACCAGTCGTTCCTGAAGGTCCTGCCTGGCGATATCTCAAACGCATGTCGCTCAAGCTGACGCGTTCCGCGCTGAGAAAACGAAGACGGGCGTAGACCTGCATATACAAGAGAGAATGACTTACAGCCGCACGAGCCTGAGTAACAGCGCGATACACGACCTATACCTGTACAAGTCATGCCACTGGGGCAATGTGAGTCAGCTCAAGCCGGGCTTACGACTTGTCCCAGATCGACCCACCATATTCACATGAGGACTCTGTTCACCACCATACAGCACCTTTCATGAGCCGCCTGCCCGTACGCACCACCTGCGCATTCAGCACCGTCCCGTCCTGCGCAAACTCCGCACCGACTTCGACCACGCCTCCAGGGTGGCGGATCTTGACCATGCTCCCGTCGCCCGCCCCGCGTCCAGCGGTTCGCGCCCCCGACACGATAGCGTGTGCGAGCGTGCCCTCGACCCCCGCGGCTACGCCCAGGCACAGGCCGACGGTCATAGGGACGGCCTTGTGGAGCACGCCCATCGAGTACGCGTGGATGACGATGTCCGCGTCCCCGGCGGGCTCGCTCAGGACGGCGATCTTCGGCTGCGCCTTTGCGGAGGGGTCTAAGCCCATGCACTCAGCGCCAGCCTGGCGGATGCTCTCTAGAGCAGCCTCAGCGTCCGGGGATGTGTAGTGCGCAGAAATTAGCGTCTGGCCGTCCAGACCGAGGATGCGGGCGAGGTCCTCGGATGCGATGAAGACGGTCGGGTTCGTTGCATCCACGAGAGAGGCTGGGACCTGGACATGTGTGGAAGAGCCGACGTTGCAGTCTAGTGTGTCGATAGCGTTCCCGGTGGGGAGGAGCTTTCCTGTGCGCGCCCCGGCGGGATTGACGAACTGCAGGACGATGCGCGATGCCTTGCCGGGTACTCCGGCCATCTCGACCTCGGGAATGTCGAGCACCGGTACAGGCTTCCCGTCCGTCGTGGAGACCGGGAAGGTGGTGTCGATGATCTTGTTGGTGTTGGTGTTGTAGGAGCGCACCCTGGCTGTGGCGAGCCCTTTCTCACTTTGTGCCTCCAGTTGCCTTGCCGTGCAGAGACCCTCGTCGACGGCGAATACGCCGATCATGCTCGAGAGGTTGCCACAGTTGCCTGAGAAGTCGAGCGCGCCGTCGTCGATCCCGACTTGCACGAAGGTGTACTCGACGTCCACCTCAGACGCTCGTTCCGTGGTCGAGGGAGGGCCGACGACGCAGACTTTGGACAGGCTCGAGACGCCGCCGCCCATGCCGTTCAGCTGACGGCGGTATTGCGGGTCGGGCGAGCCCATGATCCCTTGGAAGATAGGCGTCCATTCTTTCTGATCTTCGGGGAGATCGGAGCGTCTGAGAAAGATGCCCTTCGACGTCCCTCCTCGTAGGAACGTCGCGGGTAGCGGGTTAGCAGTCCTCAGTGCTCCCTTCACGTATCCATGGAGGCTGGTCATCCTGCGTAGCATACTGAAAAGGATGAGTTATGTAGAGACACTGATGACCTCGAGGACAACCCAACCTCGCACTGGGTCGGACTTGAGCCGACAGCCCAACAAACTGCCTGCCGCTGGCAATTGGGATCGCCCCGTGGAGGAGGCTGTCTGAATCATCATCCGGTGAGACCTTCGTGAGTACTGTTGATAGTTCTGCGTTGGACTGGTACTGATCACTGACTGCCCAGTATATGAAACGGCACCGTAGACGGCGACTTGACCACTTCCGCCAGTGACCCCAGAGAGTATCAGGGAAAGCGGGTTCTTGTTCAACGTCTCGCACGATGCTAAACAAGGTGAATCTACGCTGCCGGCAAACGCCGTCGGGTGTTGAAGCAGCCTATGAATGGGCGCCTGTTGTGATCTCTAGTACGTCTCCTCCGGACCTCCACCTCCGCAAGCATAAAGGTGCTGGTTACTGTCTGCAGGTATATGAATAGTCGCCGCCTCTCTCGAATGTGGAAAAGTTGATAGAGCTATGGCGTGACATCTGCGGACGGCACCAATCCACAAGTTCGATCGGCACAACCGGAGCCCACCAGGTCAGTACTCGAGGTACCCTCTCACCTTTTACTGTATGTGCTGATATAATCCGCCTACAGGCTGGCCTAATGGAACGCATGGCACTAATACTGAATCTGGGATAGCCTCGACCGTCGTTCGATACAGCATTTCATCCGCCATAATACCGACTGCATTCCTGATGCTACAGGGTGAACCGGGACTGGCGCCAGCACGAACGGGCGACATCCGGCGCGGCTTCGCGAGGTCCTACAGAGAAAGAGGTGAGCTTCATTGAGAATCTCAAGTAGAATGACTGTAACTGACGATATCATATCAATCGAAGGCGCAGTCGCAAATGTGACTGGAACCGATGCATTTGCAGAAGGGGTTGGAGTTGACTGTCGCAGTCATTCAGCTTCCAGCCATTCGATGGACCTGCGATTTCACGTACGACCGGTGCCATCGTCAGCAACAGGGGACGCGACCGCAACTGTAACAATGATGACTGCGAGGGCGAAGATCTTGGTGGTCATCCAGTGCATGGCGGCGTGACGAGTTGGTGGTGGTAACTGAGGTGCGTCTTTAGAAAAGGCAGAGGAACCTCGAGCATACCTATACGGGTCGCCTCTTATACGAGGTCAGCGCGCCTCTCCCTCCCCCTGACACCGGGAGCTTGCATTGACATGACTTTCGCGGGTACCCAGTGGGTCAAGACTCCTCCCCGTAGTGGCTGATACTTTCTCAGGGTGAGCATCGGGGAGGCGTTTTGGCATCGCCACATTCTACTGTCAACCGCCACTGTTATGCAGATGATGGACTTGTTACCGGATTTCAGCACGCCCGCCTTGGACAATTGTAAAAGGTCATATCACCAACTCACAGTCTCCGTAGGTATACCGGTAACATCGATGATCCCACTCCTGTCCTGCGCCGGCATCCATCCGTGTGCCATGTCCTCAAATTCGCTCAAGCTTGTGATTCGTGTCTGGCTCAATCCGCCGTCCTCGGACATTTGTCATGAAACGTTCGCCGGCGCAGTTCGTACGTCAACGTCAAGATACCCTCCGCCTCTCACACTGAATGCCACTCAGACTTTCGAGAGCTCAGAATAGGACCGCTGGCTCGTGCCACACTGAGATCCCGCGGGAGCAGGAGACGCGACAGCACTCGTAGAATAGATGACGACAAGGGAGAGTATCGTGCTGATCATCCATACTTATGGTTGCACGGCGAATCACCGCGAATGTGGGTGCAGTTGTACGGGGTGCGCCGCGGGCTTAGGTATCCCGCAAGCGACGACGAGATGCCTATAATACAAGGTCGGTGCGTCTTTCTCGCTATTGCAGCAGTAGCTAACGATGATATTACGTTGTTCGGATGCCTTCACGCCACGCCACAGTGGAAACAGAACAACGGGAAGTGTTCTGGTATCGCTATATCCCACAACCAAAGCGCCAATGTTATGCAGGAGTGCGACCCGTTGCCGCTTCGAACCGGATCCGGAGGAGCCCGTGTCCAACGGGACGATTGCAACAATAAGTCACGGCCTCAATAGGTGGTATGTCGACAATCATTTGGCTCGACTGCCATCACTTTGCGAGGTTTGAATGCCGAAGATCTCGAACGCACGCTTCGAATGAACATACCAGAGATTACACGCTTCACTGATACATCAGATCCCAGACTTGATAGGACTCATATTCGACAACAACGCGAAATACGTCCTGACACCGGATTCTCTCCACGTAGCTCGAGGCCACACACTCGGAGCTCCTGATATGCTTGCGCCGAACTTGATCTAAATATGCCGGTATGAGTTTTACAGATATGCTTCTGGACGGATGTAGCAGCCGTCTCACCAAGCTACCGATCAGGCGTCGCTGCACGAGCAGGTCTTGCCACTGCAGCTGCAGTCAGGGAGGGGGACGAGTGTCGTGGCTTGTCAGACTCCACTGGTTAGTATACCTCAGTGAAAGGACGTACTGCGAGCTTCGCCCTCGGCGACGGGCACCGCCGCGGCGAAGGCGATGAAGACGGCGACAAGGACGATGATCTTGTTGAAGAGCTGCATGGCGAGGTAGGGTTGCGTGAAAGATGCGTTGCGTGGGTCTCAGGTGAGCTATCGTTTCTTCGGTGAGGTTTAAGCTACCTCTTATACGTTGCAGGGACGCCCATCGTTCAGGTGTACCAGTGCATCCGGTGCCTCCTCAGTGAGGACTCCGACAAGCAAGGGTTGCTGACGGCTACTCGGGCCCTTTAGCACTCAGCAGGCCTTGACACGCTGCCAGCCGCACATTTACCCGCCGACATCTTCGACAGCGATGCAGACATGTGAGTCTTTCCAGGAACTTCTTGCGTGTATTCCTTCGAATGCTGCTGTCGATATACGAGTAGTAGCGTTGTGCAGACTAGCCGCAGGGATACAATACCGCTTCGCCATCATGAACAGTTCAGCGGTTTTCGTTTCGTCAAAGGGTCATGACACTCAAGGTGAGTAGTACGCTCCTCATCAATGCTGAGCTAGTTGTCCGAACAGACACGTTCCGCCTTCCGAACGTCAGGTACACAAGGTCGGCCCACGTCCGTCAACCTCTTGCAGAAACAAGGTGACCTGTTTCCTCTCGTCGATCCGTCACAAGGTGGCCGCAGTGCGCCGCTCAAACTCCGATGGTGACAGTTTGACAATCGGTTTGCTCCGTAAGATACGTCCCCAGTCATACAACGACAATCCCTGCCCTGTCGCTTCACGGCTGCGCGCTGCGGGCAGCATTGCGACGGAACCCCGGGTGGTCCTTCCAAAGCTCGATTTGACGGGCCTAGGTAGGATGCGTATCGTCAGTTTCCTTAACGCCTCTCCATTTTAATTGAGAGGGTACTCACGTCATCGCCCCAGGTCTTCTTGAAGCTCGGCCTCTCGTGGATGTCCCGGTCGTACTGCACGATTCGAGCGAACCGCTCGCTGGCCAACGCGGCCCGCAGCTTCTGCCACTCCTCCTCTGGATACACCCCGAGCCCGATGCGGACGAAGAGGAAGAGGCGCGTGATGAACGGCGCGACCGCGGCGTCAGCAATCGACCACTCGCCCACCGCATACCCGGTGGGCGGGAGCGCGGCCTGCAGCTTCTCCAGCGCCTGCAAGACGCCTGCGCCGGGGTTTCCGAGGAAGAACGCCCCGCGGAACTCGTCCGAGACGTAGTTCCGGAAGATCTCGACGAAGATGCGCGCTTTGGCGCGAAGGACGGGGTCCTTGGGCAGGAGGTTGGCCTCGGGGAAGACGTCGGCGAGGTATTCAAGGATCGGAATCGACTCCACCAGCTTCACGGACTCGGGGGAGGGCTGGTCGGGCGGTACCTCCGGGCCTCCGATAGCAAGCGCGGGGATCTACGTTGAGGCGTCATGAACATAGGTGAGTGACTCGTTGGGGCAGGCATCCTGACCTTGGCGAGGGGGTTGATCTGGGAGTACCACTCGGGCTTGCTGCCCCTGGTTTGGAACTCCCACGTCGTGTACTTCACGTTTGCTTCTTCTAGGGCGATGTGTACCTAATGGGGACATCAGCGACATGCCAGAGGAGTTGCTGTGGATGTGCCCGTCTCACCCTCTGGCAGAACGGAGAGTACTGCACGGCATGTTAGGACATTTCGAGCGAGCAATGTGTGTATGCGTACGGCGCCGGTGTAAAAGGTGATCTGTTCCTTCGGGGCCATGGTGGGAGGGCTGATGGAGAGAGCGAAGGCTTGGACGAAGCTTTATACACCCGGGATGCGCAGTGCAACTCCGCAGACCTGAAGCTATAGTCCTATAGTAGAAGTCTCAGCCCCCAAGACCCGGTCCCCAAGGTGATGGGTGTGTGTCGCTCATCAACGTGATGTCCGCTGTCCATTCAAATCGCACGGGAGCCATCCTGTACACTATATAGTCAACCTCTGGGACACCCCAATCCCATATTAGTTGGTTCTTGGGGTAGCATCACTATCATGCGCAGCCACCTCCCCAACGATCAGGTGGAATATTGTGAACTCAGTACTCAATGCTCACCGTCCTGTGCATGTACGCCCGAAGTTATCTGAAGTACTAGGAGTAGTATCGTCAAGTACTGTCAGCGTGCTTGCGACGGGGTCCAGATGAGTAGCGAAGATGCTGCCGTCTTGAACGAGATTACAACCGACAATGACGGCACAGAGAGTCAAGCCCGGGTCATTCATCTGCAGAGGTGAGACGGATTGCCCGCTTAGGAGGACGACTGCCGCCTTGTGGAACGCAAACGCCGACATTGACAGGGGGAACGATCGCGCCCCCAATGGGGATTCGTATTGAGAGAGCACATCTCTATTCGTACAATGGGGACATCTGCTTCACGCCTGCACACTCTGGGGTGCTCTGCGCCGGAACCCCGGGTGGTCCTTCCAGAGCTCGACCTGACGGGCCTGGGAACGATGCACCACATCAGTTTCCGTTGGCGCGTAGGTAATGCTTCAAGGACACTCACGTCGTCGCCCCAAGTCTTCTTGAAGCTCGGCCGCTCGTGGATGTCGCGATCGTACTGCGAGATCCGGGCGAACCGCTCGCCGGCCAGCGCGTCCCGCAGCTGCTGCAGCTCCTCCTCCGAGTACGACCCGAGCCCGACGCGCGCAAAAAGGAAAAGACGCGTGATGAACGGCGCGACCGCAGCGTCGGCGATCGACCACTCGCCTACAGCGTAACCTGTGGGCGGGAGCGCGGCTTGCAGCTTCTCCAGCGCTTCCAGGACGCCTGCAATAGGCTTGCCGAGGAAAAACGCCCCGCGGAACTCGTCCGAGACGTAGTTGCGGTAGATCTCGACGAAGATGCGTGCCTTGGCGCGAAGGACGGGGTCCTTGGGAAGGAGGTTCGCGTCGGGAAAGACGTCGGCGAGGTATTCGAGGATCGGCATAGACTCCACCAACTTCACGGACTCGGGGGAGGGCTGGTCGGGAGGCACCTCCGGGCCCCCAATGGTGAGCGCGGGTATCTACAGCGGACGCGTTAGACAGAATGCAGATGGTGAGGGCCGGGAGCCTGACCTTGGCGAGGGGGTTGATCTGGTAGTACCACTCGGGCTTGCTGCCCGGGCCCCTAGTCTGGAACTCCCACGTCGTGTACTTGACCTTCGCCTCCTCGAGGGTGATGTGCACCTAGCACTACATCAGCATTATATTGAGCACGCCGTGGATGGTTTCCGAAATGCACCCGTTGGCAGAATGGAGAGTACTGTATGACATGTTAGTACTTTTCGAGGAAGGATATGACTGGAAAGCGTGTGAGCGTACCGCGGCAGTATAGAAGGTGAACTGTTCCGTGGGGGCCATGATGTGGAGTTTGATGGGGATATAGTTGTAGCATGGACGAGGCCGCTTTATACGCACGGGGTGCGCAGTGCAGCTCTGCGGAACCGAAGGTAGAGTCATATAGAGGGTTCAGGGGGTCCCCAAGGTGATGGTTGTAGACATGTCGCGCACCCAGACGCGATATCCGCTGTCAGCTCGAATCGCTTCAGAACAGCCACCGTCCCATGCACGCTAGGGAAGCGAGCATTCGGGGTCGCAATACCGCAGCTGGATGTTAGTTGGCCCTCTAAGCAGGACCATTGAAATGCGCAAGAGCTTCCCTTCACGATCAAGCTGGAGCTCGATGCGCACCACTCTGTACGTGCACGTTGAGACTCGTAAGATGACTGAATTGAGGCTGGCGACGGAAACCGTATGAGTAGCGTGTAGCGAGAATGCTAGCTTCTCGCCGTCTGTGTGAGAGAATCACGCCATGCGACACCCCCGCAGCATCGGGGTCGCCCTCGCCGCCTCGAACAGTTCGGCTCTTGTCAAAGATCAAGGAGGCGCATCAGTACATGGGAAAGGTCATGGTCGAGGCATACCTACGGACTCTCGCAGATATCCTGCATCGTGTGGGCACACACCGGAAGCGGGCGGATCTCCTCGTTAGCAGGGCCTCCAGCACCTTCACCCTGTCTTGTTTTGCTATACAACCTGAGAGAAGCGAGTCCAATCCGGTGTGTTCTAGAGGACCTCGACAGATGTTGTACGTCGCGCCCGTTTCCTCCTGGGTTTAGTGAACCTAATGGACTTCGTGAACTGACCTGCAACGTCCGGATGAGGAGACCTTGTGCCTGTGGGGTTCGCAGCACGCTGTAGGAATGCCAAGATACGGAAACGTTCGCCGAGGTAGATCTACAACATGGTTCGTCACTTCTTGCCCTAGGAGTTGTGCGCGCCTCTATATGCTTCTATATTTTACAGCCACTCCACCGTCTTAAAATCCTGTTAGAAACGACAATCTGGCAGTTGATGACCGCGGAGAATGCTTACCGCAGGAGGCTTGGACGAGATATCATACGTAACACGGTTGATGCCGGAGACCTCGTTCGTGATCCTTGACGAGATGCGGCGCAGGACCTCGGAGGGGAAGACGAACCTGGCGAAGTGGGATCAGCTGGACCATCAATGGTCGGAGAAGAACGATGTCTTACCAGTCAGCCGTCATGAAGTCTTCCGACTGGACAGCACGCAGGGCGATGACCTGCTCATATGTCCGCGCGTCGCCCATGACGCCGACTGCCTTCACAGGCAGGAGCACTGCGAATGCTTGCGCGATCTGGTTGTAGAGGCCCGCCTTGCGGATCTCCTCGATGTAGATGCTGTCGGCCTGCTGCAGAATCTTGACCTGCTCGCGGGTGACAGGACCGAGGATGCGGATGGCGAGACCAGGACCGGGGAAGGGGTGGCGCTGGACAAGGTGGTCGGGAATGGAGAGGAGGCGGCCGAGGGCGCGAACCTCGTCTGCGCACCGGACATTCTCAGCAACCGCTCAGTGTTCCTGCGCGGGAGGGAAGCGCTCACCCTTGAACAGCTCTCGTAGAGGCTCGATGAGTTTCAGCTTCATGTCCTTCAGCAGACCGCCGACGTTGTGATGCGTCTTGATCGTCGCGCTCGGGCCCTTGAAGCTGATGCTCTCGATGACGTCGGGGTAGAGCGTGCCCTGGAGGAGCCATTCAATCTTGCCCTTCGCCTCCGCGCCTTTGGCCTCCTCCGCCTCGGCTGCAGCCTCGATCTTCGCGGCCTCCGCCTCGAAGACGTTGATGAACGTGTTGCCGATGATCTTCCGCTTCTGCTCGGGGTCCTCGACGCCCTCGAGGCGGGAGAGGAAGAGGTCGGACGCGTCGACGACGGTGAGGTTGACGCCGAGGTCGTTGTTCAGCATCTCGTGGACCTGCTTCGCCTCATTCAGACGGAGCACGCCGTTGTCGACCATGATAGCGTGGAAACTGAACAGGAGGAACGCGTTAGGGCGCATCTAGTAAAGGTAGATACAATGCGCATACCGGTCGCCGATGGCTTCGTGCATGAGCTTGGCAGCGACAGAGCTATCCACACCGCCGCTCACAGCTCCGATAACGCGGCCTTTCGGTCCGCAAATCTCGCGAATGCGCGCGATCTCCTTCCCGATGAACTCTTCCTACCAAAACGTCAGAGAGGATTGCCAATATAGCATGGTCGAGCACCTGACCATTGTCCAGTGCTGTGCACTTCCGCATATGTTGAGGACGAACCTCGCGATGACCTCCTTGCCGCGTTTTGAGTGCGTGACCTCGGGGTGGAATTGGATGCCGTAGAAGGGCTTGGAGTTGTGTGCAATAGCGGCGAAGGGTGCGGTGCTCGTGCGCCCGATGATGTGGAAGTCTGGAGGCAGTTCGGAGAGCTGATCTCCGTGCGACATCCAAACCTACGATACCAGGTAGTTAGTATTCGGGGAGTACACTGAGGGTGAAGCAATGCTTACCTGGAGCTCATCTCCAAGGTCCTGGAAGAGCGCGTCGGCGCCCTTGCTTTCGCCGCCAATCTTCGAGATCTGGACTTGCGCGAAGCCGTATTCACGGTGGTCGCACTTTGCCACCTTGCCTCCCATGTTCCATGCCATCTCCTACTTTCCTCATCATCAAGAGAAGTTCCACGGCGCAGAAGAAACAATCGGGACGCACCTGGAGGCCATAGCAGATGCCCAGGACCGGGACTCCGAGCTCGAAGACCGCCGGGTCTACATGCGGCGCGTCCTTGTCGTAGACGCTGTACGGCGATCCAGACAGAATCACGCCTGCGTGCATTGATCAGAACGCGTCATTGTCGGCCTCTGATATGACAGACCCTTTGGCTTGAAGTTGAGGTCCTTGATCTTTTGTGTGCATGGCATGAGCTCGGCGTAGACGTTGAGCTCACGACATCTTCTGGTGATCAGATGGCTGTACTGCAGAGGTACTTTGAGCATAGTTTGAGTGGGATACACCACAGGACGCATACTTGGGAGCCAAAGTCCAGGATCAGGATCGTATCGAACTGGTCGTGGATTTCAGCCATCATGGACGAGGAGGGCAGGGAGAGGAAGGGGAAGGGAAGGTGTGGCAGCAGCGAGCAGCAGCTGTTCAGAGTCAGGAGGCGAAGACAATTTGCAGATAAGATAGACGCCCACTGAATTTAATGGGCGCTTCCTAGTAAATCCCGCGGCTGCGCTGGTGATCCCTCTTGGTGTCTGCTAATTCTTGCCTCCTGCTCTCATGCCTGCATACCCAGTGCCTGCTATGAGAATACTCGATTGTATGCAGCCACACCCAATTAGTGCCATCTCACATCACCCTCCTGGCAGCGACACCGATTCACCCCTTGAACATGCGATAGAGAACGTCAAAGTGTAGCCCAAGACGCCCTGCCATAAGTTATAACTGGGCTTCGTGTGGACGTGTCTGCTCTGCCCTGCTCCAAAAACTCGCCTACAGCTTGCATGTATTTCTCCCTCTCCTCCCAGAAAGGCTTGTGGCTGGATGCTTCGAACTTGAGCCATCTGGCAGCAGGGATCTCCTTCACGAACGGCTCCCCGACGTCGTCCCGCGCAATATTATACTGCGCACTAACCACGAGGACCGGAACGTCGACCAAATGCAGCCGGTCCACGATGGACCCATCTTTCGGCATGCTGCAAGCGAGGTGAGCTCCCATACTGCTGTGCCACCAAATGTCACTCACTGCGACTTATCCACCGTACGATCTCCGTTCTCGCCGTATTTGAACAGCAGCGTGTTAATGAAGTCCTGCGGGAACGGCTGCACCCGACAGCCATGCACAGCGTAGAGATCCATAAGCTCATCCCAGAACGCTTCGCGATGCTGATCATGGGTACTGCATAATTCGTCCGGGAGTTGGGGCTTGACCTCTCCTTAGTCGGGCGATTTGCAGCACGTCACGGCTTCTAGGATGACTTGTTCTGCTATGCTGTCGGGAATATCTGTTCTTCTATCGCCGCGACTGGTAAGCTCATCGTCTCGTTGTGCACTACGTTCGCGGACGGTGCTGAACATATGATAGCGCTCAACGCTCAATGTCTATTGTACTCTGGGAGCGAGGACATTGCTAAGCTCCTACTTAGTATGTCATATGACACCTTCCCGTGGAACATGATGGGCCATCATGCGTAATGGCGCGGACATGCTGGAGGTGAGACCTCGTCGAGCTAGCTGGGCCGCCCAACGGCATGGGCGGTGAGACGGCCGCGCTCAGGCGTGGCGCAACTGCCTTCTCCGGAGACGAGTGTCCTTGTTTCTGCTCGTGCGAACCTCTCAGTAGTGAGATTCTGATGATCATCCGCCTTGATTATCATGCACATCGATGCTAACGCTTGAAAGGGCGCTCCTTGATCCCAGTGACCCCACCGGGATGTGTACTTATAGCGGTGGTGCCGTCTCAGAGGTGCTGAAGAATCCCCGTTCGGTCTACGAAGTCCCGCCTGATACCGCTGCACCTGCACTTTCAACATGTCTGTTCTCGTCCGCGAAGCTTCCGCCCCGTCGGGTAGGTATCTCCTTTTCCCATAATCAATATCAAGAGCCGCTTGTGCTGATACCAACGACGGCGCTAGAGGATGAGCTGAACCAATACACGAAGATCCTCGCTGAGGCGTTCGGTTACCGTTCGTGCCCTCGTTCAGCAGACGGCCATAGCGTGTATCTAACGACCAGTGCTAGAATACTTTGGTTCCGGTCTCGGTGGGGATCGGAGCCTGCAGGAGCCCTTCCTACTTGCACACCTGAAGGCGGCGTTAGCGAATGGCGAAGGCGAACTTCATGTAGCGGAACTGCCAGACGTTGGCGTCGTTGGAGTAGCGGTCTGGTAAATCCTTTTGCTGCTACAGTATCCTAGGATTTTCGCTCATTGGGATCAGGTTCGGACCTGGGCAAAAGTTCCTACAATCGTGAGTAAATCCAAGGTACTCTCAGCATCATGGCTACTTCATACTTGTTACAGGGACGCGCAGCGAAATGCGGGATGGAACCAAATCATGGAGGGTCTGCCCACTCAGTTCCGCGACTGGTGGACCACGGTCTGTCGCATAGTTGCATTGCTGTTGTGTTGGAACTCACGCGAACATACCTAGTTCTTGGCAGACTACGACGTACTCTGCGAGAAGTCCTTGGGACCGGGCGTGAAACTTGCAGGCTACCACCTGCAGCTGCTTGGTGTCTCCCCCGAGCATCAGCGAAAGGGTGTGGGGAAGGCCCTCACGCGTTATGGGGACGCTAAGGTACGCATCAGACATATGTCCCCCAGATGGCGGCTGATCGACATGCGCTGCCAAAGGCCCTGGCTGCTCGAGTGGCCTCTGTCTTGGAGACCGTTGGGCCCACCAACGTATGTATCAGGCCGAATGGTCCTCGTTGGTACCCAGTACTGACCGTCTCCTCAGGTTACGATCTATAAGGCACTCAAGTATGAAGTGGCAGGGTCGGGACCCATCAAAGCGCCCCCTCCCGCCGAGGGGAACTTTGAGATGTTTGTCTTTGTCAAACATACTGAGGTCGAAGGGTTCCAGCTAGATTAGAGAGAGAAACTGTAAATGTAATTTAGGAGGTATTGATGTATCTGATACGTGGAAGGAAAGTGCTTACTGGTCAGACTGGGACACCACGAGGACTTAGGTATTAGATAGTACTTCTCGTTTCTCTGAGCCCTAGAAATATTATATCTCGCTCTGAGCTAGCTATAGCATCTTGCTTAGTTGACTGTCCGCTTGCCACGTTTCGTGGAAATGTATGATGACATCAATGGGGGCGGGCGTTGAGTAGCCTCGAGGCAGCGGCAAAGTCATATATGGGCGCTTGCCAAACTGGGGTCGACCGGTCTGGTCGGCGCTCTGACCTCGAGGCCACAGCGACATCCTCTTCCTCCTCCCACAACCGACGGTCTCCAGGACCGCATCCCTCTATTCTCGAGCTTCCAGCACTGTATTGTATACTATAGCGTCTCGCCATGGGTAAGCCCTCCTCCATGCTGTCGCACGACTTGCGCTGACGGCGTGGTTCATCGCAGGTATCCCGAAGGTTAGCTCTACATGGGTGACGTCTTCGCTTTTGCTCACTCAGTGTGGTTCAGTTTTTCAGATACATCTCGTGAGTACCTACCGTACGCCCTTGACCTGGTTTCTGAACCGTCTACAGCGAGCGATACCCCCTCACGTCGCAACTAATTGAGGAGAACAAGATTCCGGAGTTCGGTATGCCCATCCTCTGTTGCTCCCTGCTTCATTGTTGAGATCCCTTCCAGACAATCTATATGTTGACTTCAACGGCATCATCCACAACTGTGCGTGTTTCGCTCCCGTTCCTGAACCTCTCCACCGACATATCCCATAGGCTCCCACCCCAATGACGAGGACGCGCATTTCCGACTATCTGAGGCTCAGATTTTCACATCTATCTTCGCATATGTCGACCATCTCTTTGGCAAGATCAAACCGAAGAAGCTGTTCTTCATGGCGATCGACGGCGTCGCTCCTAGAGCGAAGATGAACCAGCAGCGCAGTCGGCGTTTCCGCACTGCGAAGGAGGCGAAGGAAGTGAAGGAGAAAGCGGAGAGGAAAGGAGAGAAGCTGCCGGACGAGAAGGCGTTTGACAGCAACTGTATCACGCCCGGTGAGTCTGCACACGTTTCGTCGTAGCAGTTCTCTCATCCTGTCCTGCACTCCAGGCACGGAGTTCATGGCACGGCTGTCGGAGCAGCTGCGCTACTTCGTGAACAAGAAGATTTCTGAGGATTCCAACTGGAGGGACGTCACTGTGGTGCTGTCCGGGCACGACGTCCCGGGAGAAGGCGAGCACAAGATCATGGAGTACATCCGTCTGTCCAGGGCGCAGCCGGATTACGATCCCAATGTGCGGCACTGTCTGTACGGCCTGGACGCCGATTTGATCATGCTGGGTCTGCTGAGCCATGACCCTCATTTCTGCTTGCTGCGGGAGGAGGTAAAGTTCGGGCCCGCGTCGAAGAGCAAGGGCAACAAGAGGTACGCTTCTTAGCCACAGATCCCGCGTCGCTGCGGTAGCTTAGTCACGTCCTCTGCAGCCTTGAATCCATCAACTTCTACCTCCTGCATCTCACGCTAATGCGAGAGTATCTGGATCTGGAGTTCCACGACATCGAGCCGGTGCTTCCGTTCGAGTATAGCCTCGAGCGGGTCATCGACGACTTCATCCTTCTGGCTGTCTTCATCGGCAACGATTTCCTGCCGAACTTGCCAGATTTGCACATCCACGAGAACGGGTTGGAGAAGTTGTTTGAGGTTTACAAGAAGGCGTTGCCGTCCCTCGGTACGTAAAATCCCCTGGAACACGCCGTTTCATACTGACTCCATCGTAGATGGCTACCTAAACGAGAGCGGGACGATCAACACGAAAAGGTTGCAGGTCATCTTGGACGCGATGGCTGAGTGGGAGCGCGAAGTGTTCGAGAAGGAGTATGCCGACTTGAACTGGTTCAAGGGCAAGCAGACGAAGCATGTAAAGGAGATGGAGATGGGTCGCAAGCGCTCAAAGCTTGGTACGTTACCCCGCATTTTCTCTCATTCGACTGCTTACGCCGAGGCTCCTGCAGTCTTGACCACGTCGCAGCGGAAGATCTTCGACCAGGTGAAGGCATTCGTCCTTGAGCGTAGGAAATTGTCGGCGGTCCAGCAGGCCTCGCAGCCCCCCCTCACCATGCCGAACGACTTCCCCGCGCGGGATAGGCAGTTCATCAACCGTCTGGCGGACGACCTGCATCTGTCGGTCACCTGGGACGAGTACGACGACCAGGACCAGAACCTGGTGACCTGGCGGTCTCCCGGCCAGTTGGAGGAGCCCCTGCCGGAAGACGGGAAGCCGGAGGTCGCGGACGAAGGGAACGACGAGGATTGGTCGGACGAGGAAGAGGAAGACGAGGAGGCTAGGGCCGCGGTCGACCGTGTGCTGAACAAGTATGAGAAGGCGAAGGTGATGGAGGACGACAAGGATGGCGATTTCGACGCTCGGTACGAGTGGTCGATCAAGGAGAAGATGGACGAGTGGAAGAGAGGCTACTATAAGGTATGTCTCGTGACCGAGCAGCCGTCATTCCCAGGGACTCACTGGTTTGTGCAGGGCAAGCTGGAGATCTCTTATGACGACCCGAAGGACATGGGCGACCTCGTCTATCGCTACGTCGAGGGTTTGCAGTGGGTGATGTATTACTACTATAGCGGCGTCGCATCGTGGAGTTGGTTCTACAACTACCACTATGCGCCGCGCATCTCAGGTCAGTTTCGCTTGATTTGTGGGTTTCTATGCACTACTGAGTGAAGCTTTCGCAGACCTTACGGGAGTGGACAAGATGGAGTTCCATTTCGATCTCGGGAAGCCCTTCCGCCCCTTCGAGCAATTGATGGGCGTCTTGCCCGAGGCCAGCAAGGAGCTTATCCCGCCGGCGTACAGGGTACGTCCCAACCATCGATCCTGTTCAACAGCACGGCGTTGACATATGCCCTTCCTGTAGGACTTGATGTACGACGTCAACTCGCCGATCCTAGACTTCTATCCCACCGAGTTTGAACAAGATCTCAACGGCAAGAAGCAGGATTGGGAAGCCATCGTCAAGATTCCCTTCATTGAGGAAGACAGGCTGCTGAAGGCCATGTCGAGTAAGCTGTACTCGCAGTGGACGTGAAGGCATACTAATGCACTCAACAGCGCGCGAGCATCGGCTTACGGCGGATGAGAGGCATCGCAACTCCTTCGGGACGAGCACGAAGTTCACCTACGCCCCCGGCCAGCCGACTGTCTACCCGTCGTCCCTTCCTGGGTTCTTCCCTACGCTTTACCAGTGCTACTGCAAGATGGAGCCGTTCGACCTGCCCGTTCTCGACGGGCTCCACCTCGTGCAGGGGCTCTGCGAGGGTGTGCACCTAGGCGCAGAAGCGCTGGCCGGCTTCCCGTCGCTCCAGACGCTACCGCATACAGCATCCCTGGGCTTCCACGGGGTCAACGTCCACGGCTCAGAGAGTCGCAACAAGTCGATGATAGTCCACATCGACAACGCGCATGAGCACCGGAAGGTTGAGGATATCGCTCAGGAGATGATTGGCAAGCGCGTGTTCCACAACTGGCCGTTCCTGCAGGAGGGCATGGTCTCCGCGGTGTCAGACTCGCTGTTCATGTACGAGAAGCTGTCCGTGGTGCCCGGGAAGCCGCCGAAGGTGGTGTCGAACCCGCATTCGCAGCAAGGTCTGGGCTTGTGGAAGAGCAAGGCAGAGAAGATTGAACGCTACTACTCGAAGCGATGCGGCGTAATCACCGGCAACATCGAGGTTATCCTTCATGTGCGCCCGTTGAAAGGTTGGTGGGTCTCCGCAGCCCCGAAGAACACGTCCCTGACAATCTTTGTTCTGTAGGCTTGAAGCGTCTTGACAACGGTGCTTTCGTCAAGGACTACGAGGGCGCTGACAAGGAGGTCGAGCAAGCCGTCCAGATGGCCGTCTCGGAGGTCTTCTCAGAGGACCCGAGGTTCATCGAGAAGGAGCCCCCACCGCTCTCCGAAGAGTTCCCCGACGGCAGCAAGGTCTTCTTCCTCGGAGAACATGCGTACGGCGTCGCCGCGCAGGTGTCCGGCACTACGGAAGACACGCTGTCTGTCGTCTTGGTGGTACGTATCATGGAGTTGTCGCACATGCTATTTAACTCAACCTGTACGCAGTTCTTCCCATCAGAAAAGGCGGAGAACGAGAAGTTCAAGAGCGTGGTCGCCAACCGCCTCCAGAACAAGTACTTCCCGTCGTTCAAGGTGTCTGAGCTGCTCGGCATATCGGGCAGGGCGCTCTCGAAGATCACCTCGAGCTTCATGGTCGTCAGCTCGGACGGGAGCAAGAACAACCTTGGTCTCAGCTTGAAGTTCGAGGGCAAGGGCCTGAAGGTGATCGAGTACTCGCGCAAGGATGGCCGCTACTGGGAGTTCAGCCAGAAGGCGATCGAGCTCATCCGGGAGTACAAGGTGAGGCTGCTTGCATTAATTGCTTGAGGTATAGGAGGCTAACTGAATCTCGCAGGCTAAGTACCCGGAGGTCTTCGATGTTCTGGACAGAGGAGGCGATGGTAGGCATACCTAATTCTAAATGCGCGCTCTCGCTGACAATCGTGTTCAGCGATGGTGAAGGCCACCGACGTCTTCTCTGATGCTCCCAACCCCGACGCGAAGGCGAAGGAGGTCAAGACGTGGCTCAACAGCAAAGGTGTCCGCGACTTCGAGCCGGTGTCCTTGTTCTGCGATCAGCTCGGCAAGACCACCGTCAAGGAGATCGAGGCGCTCGCCGACAGCTTCACGTCAATCAGGTCCGCCACGAACATCAAGAAGGCGATGGTCAAGGGCATTCCTCGTCAGGCTGTACTCAAGCCCTCGCACGCTGTGTACCGTCTGCAAAACCAGCACTTTGCTCTCGGCGACCGCGTCATCATGGTCCAGGACTCGGGCAGCGTCCCGCTCTCCTTCAAGGGCGTCGTTGTCGGCATGAACGCGAAGTCCATGGATGTGATCTGGGACGCGCCGTTCATGTCTGGTACTACGCTGGGGGATAGGTAAGATATGGCTTGTTATGCCTACGTGGACGTCCACTGACGGTTCTACAGATGCTCGCAGTATCGGGGGTCGACCGTGGAATTCTCTTCTTGCTTGAACTTGACCAACCCTCAGTTCGTCGCGTCTACGAACCCTCAAGCGCCAAGCCAGCAACAGAAGTCGCCTTTCAAGCCTCGCTTCGGGCCCCACCCGTCCGTACGACCCCCGCCTGGCCAGCAGCCCGCCGCCGGTTTCCGTCCTGCTCCGTAAGTGCGTTCGCGTTCTTGCATCGCATCACGACTGACGATTGTGCCAGTCACCACGCCAATGGCAACGATGCCAGGCCGAACGGACAGAACGGCGTCGCACAAGGCACTCCTGTGCACATCATGACGAACCCCAACCGTGGACGCGGCGGTCCTCGTGGCGGTGCCCCTGTAGCCCCCGCTGCCCATGTGCAGGCTACGAACGGCCACGTCAACGGACATGCCAAGACGCCTTCGCAGAGTGCACCCATCGCGAACGGGGCCGCTGTCGATAGCGCTCCGCGCGGTCGTGGCCGCGGACGCGGCGGCTTCGAGGGACGTGGCGGCTTTATTCCAGGCCGCGGCGGTTTCGTGCCGCCCGCTCGCGGACGTGGATTCGTACCTGGTGTCGAGAGGGGCCGTGGTGGGCCGCCGCGCGGCGGTTCGCGGGGACGCGGTGGGCGGGGCCAGTTCGCCGCATGAGGTGTCCGTGTGTTCGCGTCAAGGGTATTATCGGACTGCCGACTACGCACGTAGCAAGTACTATTATCTCGTATCTTAGTGTCCGTGTAGAACAGTCCGCCTGCAGGGTGCTGTCCGTCGCTTTCGTCTGCTGATCTGCTGTCGATTTGTATTGTAGAGAATCCCGGGAGCTGTTGGGTCGGACGCACTGTGTACTGTACGTGTGGAATTGTTAACGGGGGGTTGTTTGCAGTGGCGCATCGCATGTAAGCGGGACTGAGGAGAGTACAGGGTTGGATGTGTGGACTCGAATTGAAGGGTTATACACCCTCAAGGAAGAAAATGAGCAATGATGTCCATGAACTTTGCTCTCTCCTTGTAATGCGCCCCATGGCTGCTGCTGGCGAATGAATACCACTGCACCTTCGCAATCTCGGGGATGACTCGGACGTGCCGATCCTACAGTGGACGTACACTGTCAATTACTCTCTCGAAGAGTGCTGGGGTGTGCACGACGTGCGACGTACTCATGATGTTTGACTGACGGATCATCCGCCGACACAAGAGGGGAGGGTTTGCAGGCGTTCACCCCGAACGTATGGTCTTAGTCACGTCAGTCCACAGAGGTCCCTCTGAAGCAAGTATCAGTACAGCATCCTCGACAGACCATGCAACCTGTCGAAATCAAGCAAAAGAGCATGCGTACCTGGGTGTTCATGTGCACGAATCGACGCAATGTCACCGTACCCAGTTATGGACGACATCAATGAGCCGCAGGATCGCCCGCCGTTCGCGCCAGAAGTGTGACGCGCCAGGGATCTTCACGACTTCGAGCTTCCCGCGAGTCGCTGTAGCGCCGTTTTTCGCGGCGCTCAACTTCTGGAGGCCCTCTGCCCACGCGTCGTAGCTCTCTACGGAGGTGAAGTTGTCGCTGTCCCCGTATATGACGAGCACATTGGACTTCGGGTTAGTGACGAGGTCGTGCAGAGCAGTGTTGTATCGAGCAGTGCGGAACGCTGTGAGCCAGTGGCGCGGACCGAGGGGATATGAGAGGAGGATGTGGGACGTGTCCAAGTCCGGGAGTATTGGGTGCATAGAGGCAATCAGGGAGCCATGTGAGTAACCCTACAGGTTGGGGTGAGTACGCCGACGCGGAAGAAGGCCGGCTGCAGCATACGACAAGGACAAGCTTCGACAGGTCAGGAGCATCGGATCTGGCCCATTTCACAAGTTCCTTCAGGTCTTCGGCTTCTTGTGCCCCGGTGAGAGATGCCCAGCCCTTGGACTTGCCGACCCCGCGGGAGTTGTATCTCAGGACGTCGTATCCGCGTCTCAGCAGAGGCTCGGTTATAATCTGGAGGACGCTATACCGGTCACGCAAGCTACAGCAACGAAGAGGCGTGTCTGGGACTTACGGGTCGTCCATCCGGCCTCCCAGCCACGACCATGGGTGCAAGCAGACAGCGAGTTTCTTGGGTCCATTGCGGGCGGTCAGCTGCAGGAGCACGTATTCGAGCGTGCTCCCGGAAGGCAGCTCGACTACATCACGACGCGTCGAGTACGCGACGTCGCGTTCCACAGACATGCAACTTGGCTGCGCCGACAAGATGGATTGGACAAACGTGGAGGACTGGAAGGAAGCGGGGCCGGAGCTTAGCGCCCAGCGCCACCGTCGGGCACATCGGGAGATTGGGCGCTCATCTGGAATCGGCACATCGGCCCTATCGAGATTGGCCTACTCATCTAAGCGCGCGTCCGGATCTCTCTCATAAACATGCCCTCGCGCAGCCATGTCCGACCGTTGATCTGGAAGCGTTCGACTACCGCCGTACAATCTCCTTGCATGAGGCCGCAGCGTTGGCGAGGCGAACACGCATAGCCGAAGCCCCGATGACGCTCGACAAGGACCCCAACTTTCCTCCAGATCTCGACATCCACCCCCTCGCGAGCGCGACATCTGACGCGGACGCCCGCTTCGATTCCGCGGCTCAGGAAGACGCCATAAAGACGTATGGCATCGCCGGGCGCATTTGGTGGGTCAACCGCCCTCGCGTTCGATACGAAAGCACATCCTCATGGTGGCTTTTTGCAAAATTAGGGAGGCATCTCACGCGATGCTCGCGTACCTGGATCCCTCCTCGCCCCTGGAGTTCGACCCGCCGCCGCCGACAACCGCACCCCCAACCGCCGGTGTTCTCCCCGGGGCCGTTACCGCGATAGAGCTCGGATCTGGCACCGGGTTTGTCGCTGCACGCGTGGCGGAGTGGATGCGCCCCGGACGCGACCTCCTCATCGCCACTGATCTCCCGGACGTCTGCGAGCTTCTCGACGCGAATCTGCAAGCGTGTCCCGCCGTCGTGGTGCGCCCGCTCGCGTGGGGCTCGAGGGCGCACGTAGACGCCATAGCTGCACAGCTCGGGCTCGCGAATTCGAAGCAGGGCACTTCGGCGCGACGGCTTACGCACGTCCTCTGCAGCGACCTCGTATGTCCTCGAATCGCCCGATGCCCGAGCCGTGTCCAACAAGTCTCGCACCGATAGATCTACTTCCCTGCGTTGCTTGCGCCGCTTCTGCGCTCGCTCCTGCATCTTACCTCGCCGCCCTTCGTCGATGACGCCGGTTCAGAACCGATCGCTGTGATCCTTTCGTATAAGATGCGTAGCCTTGCGAAGGAGACGCCGTTCTGGAACGCGTTCGGCCTCTGGTTCGAATTCGTACCCGTCGTCGCGAGGCGCAGACCACACCAACCCGCCGTGACTTCGGAAGCAGAGCCAGCGCCACAGTGGGAGAGGTTCTCCCCTGGAGACGACTTGGACGAGACGTTTGTTCTTGTCGCGACGCGCCGGCCCGGCTCAATATCGTGGAGGATACCCGAAGAAGACGCAGCGCTGCTTGCAGGATGTGGCGCGTACGGAACGGACGCTCCGAAGTCTGACGACCAGTTTGAGCGGATGCTGCTCATGGGAATGGACGTATGATAATGGGATCTGCTGCCTACCGGGGTAAGTTCGTGATCCAGCTTGCGTGGTCCTGGCTCCCAGTTGATCCAAATCTAACTCAGTGCGACATACTGGGCTCGATGGAAACCGGGTATTGGGTCTAGATTCGGACGGGATACGGGACAAGACGACGATATACCCTGCAATGTACATTCAGGCCCATGATATGCAACGGTCAAACCATGCTATTACAATCACCTCGTCATTGCTTTCAGCTCTGTGAGGTCTTAGCACCGATCACTCCAGTAGATACTCATTCAATTCACATTGACTTACAACCGCCGGAGCGACGCAAGGGCGGGGTCGTTTCGCGCACTCTCCTCAACCCACGGTTGACAGAGCAATCATTACGCATGGAATCAATAGCATTCGGAACGACCGCATCGGTCACAACCCAAGAAACAAACACCTCAACCCGGACGACTAAGCTCTAGGTAAGGAAGCAACGTGGCCACACCGTTCAGTGGGCGATCGTGAACATCGGAGAGATGTTGTTAGAGCCACCGACTGATAAGCGGCGTGAGTCTCCAAACCATTAAGGGCGAACAAGAAATGTGGACGGCAACTTACGGGCGACGATGTAGTCGTTGCGGTCCTGCGCCTGGGGGACAGTGATCCGGACGGACCCTGCGCTGAGCGGGAAGCCCTGCGCGAGCGGGTGGTCTGCAGAAGGCCGCGCAAGTTCATTGTCAGCCCTAATCGCGATACGAGCACTGAGCATCACGAGCTGGCTGGGGGGCACGCACCGATGTCGAGGTTCTCGCCGCCGAGCGGGTTGAGCACGTCGATGAAGCCGAGGAGCGCGGTGCTCGTCTGGCCCGCGGGCACGCCCGCCGTGTCCCAGCTGATGGTCTGCACCGAGCCGACGGTCCACACGTCGCCGGCCTTGGGCGACGTGATGCGCGGGCTCACCGCGGCGCTGACGGAGGCAGCGGACGCGACGAGCGCGGCGAGGACGGTCGCGAACTTGGTGGAGAAGAGCATCGTAGAGGTGGCGAGAGGGGGTGGGTTGTTGGTTGGGTTGGATGGGAGTGAGGAGGATGCGGGAGTGTACGAGTGGTAGTACGCTGGGGTCTTTGGGTTGTCGAGGGGGCCTTATATACGCCTTCGGCTGGGCCAACGCCAGCGAGCATGACATCCCCGGGGTGACGCGGTATGCGGGGGCAGAGCCTGGAGCGAGCTAGCAATAGCCTACCCTGCGCGTAACAAACAGCCGATGTTGGGACTGCTCCGGTGGGTGCGTCGCCGACGAGGCGCAAGGCTCGCCAGAGCGGTTGGGTGCGAGCCGGGCAGCTGGAGAGTGAAGAGTCAGTGCTTATTTTGCGCGTGAGCGAGACGACCCGTTGCTTCTCACAGGTTATGGTCGGAACGCCGTCCAGCAGCCAGTCGCGAGCGCGGTGATGTAGCCGTGGCGGGAGATGCAGCTGATCGGCCCGCGGACGGCATCGCGCTATGCACGCCAGGCGGGTTGTTTCAAGACGTGGCGGTGTGTCCGAAAAGCAGGTCGTACTCCTCCAGATGGTCCAATGCACGTAGATATGCATTCATTGGACCCCTCTGTCCGTGTGCCATTTGGGTATGAGAAGAGATGGACATGCCGTAACCCAGCTTGTCCTCAAGAGGTCCAGTGCGACATATGGCAGCCCGGCGGAGCCATACCTGCGCTGTCGCTCAGCCTCACGCGACGCGCTCCTAGTCACTTCATTCATCTGAGGTAGCACTCACCAACATATTCATCGTTGGTACAATCCTTGACTGGTCTGGATCATCGAACATGGATGTCAGCTTTAGCCTGTTTAGGCGCCTGGAGCTACGACGAGAAGTTGTGGTGGATAGGCGCTTACAGTCCAACTTCCACCAACTCGGCCATCTCCACCGTACACGATAACACTCCAGAACACCCACCTAGATGCTCACAGGTCGTGAAAGCACAACAAGTGAATGCTGAGATAGCTGGACGCATCCTCCCGTCCGGTCTCGGACCGACGACAGCATGTGAGAAGCACTGGAGGAAGTTTCTGCGCCTTCAGATCTCGGCCAATCCTCGTCGCCTGGTTTAAACTGACCCACTCTCCACCCCCAATAGGATCTCAACCATTTTGCCTAGCAGCGCAAGTGACCTTCGCGCCACCGTATGCTGCCAGCTCCAGCAGGCCCCGTGGCCAGCGCAAACGACACGCTCGCGCCATCTCCCCGTCAACAGCGCGGTGGATAGCGCGGTAATCTAGGCCTCTGCCGGGTGCCCCAGACGGCTCCCCGTTATCGCGCCTTCTTATCCTCCCGGAGTCACCTTTTTGCTCGCTCGGGGGAACGGCCCATGGGAACGCTTGCGCGGAGAAGGCGCACTGCGCGCGGTCACGTGCGCGTGTTCGCCATCTGCCCTTCCACGCACGCAAAGAGTACGAGCGGCGCACGCCTCCCCTGCGCTCCAGCAGAAGCCGCCTCCGCCACCAATTGGCCCACGCCTATAAAGTGTGCGGATGGGGTGCTTCGTGCTGCTGCAACCCGCTTCTTGCTTCCGAAATGGCTCCCGTTGCTACCGCCGACACCAACGCTACCGCCACCAACGGTGCCGCCGCCAACGGGCCCGTGAAGGCCGCGAAGGCCGCCGCGTCCGCGGCGACCCAGCTCTTCAACCCGTTCTACTCGCCGCCGGACGACAAGGGCGTCGACGATAGCAGCTACCAGTTCGCGAAGTACAAGGTACGCACATGCCGTCCCGCTTTGGCATCGCTGCTGCCTGATCGCATCGCTCATCTTGCGCGCGCGCACACAGCCGCACTGGCCGGATGTCAAGTGGGAGCCGCTGGGCGAGATCGCGGTGACGGATCGCGGCCAGTTCGCGGATCCGGAGAAGAAGAGCCTGCTGAGCGCGGCGAGCAAGGTCGAGCACCTGACGCCCGCCATCGGCACCGAGCTCTCGGGCATCGACCTGCGCCAGCTCTCGGACACGCAGAAGGACGAGCTGTACGTACTCCATGACCGATCGCAGCCTGAGGCTGGTCGTGCGCGGGAGTCAGAGTGACTGATGCGGCGTGCGTTTGTGCAGGGCATTGCTGATCGCGGAGCGCGGCGTCGTGTGTACGTCAACGCCCTGAGTAGTGGCCAAAGGAGGAACTGACAGATGCATTTGTCGCAGTCTTCCGCGACCAGGAACTGAGCATCCAGGAGCAGCTTGAGCTCGGGCGCCACTGGGGGCCCCTGCACAAGCACGCTACGACCCCTGTTCCCCGTGAGCCCGGCCTCGAGGAAGTGCACGGTACGTCACTTTACGCCCAGCCTCATCACGGCGTAACAAGAGCTGACGTCTTGATCTTCATCTAACAGTCGTTTACAACGACGGCTCGCGCCGCCCCGACCCGAGCGCGTTCTCCAAGCTCGAGCTCTGGCACTCCGACGTGTCGTATGAGCTCCAGCCGCCCAGCACGACCTCGCTCAAGGTCATCACCGGCCCGCCCTACGGCGGAGACACCCTCTGGAGCTCCGGGTGAGTGCCCGGCCTTCGACGTTCGGCCCCCTGCAAGAAGCCGGGGACACGTGTGCTGACCCCGCCGCGCTAGCTACGCCCTCTACTCCTCCTTCAGCCCCGGGTTCCAGAAGTACCTCGAAGGCCTGACGGCCGTGCACAGCGCGGTCGCGCAGGCGGACGGCGCGCGTGCCGCCGGCCACACCGTGCGCCGCGAGCCCGTCGAGTCCGTCCACCCCGTCGTGCGCGTCCACCCCGTGACGGGCTGGAAGAGCATCTACGTCAACCCCGGTGAGTGCCCCTTAAGATTAGCTCGTGGCTGCCGCCAGGCCCGCGGTGCCCCTGCATGCAAATGAACAGCCAGATTGACACACGCATCTGTCACACAGGCTTCACCCGCCGGATCGTGGGCGTGCCCAAGGCGGAGAGCGACGCCATCCTCGAGCTGCTCTTCCGCCAGATCGCGTGAGTGTCCTGTCCTGTCGCACTGGCACGGCTTCCCCGCGCGTGCCCGCTGGCCCGGGTTCGTGCGCGTGCGGCCCTGCTGCGCACGAACCTGCTCCAGCGAAACCTTCGCGCGCGCCGGGGGCTGAGCGCATCCCGCACCCTAACTGACCACGGCGATTGCCAGCGAGAACCCGGACTTCCAGGTGCGCTTCCGCTGGCAGCCCAACTCGGTCGCCATTTGGGACAACAGGGTGAGTGCGTTTTCCTCCGCGACGGTGATGACGCCACGCCACGCCACGCCCCCTTCTCCTTCCCCTCTTCCCCCGCTTTTCCCCCTCGTTCCTGCTACTCAGGGCAGACAGCCGTCTATACCGGCTGTCTCCCAGGCTCCCGTACCCCCTTGCCCCCTTCCCATTCCCTTCTCTGCGCTTCGGCGGCTTCTCCCATTCCCCTTGAATCTGCCCCCGAGTCTGCGCCCGAACCCACGCTGACTGACACGCGCACTATCGCCGCGGCCGGCGCACAGATCGTGACGCACTCCGCGACGTTCGACTTCTGGCCGCACACGCGGCACGCGCTGCGCGCGACGCCGCACGGCGAGCGGCCGACGTCCGTCGCGGACTACGAGCGCGCGACGGGCAGGGCCGCCAAGGACCGCCAGCTCGAGATCTGGGAGAAGCAGGGCCTCCCGCTCCCGAAGACGGACACGACCGTCTCGCGCGGGTACACCGACTGAGCGTCGCTCGCGGCCTGTCCGTGCTCGTGGGCATGGGAAGGTTCCTGGGGCCCGGGCGTGGGGGAGAGTACGGGGGGTTGAAGTTGGTCTCCGCGATACCTCGGCCGCGCGCGGCACAGAAAGCTTGATAGCACGGATGTATGTATGTATACACCAGGAATGTACCAACGACTGTAGCAAAACGATTAAATGGCGTGTCAAAGGCACTCGCCGCGGATGCAAATGCGCGCCGTACTGTACAGCGAGTGCACATTGGCAGATGCGGGGTAAGGGAGGGGATCAGCGATCGGCGCGCGGCGGGCTGCCATCGGGATTGGCTGAGCCTGAGATCGGCTCGATCGATCCCGTCATAGATGGGCGATGGGTGCGATGCGGGCTGTCATGGGCGCCATCGCCCGTCGCATCGACTCCTCTGCATCGCCCTCCGATGCGATCGCCCGGCGTACACACACAGCACACACACGCCCGTGCACAGATCCGCCGTCGTCGGTCGAGGAGCACGCTCGATTATCACTACACACACGGCACACGGGACAAGCGGCGGGGTATGTACACGGCAAGACGCGGGATTACACAGCGGAACAGGCGGCCCAAGATTATTATACGCGATGAAGCTGGAGGAGCAAGGTACCGGGAAAGTCACGTCGATCACAAAGTAGACAGACGGCCGTGAGACCGTGGAAAGTAGCAGCAGGAGCAGCAGCAGCACAGACCAACACAGACTGGAGAACATAAAAAGAGGAACGATTTGTCCGACTGAGAGGGGGCACGAAGCGCCGATGATCACTGCGGCGACGCACGCGCGTGCGAGGGAGGGTGCGACGCGCGCATGTACGACTGGGGCTCCGCGCTGTACCCGCCGCGCTCTGCCACGGGCGACGCGAGCCACGGGGGCGGGGGCGGGGCGCCGTTGGCGCTGTGAGGTGCCGAGGCGCCGTGCGGAGGAGGGGGCATCATCTGATGAGGCTGTCCCGAGGGACCAGCAGCGCCAACGGGCATCAGCTGGTACGGGCCCTGGTGCGGGTGAGGTGGGGGCGCATGCTGCATGGGCGGGATCTGTTTGGGCTGCTCGTAAGGGGATTGGGGCGGCGGGCCCTGGGAGTGAGGCGGCTCCCCGCTGTGGTCGCCACTGCCGGTGCTGCCGCTTCCGCGGGCGGAGGCCGTGGACGCTCGGAGGGTCTGCAGGTCGATGGGCGGTGCTTTCCCATTCGCGTCGCCCGCTTTGTCGCGCTTGCGCATGAGCTTCGCATAGTCTGCAATGAGACTCCGGGTCAGCCACGCCACGATGTATGCTGCGGAGGGGAGACTCACGCAGCCCACACGCGTTGCACAGCGTCCTTGCGCCGTCGGGACCGCGTCTCCATTCAGGAGTCTCGCGGATGTTGCAGGAGTGACACTTTCCAGGCGGGGTAGCACGCTGTACGTCCACTGAGCGCGAAGATCGATGACTCACTGCCAGCCCTTTACTTACACTACGCTTCCGGTATTTGTTCTTCTGCTGCCCTGGCTGCGCGCCGCCTGCGCTCGACTGCCGCTTGTTGCGGATGATCTGCATGTCCTGTTCTGCCGTGGACTGCGCCTGCTCGTCGGGGTGGTGCCCAGGAGCCTGCGGACGATGATCAGACAGGCACACACCGCATGGGGCTGGGTACTCACATCAGAGTAGCTCGCCGAGGACGGCGCCTCGCGGGGGGGAGCCATATCTTCCCATGGCCTTTTGGGTGGACGGGGATGCTCTTCGGCGGGAGTAGCGGCTCCATTCACGGTTTCTTTGCGGTTGATGTCTTCGCCAGCGTCCAGACGCCTCAAGTCGTCTAAGAGACGCATGACAGTCGATGCGCGCGAATTCATCTCCTCCAGCTCAGGGGGCGCCGGCTGCACATGCGGGTGCGTGCTGGCGGCTTGACCTATACAAGTCAGCGAAGCCGTGCTACCCCGCAATGACGTGTACGCACTGTAATGGTTGGCGAACCCATACAGGACACCGCAGTGCTTTAGAATCTGACGACAGGCAGAGGTTAGCACATGCGTTCGTTACGGCAGCCACGTAGTCCTTACCTCCGATATCACGTGTTGTCGCGCTACGGCTCGTTCCGCATCTGCAGGGCTCGGGGCACTGGCTCGCGTCTCGACGGGAGCTGGGACCAGCGGCGTTGTTCGGGTGAAGCCATTGAATTGTTGCGGCGGCGGATGCTGTTGGGGCGGTTGAGATGGCGGGTGCTGTTGCCAGTGCTCAGGCGGTGGGGCGGGAGGTGGGTATGGGCTGGGCGGTGGCTGGGCCTGATGATGCCCAGGTGCAGGTGGAGGGGGCATCGGGTAGTGCCTCTGGGGAAGCGGTGGGGGAGGGTACCCAGAGTACCCAGGAGGCGGGCCATGGGCGACCTGAGACGGATGCTGAGGCTGCTCATGTGGTGGGGGTGCCGGCGGGTGAGGGCCCTGGTAGTAACCGGGCGGAGCCTGCCCAGGGTACGGTGGGTATGCGGTCTGAAATACATGCCCATATCGAGAACATGGTGTCAATCGACAATCGGTTTCAATCACAATAAGTTAGCGCTGTGATGCTTTAACGCCCTTCACGGGAGAACCTAGGCTTACGTGAGGGGACCGCCCAGGCGAGGCGCTGACGGCAGCCTGCGGACGGGACCTTTTCGACGAGGGGTCCGTGCCATTCTCTGAGCGCGGTGGGCCCGCACTCATCCCGTTGTGCGTGGGCATCCCCGGCTGTTGTTGCTGCTGCTGCTGGGGCTGTCCCGACCCCGGAGGCCCATACGACGCGTCGTGTCTCTGGGAGGGGTGAGGGTGCGACTTTGGAGGCGGGTCGTGCGGTGGCGGCATATTCGACGAGTGCTGCGAGTGCTGCGGGTGTTGAGGTGGGGGAGGAGCGGTCGACGCGTTCGAGCGACTCCAGGACGCCGTATCATGTCTCTGGCGCGGGTGCTCCTGGCGAACATTGCCATTCGCGGGACTCCCGTCCTGGCCCGGGGGCGGAAAGTTGAGGTCCTTGATCGACGGAAGACGGACAGAGTCCTGGACTGGTGGCAGCGAGTAGGAGGCGTACTGGGGCGGATGGGAGGAGGACATGGCGGCGGAGGGGGGCGGAAGTGACGAGACGGGCTAGGAGTATATCTCGCTGTATCTCCCGATTAACCCGGATCTGGAGAACAATCGGAGAGGGCTAAATGGGGCGGTCCAGACCGGCACTGTCACGGCACGACCGACGCGCACCGCCGAACACTGGGGGGAACGGGTCGGGCGACGAGCGTCGTCGGGGTCCAGGAAGCAGACCGGACGTTCAGCGGAGAGCGGGAGCGGCGAAGGGAGAGGACGAAGAGGGGGAAGAAGGAGGATGGAAACAAGGAGGAGGAGGAGCCGGCTAACTAGATCACCAAACAAATCTGAGCGGAGTTCGAATCTGACGCGGCGAAATAACGTATTGAATTTCGCGAAATAAACGCCGACGCGTCTGCGTGCTTCCTACTCCCCCCGCGCTCCTCCCCTCGCGAGTCCGCTACCGCCGCACACGCTGAGCGTGCATGTGTGTGCAATGGGTAGGCGTGCAGAGGAGACGGGTCGAGGAGGACGAGGGGCGATTCGAGTGTGCGGGTGAGATCCGCATCAGCAATCTCGAGAACCGGGAGAGCCGGGAATCTCTCGTGCCCGATACTAGATCCACCTGCGACTCTGGCCGCGTACGTAAAGCCCATGGCGGTGGGACGGCGATTCGCCTCGGCGCCGCTCTTGTCCCGTCACCCGTCATCTGCGCGGCCCATCGCGGCAGCATTCCAGCACACACCGCAGTCCTTGCTCCCTTCATATGCTCTCTTCCCCGGTGCCCAACACTGCGACGACGGAGGGAGAGATGCGCGTCTCCAGCCACTGCCACGGTCGACGGCGGGAGGGCGACAGGCTGATCGCGCGCGGGGATGGGATTTGGCAGTTGGGCGCCGGTGCCTGATGCGGGCGGGAGCCGTTTCGGGCCTAATAATAATCGATCTGGATACGGCAGATCAGCCTCTTCTTCGGATCTTACCTGCACAAATCGAGGAACCTGACGTCTGGGACCATCCCGATGCGCGCGCTCTGCGTCATCCCTCCAACCGCCCGGACACACAACTGCACCTCCATCCCCTTCCCGCGCTCTCGCCCAGCTCCGTCCTGCCCTCCCCTCCTCCAGTGCGTCTGCGACAATATTCCACGCGATTGCGGCGACATTGTTGGGCACGAGGACGCCCGCCCCCCGCCGCGTGTTATGACACGACCGGCGGCGCCTTGGGCGACTAGCAAGGCAGCCTAAACCCCAAACGGCAGCGAATGATCTCGCCCCCAAACCGGAACGGTGCGCATCTCGACGCTACCCGATCCAGTGTGGCAACAAAATCCCTCGCGGGCTCCGTCCACATGATGCCGCAAGTTACCGCCAGAAGGCCCGAAGGCCAGCGCAGGCCCCGTCCAGGCTGCCCCATGCCTGCCCCCCGCAGACGCAGCCTCAGGGCGTGCAGCGTTCAGCGTTCAGTATGCGGAAGTGCGCGCGTGGCGTCTCCCTCCGCGCAGGCGGTCAGATGCAAGCTCGGATCCTGGCACGCACTCCGCCAAAGTTGCCAAACGATAAAGCTTCGTGACGAGCTCCGCTCGCGCAACGAGGCGGCGGCTGCACGCGTCGCCGTCGCCGCGCGCGCCCACCAGCAGACGCAGATCGGGCGGCGTGCAGATTGCCTTGTCCACGCCCGATAAGAACCCAGACACGTGCGGCACGAGCTTCGCGGCGATGATGGACGCTCGCCCTTTCTCCGAGCACCATATATGGCGCATTCAACGGCGGCGGCACCGTCCGCTCGGTCTTGGTCGTGCCTGGCGCCGGCGGCCGCCGCAGTGTCCCTCTGCGATCCTCCGTTGGCCCAGATGGCTCGTAGCCTCGTTTCGCAGCCCTTCCAGCCGCGGCGTGCGTCGCGCATGCATCATCCGCACCCGGCGGTTCTGCGCACCACTCGAAGCTCGAAGCACGATACGCCGATGCACCGACCAATGGACGCGCGGACAGCCCACGGCGGCTCGCGACGAAGCAGCTGACGCGGTGAAGCCCTCGGCAGAAGGCGCACAGACGCAGCGTTGTGGCACTCGCGCGGCTCGCACACGCCGATCGGCGAACCGAACGCGCGCGTCCGGGGGAGCCGCGGCACACGAACCTTGAGCGCGAGCGCGCAGGCCCCCCACCGCGAGCATCATCGGGCAGCTGAGGACCAGCCCGGGTCCGCATGACACCCTATGTATCTGCTGCGACGGGCACGGGGCTGGGGCAAGCGACGCGCGACGACCGTGGGCCCTGGAGGGCGCCAGCCCGCGGCCGCCCTGGCGCGAACGGAGCCCTCGACTCAATTTCTGGGCGTGCGCGCGCGGACGCCTGGGGCGGTCGGAGCTTGGAGCTTGTCCGCAGGAAGCCGCTGCGCACGCAGAGCGGGCTGGCAACTGGCGCCAGGTGCGCACCGCGTACCCCTCCGCCGGGCCCTGCTTCCAGCTTCCAGTGCCATCGGGGGATGCCTATAGCCTGCTGTGGGCTGTGGGCCGGGCTTCCTGGGCGATACGCACGGTCCTTTCCGTCGGGGCCCACTGCGCTGCGTGGGCGGGACGTCGAGGCGGCTGGCGTGGGCGCGTGGGTGCAGTACCCATTTGTCGGGTGGCTGCCTATTGAACAGCGCGGATTCGAGGATTTTGCCGAAGAAGGCGCGTGGTGGCGTTCGAGTGAGTGCTAGGGTACACCGAGTCCGAGTCCGGGGAACGCCTCATTGGTCCCGGATGCGTGGGATGGTGGAGGGCACTGGAAGCCGCTGGACAGTTATTGTTTTCCCCGTCGTTATGCGTGTTTGTAATGTACCTGCGGTGAGTGTTATTGTATTTCCATGCGGCCAGTCATAAGAGCGGTGCGCACCTATCCACTAGAACGACGTGATATAGGACTCGAAGGCTCTCGCAAGTCAACCACCAGGCTCAAATGGCGCTGAGCCGTGTACGCTCACGGACGTCAGGTGGGCGCACCTGCGTACGGCTAGCAGCCGATGCGTCCTCTCTTCCAGCCGCGTAGTATCCTCGTGCCCGCCGGTGCTGCCAAGCGTAGCCCTGTCGCGGGAGAATGCGCGGTCTGGATCACGAACAGTCAGCCGCGCTGACCCGGGTAGCGATGAAGACGTCTTCGTGACCTACATACAGTACGTCCGCCTGTGCGCGCACGTCCGCGGGTCCTTCTGCAGATGCAGATGTGATCACGCATCGACGCGTCACCCTGTACCCACAACACGCAGCCAACTTTGTTGCTGATCGGCGAGCACAGTCGGAGGGGCGTGCAGAAGTTGATATATGCGAGCCTGTGTCGGCCCTTCCGACGTTCGACGGGGGGCTAAACGCGAGATGTCGGCGGACAGAAGAGATGGGTGATCGTCAAGAGACGTACCGCCTGTGCGAGCGGACACAGACACTCTGCGAATAACCCGCCGTTAACGGTCAAAGACCTGATGGTGAAGGACTCGCACCGCGGCCGTGCTGACCGAGGCTGTCAAACAAGCTAGCGGAACGCACTTCCTCTGCCCGCGCGGATGGGATATGAAGTGCGAACTGCGAACTGCCGAGCTGCGAGCACCGGCGCGGACTGCGGGCGAGCCAAAAAATCAGCAGCGCATCCAGGTGCAAGTCCGGTACAGGTGCCGAAGACGTACTCACGACACCATACCCCCGCATATACGCGCGTACTTCCAACCGCTGTATATCGGGCGTGGTCGATTCCTGTTGCGCACCGTCAGCTGACCCCCAGAAGCAGCGCGAGGACGTTTCATAACCACGCTCTGCGAGCTGCAACCCTTCCCTTGCGCGGTGAAGTGCGCATTCGTGCTGTAGCATACGTACTTGGCTCGCGGGCTGTCAGGCGGCCCTGCGGATCCCAGCCAGTTTGGGGGCGGTCCGACTAGCGTGGGCGCGCGGTGACTTGAAGGATGCGAGAAGCGGACAGCCGAAAGGAGTTGTCGTGGAAGGAGGCAGACAAGCGTCGGCTATCGTGCGCGGGTGACACGCGGTTCGGACGCGTCGCGAGACGCGTCCTCGAGGGAGCGCCCGCTACAAGTCTTGCAGTCGGTGCAGGCCGCGGACCATGTACATTGACCACAGTCTACTGAAGTACTGGCGAAGTCTATACTCACAGTTGTCCTTGGTGCTCACACTACTAGTAGTATTGCCTTTGAAGCCTCATCGGGATCATAACGTGTAAGAGAGAGATCATCCATATGTCCGTGGGCCATCGTTCGTCAACTACATATCGTACATACATGCCCTTAACCAGTCCCTCGCGAGCGCAAGCTTACTTGCTAGTGCTCTTGTAGACGTTCCCGTCAGGGCTGGTGTACTGGCTGTAGCCGTCGCCACTGTTGTAGTAGGTCGAGCCGTTCGAATTCGAGTAGTAGTAGCTCCCGTCGCTGCGATAATATCGTTGGTGGGTACTGTTTGGCGGCGGTAGCAGCGGGTACGTACTTGTTGCTGTAGTGGTAGGAGTGTCCGCCGCTCTCGCTGACACGGTGGTCGTAGGAGTTGCCCTGGGCGATGGAGGTATCGTCGGCGTCGGCATGGGCCTTGATAGTAGCGGTAGGACAAAGAACAAGATACATACCTGGTCGTTAACTCCACGAGACGTCACGTCGTAAGACTCCCCGGTATAAGCGTTCTCAGGCATGGTGATGGATGATGGTGGTACGGGTGTAAGGTAGGGTTTGCTCTGAACAAAGGCAGCACGTCGTATATATACAGGGGTTCTAATGGGCGCTTACGAGAGCGATAGTACAGGTAAAGATGATTACGCTGAGATTCACGTGTGATTCAGACTTCGTCTGGGGTGGTGCTGCAGCGGACGTAGACTTAGGCAGGTTCCTTAGCTGTAAACGCGGTCTATGTCTCTCTGGTCACCGGTCAGCCCTGGAGGGCCCTCCATCCTCGTCCATTCAGTACATTGTACGAGCAGGTCGTCTCCCCGTTAGCGGAGACCTAGCGCGAGCTCTACAGAAGCATTCTGAAGATCTTCGCAGTTTATATGTTCAACATCAAGGAAGAACGCCATCGGAAGATACGAGTTCGTTTCTTGTGGCGGGAGTTGTAAGAGTCAGAAGGACGCGCCTTGACGCGTCGCGTCATTTAGCACCAAACAAAGACAAGCAACGCGCAAGTGGCTGGAGGCGGGCGCTTGAGGCGCGGGATACACGCACAAACAACGCGTGAAGCGCGCGACGGCACTCTCAGTCTGCGCTCTTTTCTTCTTTGACTATGTTATGCCTGGCCAAAAGTCGGACCTCGTCAATAACTCATGCATGCATGGCCCACTTTCTCAGCGAGATGAACCACACTGGATGGGCTACAAGATGAGGAGATGCGCAAGATCAGTCGACAGCGACTAAGTACGCTGGCCGCCGAGTAATCAAGCTGAGCGCCGGCGACTCGGGGGTACTTGGAGTCGGTGCCATCTTGCGCATATATCCATCGCTCTATTTACCATTGAAGGTCACGTTCGTGTGGACATGCTTTTGAGGCTTCTCAACGGTCTGCATCTCTTGGTGCGTTCTCTCAGAGGATGTGCGTCGTGACGGATGTGTGGCAGTCTTGAACTGAGGACCTCAAAAGGCATGTACAGGGCTCACACGCGGTACGTCGTACTTCGTCAATGGGTCTGCTTTAGCATCCTGGCTTACTGCTGTCTTTCCCCAACTACTGCGACGCACAAAGTGGCAGGCTCTAGCCAGAACACATACCCATTGTGCTTGCACATCGGTACGTCACCCTAGGGGAGATTAATCGCACATATGTCTTCGCACACCGCGCGGGCATCTGGACTTCTTGATTAGACCGAGCAATTATGTATCACAGCGTTCTTGAAAACTGTCTCCTCGGGTATGGTATAGCTTTATATTTGTCTACCGAAGGAGTATATTGAGTAGTTTTCCTTAGGCATGATATTTGTCTACCGAAGGAGTATATTGAGTAGTTTTCCTTAGGCATGTTAACGGTGTTCCGCGCGAACTCCTGCAGAGGTACACCATCCGTCACACCGTCTGTCCAACGCTGCTCTTCCCCCGGGTGCTGATCTCGGGAGTATATGTCGCCGCCTAGTTGGGTCCTGTCTTTGCCCATAGCAGAAGAATGCGGACATCAGTAGGTTCTACGCTGTCTACAGAAGTGGCGTATGCTTATCCAACCAGTCTTCTCATGTTTAGTGGAGCAAGTGCGTCCTGAATGCGGACGTACCTTCATTCGCATCCATTGTTCTCTATGGAACGATGGACGCTCATTGGTTCTATTCTACCGCGATGATGAGATGAGAACCACCACCCGTCCCCGCGCCCGCGCACTATGCTCATATACAAGGTATGTTCTATCCTTTCTGAGATTGAATGCACACTACTTACAGAATTTCGGTGAGGCCTTTCCACAGAACTCTTTTCTCGCGATCAGGCAAGGACGGTGGCCGTGTCTTTTCCGCCACTCACGCACTCTATCCAGAAAGCAGAGCAAACTCACTCGCCAGCAGGCAGCGAAGGTGTCGCTCTTGACTGGCCCCGGCTCATATTGCCTCCGACCGATTCATTGGCACCCACTGGTTCTCGTACCTGTGCGGCACAGACATCGGCGACGCATCCCTTCTCCTCACGTTGGCATGCTCGACATGGAACCGTTAGGGCTTCGTGCCCGGAATACGCTGCCTACAACGTGAAAGCTGTTGAGAAGAATCTGCTTACTCGACTTGCCCTGTTGAACAAGGTCGGCGAGCATGTTCAAGAACAAATCTCAGCCCTGGGTACGTCGTTATATCTACCTTCTGTCGTCGCTACTTGTTGAATGGCTACATCTCAGATTCCCTCAGACGCAGCGGCTCGAAGACGCGGTAAGACTACTGCTCTGAAAGGCAGAAGCCCCGTTCATATCCAGCATACATACAGAACACTATTCTGCGTCCGGAATCGCAATCGTTCCAGGGCAAAGACTGAGACGTCCCTTCACGGACACGCCTCTCGCCACATCCGGGTCATTAGTCGACGTCATCGCCGCCTTCCCTCATCCCTCCCGCGATGTCACTCCGGTCGACATTCAGCGCGATGGGTCCGGAACAAAAGAAACGAAGACAGGAACCCCTTCCCGTTTGCGATGCGCCGTCGTCTTCGCCATCAGACGGACGCGTTACGGCACCCAGGGCACCCCTCTCCCATCTCCCCGACAGGGCAAAGGCCCGCCGAGGAGATCGACGCCGCGGAGACGACCCCGCCCTCCGCGGAAGACAGCGCGGGAATTGACGAGCAGGGTATATCTGAGCGGACAGTGCAAAGTCCTCAGTCCGCGTTCGACCTGTGAGGGCGGCCTTTGGACTGTGCTTCTCTCCGCGCGCCGGGGCGAGAACGTGCGGTTCTTGACGTCTCTTCGACTTCTCCGGCTCTCGACCACCGCGTGCGCTGTGCGTCATTAGCTTGCGATGTTCTGGTACGCACCCGCACCCCCGCTCGTCCATGGTCCGTGATTTCATCTGTCCCGGTGTGGTTCGGTCGGTCGCTGTGGCTGCAAGCTGCGCCGGCGCATGGACGTCGGACGGAGTAAGGTGAAAGACTTGAGTGGCTGTCACTGACTGGGCATCACGGGTAGATCCTTGGTACAGCGCGCCCTGATTTATGCCGTTTAGGTCGGTGAATGGGCGGGCGACCACGCGCGCAAACACAAACGCACCGCGTGCTACGACGGTCGCAGGCAATCGATCGTAACCAGGCTTCGAGCGGCCGCATGCGCGCGCTTCCCTACGCTGCCACAACGAAACAAATGGAGGGAAGCTTGCGCATGGGCAGAGGCGTATCTCGGAGCCTATATGCATCTCGCAGGTGGGAAACCGTGGAGCATAGGTAGGCCAGTGTGGCGTTCACATCTGCGAGCCGTGACCCGCCCTCCAGCCCGCAGTTTCCCCCGGGCAGCATAGACGGACGGCCGCTCGAGCTCGACAAGCTCACGAACACGGAGATGACGCGCTGTGTTCGCACCTCTGGGAAAACGATACGTCCTATCCTGGGGTGCGCTCCTGAGAGCTGCGAGCTGTCGCGCCTCTTGCGGTTATTCATGTGTCGCGAGACTAGAAGGACGTCGACGATCGCGCGCGAGCGGCTACGCACGCGCACGCGACACCTTTTCCGGCCGACATCCGCTGAACGCACCCGCAAGCCTTCTCAATCCCACACCCGCATCGTGGGCATCCTCGATCGCTTTCTTAGAGCTGGCCACGATTTACAGTCATCGTAGCAGTCTGAGTTTAGGACCAGGCCGCACGAGAAGAGGTCGAGGAGCAGCGAGGAGTGTAGCCTTGCTGAGATGACAGTTGGCGACTGCGGCGGTCGACTGATGGGATGATGAGCCACTCGGTGCCGGGGATTGTGCGATTTCTTGGGTTCGCTGTCCCACGCGGTAGTGCCTGGCTTCTCATGTCGCCCTGATTCGCCTCTGGGCTGACGAGCGCAGCGCAGAGAGCGAGAGCCCAGTGTACCAAGCGCAGAGTCGTAGGGGTTTGCAGAAAGCGGGGCAGGTCGTAGCGCAACGGGCAGAAACATGAAGAGAGGATCGAGGATCGGGTTGAACAGAATGGAGGTGAGTAAACACATGACACGATCGAAACTGCTTTGGATCTCACACCGAATCTCACGCAGCATCAGGCGGGATGGCTCATCCGCCCGGCGCTCGTCAGTCCATTGAGGTGAGTTGTACATAAAGCAGCCTCGAGGTCATCCGACAGCACTGATGTACCACTGCAGTACGTACGAATATGCCACAGACCTGAGACAGCTCGCCACCCAGCTGCCGCATGAAGCACTGGCGCCCACCGGCGAAAGTTGGCGACGAGGTGCTGCGCTCGCGGCCATTTTGAGAGAGGAGATGGTGATCGGGGTGATCTGAACCGGTTATCGCTGAGAAGGGGAAGAGAGTCCCGGCTGAATCGGATAGCCTCCTCCTGAGCTCATGGCCCTCATGTCCTCCCAACACAATAAGCCTCAGGCGCCGGCCGTCCCCCCGCCTTGTCTACCCCCTCGCACTCTCTTTTCTCTCGCTCTACCACCATCGCGACACCCGCGACAGCGAACGGCCCTCCACCTCCCCCCCGCCCACTTTGCAAACTCGAGCGCGCCGCTGACGCTGCTCGTGTCGGGGATACAGCGCCATACGCCCACTCTCGGCCACAGGGTATCAGTTGCCATTCTGGGTGCGTCCAAGACCTTACTATCCAAGTTAGTCGCAGAACTCACCACCAATCCGCACACGCACAGGCATCCATCACACCGCCCACCTGACAGTTGCCCATCCGCGTTGCAAATTTAGCGTTCACCTTGAGCGGGACTCCCCATCTCCCGGAGAATGGCGAATGTAACGCTGATTGGTGATTTCTACGTACGCCTGCCCCTCCTTCTTGACCCGCTACGTCCATCTCACTCATGTCGGACTATCAGGGAGGTCCTGGCACTGGAGCCCTTGGTGGCCCTCCTTCGGGACACGTACGTCTCTGCTTTACACACGCCTGATAACGCATGTGCTAAGTCAGGCTGCAGAACTACAAGCGCGCCGTCCACCGTGCTCCCCCCAAGGAGTTCACCGTAGATGTGCTCCAACCCACCAAGTTTGGTGAGCGCTCACACGACCTGACGCAACGCCACCGAACTGACGTTTCTTCCAGGTAGCGGCTACTGCTATGGCATGCGCGTTATCTCGCTCAAGAACGAAACGTCAGACTCTCGCTCGACGAAGTCCAGCGACTCCTTCTCCGACTACGAGGTGTGGCGGAGATGGGAAGACTGCCTGTGGTTCCAGGAGATCCTCGAGACGGAGTACGCCCTCATGGCGCGTCAGAAACGTTCGCGGTTAGCGGCGGGGAAGGGCGTGAAGAAGAACGGGGTCTACATCCACTCGGACCAGGCTGCGTCATTCGACTCGCTCCCTCCAGGACCGGACGCGAACACGATCGCGAAGGACATCCACGAGGTCCTTCCACGCCTAACGAAGAAGGGGACGCTGTTCCGCGCGAGCCAGGCGACGATCGAGCAGCGCGGGCGGGAGTTCGAGGCCCTCATCAACGCGCTTTACCACGACGAGCTGCCGATGCTCGTGCGGGAGCTGCGCGAGACGCGGATATGTCGCGACTTCTTCGGCTACTGGCGACGCGACCTCGACCACGACCGCAAACGAGGAAAGTTGGCTTCCAACCCGAACGGCGCAGCGGGCATGCGCAACTCCGTCGCGAGCAGTGTGTTTTCGATGTACTTCTCCGCATCGAACATTTCGTTGCAACAACCCAACGGCTTTTCCGACCTGCCGCCGAGTCCCGCCCTCCCCTCATTCCAGGACACATCACGGCCCAGCTCCGTGTACAGGGACGATGCACCACGGCGCCGCTCGACAGGGAAGACCCCAGTCAACTATGCCACCTCCGACTCGTCCGCGTCGACCGCGAGCACCTCCAGCTCGTCTCGCAGCCCACAGTCCCCGGAATCGGCGCCTCATGATATGACATTCTTCGTATCTGAGCGCGGTTCCCTCGCTCTCACCGTCCCATACGACCACACGCAGGTGGAGTACATGGACCACCCTCTTTCTGCACCCGCGCGGACACACGATCCATCTCGTCCTTTCCCGAGAGAGGATGATTCAGAGTTGCTGCATGACGCTATCTATGCCCCTGATAACAGCAAGTCTTGGCCCGATGCACCGCCATCTGCCGACTTCCACCATGGCCTGCAGGCCCTTCCCGAGGACAGCGAGCTCGTGCCAGTACCGTCCACCGTGCCGCACTCCGTCATCGAGGAAGTCTCTCGTGTCCCTGTCAGGCGGCAGCGCAACAACTCGTGTCCTGACCGCACCAACCGCAACTGTGTCGTCTTCTCTTCCGACGGATCGCGCAGCGCCGATGCAACACAGAGCGAGTTCGCGCCAGTTCAAAGGCTCTACATCGATACCGAGCGTGTCCATCATGAAGACCTGCAATCCTCGCGCGACCCGCGCACACCGACAACGGTGACCAACTCCTCGCGGACCTCTTCTATGGTCTTTTCGAACTTCTCTGGCGAAGCGTCGACCCGGTCATCCTGGCGCACCTCGATGGCGTCCATGACGTCCGAGACGAGCTATACGCCCAGCTTCACGTCCAGCTTTGCCGACGGTTCCTCCTGCGCCGACTTCGCCCGTCCGCGTATCGCCTCCCCGGAATCGCGCTATTCCGTCGCGTCCACCGCCTCTGCTGTCTCTATCCCAGACTCGCCAGTTGACGGGCGCGGGACGGCGATGGGCTACCAGCATCGACACCGCGAGTCAGTCACCACGATCGGCTCGATGCTCTCCGACTTCTCCATCGACTCGTCCATCCTGCCGCGCAGTCTGACGCCACCTGTGGGCGCGCATCTGCGCCGGTCGCTATCAGCAGGGTCGCGGCGCGAGCACGGCGTGCCTGGGTCGGAAGAGTACTGGTACGAGCAGCAGGACGACTTTATTGACGCGTACTTCTACGGTAAGTCCCCGTTCCCAATTTGCTCGCTCTTCCTCCCTTCCGGCCACCTTCCCACCTCCGCAACCAAAGTTTGACCCCATGGCATGTGTCACGTTGCGCGATTACTGACGTGCTGCGCGTGCCCACCCAGACCCCGGCATCCATGCGCCCACAGTGCGCCCGGAGGAGCCGCCGCACACGCCCCTCCAGAAGCAGCCGCAAGAATTGCCCCACCACGAGCCGTTCCACCAGGAGGTCTCGAGCCCAGACCGGTTTCCCAAGCCGTTCCGCGACCGGCCCCCGGGCCAGTTTCACCTCCCGTGGTCCCCGCACGACTCCTCGCGCCCGTCCTCCCCTGAGCCCCCTTCCCCCAGTTCGCCCTCCGCGATCTTCGCGCAGCCGATCCCGGCGAGCGCGCCGCCGCAGACGGGCTATAGCACGCCTACGGCGACGGAGAACGTGACGCTCAAGGCGGTTCTGCACGACAGCATCGTGCTGCTGCGCATCGCGCGCGGCGCGCCGCTGCAGGACGTGCGCGAACGCCTGCGCGAGAAGCTCGCGGTGCAGGAGGGCGTGAAGCTCCTACCGTCGTTCGTCATCGGCTGGGCGCCCCCCGCCCCGGCGAAGGGCGGCCCCCTGCTCGCGCTGCGCGGGCGGCCGCGCTCGAACTCGGCGTCGAGCGTGGGCTCGCTGAGCCCGCAGTCGCTGCGCTATGTGTACTCGGAGCAGGACTGGCAGGCCGCGCTGGCGGCGTGCACGGGCGGGAAGATGACCGTGCGGCTCTTCAACGCGCAGCCCATCTAGACCCACCTGCGTTCATCTGCCCTTGTGCTTCGACCCCGTTCGACCTGGGACCTGAACGTTGACCCTCACACCCGTGCGACATCCCTTCCACCACCACCGCCTTCACCGGCGTCACGACTCTTCACGACCCGCTCACGTTGTACCAGATATCCCATCTTCGTCTCCCTCTTCGCCTTCATCTCCTCGCGCTGTATCGCTGTACCGCCCGCTCTCCTTACCTCACAGGCTCTGTTATATTTCCGCTGGCGCCGACCAGCCCCTGTTGTCACTCGTCCCTTGTCCCTTGTACACTTGCAGTACCCCCGCGCGCCCGCCACCCGCGCCGGGCAGAGATATCCCGTCATTCGTTACCCCCCTCCGTGGCTGACACCCCCCGTTACCATCGATGATCATCGCCCCCCTTTCTCTTTCTTGTTCGTTCCAGCTCGCGCGTTTCGTTCACATCGCCACCTCCGTGCTATGCCCCAGGTTCGTGTTCGTGTCTTCATCTTCGTCATCGCCATCGTCTTCGTCTTCGCCGTCGAGCGCGGGCTTGTGTATGTGCAAAAGTACAGCGTTATATAGTTATAGACGGCCGCCGTTGTAGGGTAGGATAGTAGCAGTAGCAGTAGGCAACAAGAACACATCTACACCTCCACATCTTCACCGCCTGTCCCGAGAGAACGAATACCCCAGATGTGGTGCCATATCAGGATCATGAAACGAGTTGCGCCTGCAGTGCTGGCGGCGCGGCCGACGGCGGGCGGGGCGCAGGGGGCGCGCCGACTGGCAGCGGCGTCCGTGTCCAGTCGGGGAGGATGTTCCCAGACGACACGGTGGGCCGCGGCGGCTCGTCCTCCACGAGCATGTCGTCGTCTCCCGGCTGCACCTCCGCCTCGTCCCACTTCTCGCGCTGCACCTCCACACCGCCCGTCTTGAGAGCCCTGCGAACATCGCTTGTCAGCAACCGCGTGCGCCGGGCAAAGTCAGCAAGAACACAAGGACTCACCCAGCAAGCGACCCGCCGACCCAAGCCATCGTGGCGGGGGTGAACGCGGGCGCCTTGCCCGCATTCGCCGCCGCGTTCGCGCTGCCAGGTGGTGGTGGCGAAGGGTTGTTGAGGATCGCGAAGTACGGCAGGAGCGGACGCAGCGCTGCGTAGCGGTCGTATGCGCTCGGGCGGGGCCGGCCTGCCCTCGAGGGGGGCGAGGAGGAGGGGGTGACTGGACGCGTGACAGCGCGCACGAGCTCCGCTTGGAGGCGCGGGATGAACCCCGGGAGCATCGGGGTGCCGCCGACGACCAGGATCGTCGAGGCGAGGGTTTTGCGAAGGTCGACTGGGACCTATGGGCATAGTATCGTTAGAATCAGCAGAATTGTACAGTGGATGCTGGGCACACCTTCAGTAAGCAGTCCAGGATGACTTCTGCGACACTGCTCTCGTCGACGTCGCCGCCCTCGAACAGCACCTCCGCCGCGCGCTCCCGGACCCACCCGGGTACAATGAGCGTGCCGCGGCCCGTGCCCGTCTGCTGCGCGGGCGGCGGGTCGACGCGCAGGTGTATGTCCGTGGCGGTCGAGTGCCGGCCATACATCGTCGCGAGCGCCTGCACGCGGCTCTCTCCGCCCGGCGGCGCGTCGCCGCCCATGCCCGCGAGCTGCGAGTGTGAGACGACGGAGTAACCCGAAGACGCGGGGAGTGAGAAGCTGCTGTCTACGTCCGCGGACACGCGCGAAAACTCAGACTCGGAGACGGACATCGCGGGGTCGCTGGGGGGCAGGTCGAGCTCCGAGCCGTCGCCTCCGCCGGGGGAGGAGGCGCGCCCGGCTCCTGTGGTGGGGTCGGTGTCGAAGGGCTCGCCGACGAAGCAGCAGCGCGTCTTGATCTCGTCGATGACTTTGTCGGTCAGGACGTCCTGCGGAACGCGCACGGAGCGCGAGGCGGCAGGGATGTTCATCGCAGCACTGAGCGAGGTCGCGGGCGGGATGTAGGTCCCGAACATGAGCAGCAGCGCTTTGATGTGTGTAGAGAGCCGTGCGCCAGCGAGCGGTGTCGTGCGTAGGTGGGGGTATAAAGGGCGGAACGAGTATACCTGAGTTGCGGTGAGTCTTAGAAACACAATCTGGTGAGTATGCTCTTACAGGGAGGACAGTTGTTTCAAGATGGCCGCAATCGAGGACGAGCCCTGTGATCCGTCCTGCGGCGAGGAGCGCGAGTAAATGGCTCGAGGCGAAGGATATTGACGGCACCTACGAATGTCAGCCATGATCCTACTAGTGGTCCAAGAAACGATGAGACGCAAATGGTCAAACATTAGCCCTAATCTGGCGTGGGATACAACTTTCAACGTGTCGTATACACTAGGAATGTATAGTGTATGCACAGACGTGACGAACCCATAACGGAGGTCTGGTACCAGCAACCCGCACCAAACTCACCTGTAAGTTGTTGAACAGTACTCGTGCAATAGTCTCCTTGATGTGTAGCGGGAGTAGTGGGTGTTCTACCAGAATGACTTTGCGCGACTTGGGATCGGTCAAAAGAGAGCTTCAATCAAAGTGAGGGGGACGGCTTGAGGGCTGAGTCGTAGACGTACTTGTGGAACACCGCGCGTAGGCATGCCTGTAGCTTCGCCTCGAGCACTCTGTCCTCCTCTTCCCTCTCAGCAGGATTGGAGGCGCGGTTGAGAGTCCAGAGTGATTGCCCTTTCTCTCCCTCTGCTAGAAACACATCGCGGGGTTTGCCCTCGCCGCTGAAGCCTACTTTCCACAGGCGCGAGCCCGGGTCAAGAATTATGCGATCCTCAGTTCCGTAAAGCGAGTGTCTTCGTGTGGTTTGGTAGTGAGGGGATGATTGAACGACATGAGAGGCGGCGACGCGCGTGGTCTGTGGGGTCGCGGCAGGAGTAGTGCTTTCATGAGCATGCCGGCGAGGTGTAGAAGGCACCGCAGACATTTCCCGAGGCCTATTTGATTCTTTATGCAGCCAAACGCGTGTCAAGTGATGCTGAATGTGTCAAGACCGAGAAAAGACGCAGAGCTCGAGATACGAGAACAAAGTGGCGGAGGTTGGGAGGAACTACGCAAGCGCTCGAGGGCAACTTGACGCCGCCCGACGCATTCCCTGATTCGGCGAGGTCGCGGCGGCGGGAGGATTGATGCGCCATCAATATCTTGACCGCCTCCTTGAGCCTCAGCACCCTTCAGCTCTGTACATCGACCATCTCATCTGAAAGAAAACTCTCACATCTACAATTGTCGCACTCCTCGAATTCAACACCAGCCTCCGTGTTGCCAAGTCTCCCCGCAGCCACATCATCTGAATCGGGCTGAGCGATCACCCCGTATGCGGAGCGCGCGGTGACGACTGGCGGTGCACTCGCTTCTTCCTTTCTGGCCACCACCGCTCTTGAGTTCTCTTGCTTGTACTCTATGACATGCTTGTTCGCCGCCGTTCTCTGCTCGGTCTCGCCCTCGTTGTGGCATTCGTGCTAGTCACAGTCTACACAGTCTCGTCTAGGTACGCTCCCACTCTTTCGGGATACGCACATGCGACATGCTACACGCAACTTCGAACGGAGGATACAGTCTTTGCGAGACGCACGGTGACTTCTAGCTGTAGAGGGTGCTTGAGAGGTGTGAATGCAGTCAGCATAGGTGATGTACTGCTATGCATGACGGTTGTGGCACAAAGCAGTCCTCGCGACCTAGCTTCTCAACGAACCCGCAATGCTATGTGCTATGTCACAGTGCCATTTAGGCCTCTTGCGCTCCCTAGACATACCGAGGATGCTGGGAGGTTGGCCAGGAGATTAGCAGTCTGTCATATCCCGTCTCTGCCAGCTTAGTTCGAGTGCCCAACATTCTCTCTGTGACCTCACAGCAACCTCCTGCAACTGCCGTTGCATGTCGCAGTGTATTCTTTCGAGTGACAGGAAGCTAAACGCCCTTGTTTATTCATAGCCTCCGCATCCGTAACTTCATTTCCTACTCCACACGGCCACTATGGGACAAGCCCCTCGGACCACACACCACACTCCCGCACTACTACGCCGAAGGCGTCCCCTTCGACGCGCACCTCTGCGGGCTGCACGGCTGGGGCCTGCGCTCCGACCCGCCCGAGGTCTGGGACGCGGTCCTCTTCAGCTCCGAGCTCGACCTGCTCGAGATCCGCATGCACGAGCTCGCGCCCGTCGTCTCCAAGTTCTTCATCGTCGAGGCGGACCGCACCTTCACCGGCAAGCCCAAGGCGCTCACCTTCGCGGAGAACAGCGAGCGCTTCGCCGCGTTCCGCGACAAGATCGTGCACTCCGTCTACCGCGGGCGCGAGCTCGAGCCGGGCGAGAACCCGTTCGCGCAGGAGGCCGCGCAGCGCATACACATGAACGACCTCCTCCTCCGCAACGTGCGCGCGGGCGCGGAGCCGCCGCTCGTCATCTTCTCGGACGTCGACGAGATCCCCGCGTTGCACACGATGCGCCTCCTGCAGGCGTGCGACGCGCCGAGCCCGATCCACCTGCAGATGCGCGAGTACCTGTACTCGTTCGAGTGGCCCGCGGGGGAGGGCAGCTGGCGCGCGCAGGTGCACCGGTTTGGGGACGGCATCGGGTACAACCACGGGCAGGTGGCGGAATGGAAGCTCGCGGACTCGGGGTGGCATTGCAGCTTCTGCTTCAGGCATCTGTATGAATTCGCACAGAAGATGAGCGGTACGTCGTTTGACTGTGAATGCGACGTAGCCAGTGGATGAGGTAGCTGACCGCGCGGCAGGGTACTCGCACGCGGACCGCGTGACGGATCCAGCTCTCCTTAAGCCAGAGCGGATCCAGCAAGTCATCTGCGAAGGGAAAGACATCTTCGGGATGCTGCCCGAAGCCTACCGGGTACGTCTTTTGTCCTCCTGTCTCCCTCGCCCCGCCCTCGAACTCACATTCCTGCTCTTTCGCCAGTGGAAGGACCTCTTCTCACTCATGGACCCGGATGCGTGAGTAACTCCCTCTTTGTCACACTCTCGCGCATGTACAGGTCCTGACCAACAAGCTGGCCCAGGACGCCCTCGGCGGTGCACATTCCGAGGCACCTCATCGAGAACAGCGAGCGGTTCAGGTTCCTCCTGCCCGGCGGTTGCAAGCGAGAATCATGAGAGCGGCCGCCCCCCGCGTACCTCGCACTCGCCTCCGGTCAGGCAATACCCCCCTGCTGCGCGCCCGCACGTACGCCATACCACTCTGTTGGGAGGAGACGGCAGTCACAGTGGGGTTCTCAGCGTGTCCTTGCCCGCAATTTTTGGAACCGCTCTCGCGCCTCGACCAGCGCTGTTGCAGAACACCGTTCTGAACGCTGTCATCGCACGTTTACCCGCCTGCTCGTCCTGTAACAATAGCCAGCTTGTGTACACCTACCGCACATACCAATACCTTACCATGCTTAATTTATTTGCATCGCGCCTGAACCGCCTTACTCATCTGCCGACGCGCACAACTCGACGGTGAGGTAGCGACACGACCACGAGCGTCCGATGTGTGTACGTCCTATGTGTGCATTCACGAGCGAGCCTACACAAGCCTACCGGAACGGTGACTCCGCGTCCCCTCACTTGGCGCTGAGACTCTCGAGCCCGAGCCCGCCGACGTCGCTCCCGCGGTCGAGCTCGTTGAACGGGTCGCGCATGCTGCCCGTCTTCGCGCGCCAGAGCTGCGTGTACAGCGTGCGCAGCTTCGTCAGCTCCGCGTCGAGCGCGGCCGCCTTCGCCGCGAGCGCCATGAACGTCGCGTGCTGCGCCTCGAGCGTCGACACGATCGCTGGCGCACGGATATGCACGTTAGTATGGTGGGAAACGGGGGCCGAAAGGTCGACGTGTCGGACATACCTTGTGGGGTATGCTGCGGCTGGGAGGCCGCGGAAGAGAGTTTGCGCTCGATATTCTGTCAGGAGCCGAGTGAGCGCCATGTTGCTCTAGCGATTGAGGGCGACGGGCTTACTTCGATGGTTGCCTTGTACCACCGCAGGCGCTCGCGCATCTGCTCTGTGACGCGGTTGAAGAACCTGACCAGCAAAACACGCCCGTTTAGCGACTTCCGAATCGGACAAGCTGCCCAAAGGGTATACACGCACTCGAGTGGGAAGTTGGCGTAGGTCTTCAGGTACTGCCCGTGTTGCTGCGGGTTGCGGAAGCCCTCGACGATGCGCGTCGCGACGATCGTGTCCTGCACGGTCTGCTCGACCTTGTGCTTCAGGTCCTTGGTGTGCTGGACGTCCGACGTCAGCACGGAGATCGCGCCTGTCAGCTCCTGCGTAACGGGCGCAAGGGTCAGCGCGCGCCAGACGTGCAGGCACGAAGGAAGACGGCGCGTGCCTTGTGGACGTTCCGGATCTCTTCCTGGCCCTTGATCGCCTCGTCCCCGAGCTTACGCTGCTTGAGGTCGTTGCATATCTGGACACGGCCCTGGATGAACGAGCTGCGTCATGTGAGCGGCCTAGTCCGGTGCAATCGTTGGGGAGGCGTGCCGTACTCGATGTTCTCGAACGTGCGCTTCAACTCATCGGGCATGTCGTTAAACTTGGTAGACTTCGTAAACAGCGGCGTGCCTAGCTGCTGTTGGCTATCACGCACGGCGCTCGTCAACGGACCCTTCACGGTGGCGGCAGACTGCATGTGCTTACGGTTGCCTGTGATTGACCGCAATTGAGCGCGTTCCTGGGAAGTTCGGGCAGAATGGGAGACTCACTGTTGCTGGTTAGCGGGCTTTCCCCATAGTGAACCACCCGCTTGAGCACCGAGCGTCGACCCGCCGAATAGCGACTGCCCCGCTTGCGGCTGCGTTGTGCTCGCCCCAAATCCACCCTGGTTATTGTTGTTCGACTGACCGAAACTCCCAAATGCCCCCTGCTGCGGCTGCTGTCCTTGCTGGTTCTGAGTGTTGTTGTTCCCGAAGAGCGACCCAGTCCCAGTCCCGAACAGAGGCTTCTGCTGCTGCTGTTGGCCTGCAGGTTGGCCAAACAGCCCGCCCGTATTTTGCTGCTGCTGACCCGCGGGTTGGCCAAAGAGGCCGCCCGTAGGCTGTTGTTGCTGGCCCTCCTGCTGCTGCTGCTGTGGCTGGCCGAACGTGCTCCCGAAGAGCCCTTGCTGGGGCTGCTGCTGCTGTTGATTGTTTTGGCCCAATGTCGAGCCAAACAGAGATGACCCCTGGGTGTTCTGGCTCTGATTCTGGTTCTGGTTTTGGCCGAAGCCACCAAACGTAGACGTGCCCTGCTGCTGCTGCTGGGGTTGCTGCTGCGAATTGCCGAACAGCGAGCCCTGTGGCTGCGTGGTGCTCTGTCCGAAGAGCGATGACCCGGTTTGTCCAGCAGGCTTCGAGCCAAATAGGCTATGCCACAACCGTCAGTATGATTCGAGCTCAGAGGGAGAGGTGAACGTACTTGAATGCCATAGTTTCAATTCAAGGTTCGTCCAGCCGTCCGTTCGTATAACACGCCGTAATCTCAGCAGCCTCGGCAGTGCTTCCTGCAGACAGACCACTCTGATATCCACGCAAGACAGGACCAGGACCGCGGGTGAAACAGACGGAACAGAGGTTGTGGCGAGAGCAGAGGAGCCTTGTCCGCATCGCAGACGCGCACGACGCGATCTTGCAAGTTGTCGCACGTGACCTTCGCGCGATGGGCGCTTGGTGGTTACACCCGACGTTGTCCCTTTCCGAGTCTCCTTCAGCTTCATCGTGTTCAATGTCTGCGTGCGTCTGCTTTTGCCTGTGTCTGCTCCCCGACATGTCTCGTAACGTGCACAGATGATATTTGCGCTGTGTTACTCGGGGATGAGGCTGAAGTGAGGCCTTCATCGCCGATTCCAGCAGTATGTTCCACAACTTCTTACCATGACTCCTTGTTCTCATCTGTCGATTATATAGCGCAGGATATCTGCCTCATTCGTGCCTCAATCATGCGCGCGAGCTACTCACCAAATCCCTGTTTAGTGCGTTGCAATGGCGTACCTTCTTTTGCAGACCCGTTAGCCTGGATGTCAGGATGCGACGGCGTCCTCAGGCGGCTCACTTACAGATCACCGACCTCCGCTGAGGGCGGCACTAGCTGCTACATCCTTGTAAGAATGCCGTATGGTGCGTTGTTGTACCCTGACGCCTCGTTCGACTCGTCTCGCTGTTTCACCGGGCTGAGAGGCTGTGGGCGTATGGGCGGTTGTGGGCGCAGTTAGCAGCTGTGTTGCCTCCGCCAGTGCGCGAGATGGTGGTGCACCCACGCACTGGCGGTTGCATCACTGCACGCGTGTGGTATACCACCCTTCGCGTTTCATGCGCCTACTTCGTGTGTCGCCGAACCTCCGGGCTTGCACTACGTTCATCATGTCGAACGTGCCCTGCGTGCGACATGGCATTGGGATGAATAGTGCGCATATAGTTTCGCCGGTGGTGCTGTACCTCTTTGACTCATCTCTCCGGTCTCTGGATCGGTTGTGCGCACTCCGGATGTCTTGATGTTTGTCGAACTGCATGGGATACTCAGGGCGAGACTGTTCGAACGGTCTCTCCCTTGCCGCTGACAGTCTCGTATCGCTAAACATAGAGCAGCTATAATTGCTGAAAACTAGATGTCGCACTTTTTCATGAAGCTTTTTGAATGCTGACCCTTGTTTCTATCATCGTGGCCGTAAGATCGCGATGCCCATCTATGTCCGGTGGTGCCTTGCATAATTGCAACACAGTGCATGGTGCTGCTTGACTACCATATCTACTGGCGGGAGCGTGTACGTCCGTTGCCGTTGGTCATGGTTGACATATGGGTCTACTCTCAGCGCCGATACTTACCGTAAGTCACCTGGGCCTACGCGGTCGATGTGTAAGCCTGCTGCGGCCCCGGGTTCCCTGCCCCACATCTCCCCGCTTCCGACTTTACTCGGTGTTCGGGGATAGAGGATGCGACCCTGACTCGTCGTTGCTTATTCCGCTAACTTGGCATCCTGCTATTGCGCCTGGGTTTGTTCGGGCATGCCGATATCCCGACCCCGAACTCTCTACTGTCTTTGCACCTGCGTCTGGCCCTGTTGTCACCGCCGACCACCCTTTTCGGGGCGCCTTACGAACCCGCAGAGGTGCGGATCTCCATTTCGACTCTGGACCGTCATGGGTGACGCGGTGAGCCAACTGCGCCAGGTCACCAGGTGAGCCCATTCTCATGCCATGTACGTGGACTCCGCTGAATCTCGAATGACTCGACATATCCAGTATGGGCCCAAGGAGAAAACTGAGATAATCAGCAACTCATTACCGCAACGTGACAATCTCACTGCCATGCGCAGGATGCCGCGCCAGCAACCTCCATGCAGAAGCTGTGGCAACGCATCCTCCCGGAACAACCTGCTGCCAAGAAGGTGCCGCAGCGCGCTATCCGCAAAGGGTCACCTCGTCTCTCATGGCCCTTGGCGCACTGCTATATCAAGTTGCCGTGACCCAGTGCACTCGCAGGGCACACAAATGGTAATGTAACATCGCAGCGTGCCAGCTGCACCGTCAAAAATCGGCAGTAGGTACATAGTGTGTGAGTCTCGTGCAGCATGTCCTCATCTGCGCAGGGCCTGATCACCGCTACACACTGCCAGATGGCTGGGTGCTCTTGCCTACACACGTACGGCGTCGCCGTGGGTCGCGGGAACCCCTGCTAGGTTGCATCAGGGACCGGAATCCGGTTTACAAAGAAAGCATCCCGCGCGAAGCTGCTTCGAAGCTGCGTCGACGTCGGCGGCACAGGAGCAGCACAAACCCGCAAGGATTTCCGCGAGCGAAGAGCGGCACACCCACGGTCGCGACGGAGGAATTGAGGGCAAGCAGCACGAACCCGCACCTGTCCGCCGCCGATGAATCGATGACGCGTAACGGCCGTCGCACGATCGCGGTCGCGGCAGTACGCCCAGGCCGCGCGCGTTGCGACTGGTATATGTCGGTGAGACCGCGGGACGGATCGATGGCAGCGGCGTGATGTGAGCAGGACGTGCGCGTGCGATCTCCGAGACTCCGCGCTAGCGTCTGGCGTTTAGTGTGGTTTGAGCGCGTCGCGAACGTCAACGTTCATCCGTCCACGCGCGGACTTTGGCCGCGCCCGCATCCGTCGAGCTCGCGTCGCGCCGCGGGAGAGCCGGCCGGCGTGCTAGGGTGCGGCGCGCGCCCTGATCCGGCAGGTGTAACATCCAGGTCCCGCTGCGGGAGGACGCATCCGTGGCGGCCTCACGCTCGCGTCCGCACCATCTCCGCCTCCGTCTCCGTGGCGAGCATCCAAGCATCCTGTCGCTGTCCGCGTCAGCGAACTCTCATCCTTCTTCTGCGATCGCGCACGCGCAGGCCGCCGCCCCACCGTCCCCCGACGTCCGAGATCCGCGCAGCTTTGCAGCGTTTTGGACCCTGTAGTCCGCGCCCGACGCAGCAGAGCGAAGCCGGGCTCGCGAGAAGCGAAGAGCGGGTGCGTGCGTTCCGCTTTCAGCGGACCCACTCGCTTCAGTGGTTCCCGCCGCACGCAGCGACGCGTGCGCCCGCGTCCTGATCATGGCGCTGTCGCGGCTGATGCTTGCTATACAGTATCTCGGAATACCCGGTCTGGCCGCGACCTCGCCCGACAGGGCCGACCTCGGTGTACCGTTCAGCGTCCGTGCTGGGCGTTGCGCGGGACAGAGCGTCGGTCTGCATGAAATTGTTGGCATCAGGCAGAGCGCCCCTGCCTTATGACGGGACCCGACGTCAGCGGACAGGATTACAGCACACGGCGGCGGACTGCGCCTCTACAGCGCAAATGGCCGTGCACGGCTGACTCAACGCCATTGACTGGTTTGCACAGGCTCACGTATAGGAAGGCGAGTCCGCCTCTGCTCCCGAGAAAGATGCTCACTAGTCGAGCTCACATTTGTGCTATATGTGCTGTGGCGCCGCTGGAAGCCGTGGCGCAGACACAGAAATTGTAAACAGCAAATCGGAGGAGGCGATCAGTGAGACCTTTTTGATCGGCGAGCGTCGTATGTCCGGAGTGGAGGAAGGACCGCGGATCTGCGGGGCAAGCAGCTGAATGTGCGCCGACGTCAGTATTTTCGGTCGCTATAAGGGCGAGATAGGCGAGCGTGTGCGATCGATTGGTGGGGGCCCAATGCCTGAAACGTATAGGAGTGAGCCGGGTGAACGAGCAAATTCACGGAGGCATGCTCGACCAACGCGAGACATGCCAAAGAGGACGAGGAAGGGGGACGGAGGCGAGACGGGGAAGACCCACGTGGCCGGGAACCAATGCATGAAAGCGGTGCCGGCGTACGTTTCCCGTTGCAAAATTCGTGTTGCAGACCAGCACCACGCGATCCTACCACGCGCACAAAATCACCTCAACCCTGTCTTCAACGTGGCTAGGTCGCCGACAACGAGGTCGACCAGAAACTTGGAAAAAGAGGAGTCGGACAGCCATGACTCCATGCAAGCAGCGGCGCGCGCCTCGTTTCTGCTTGCGCTGGCCCCGCCACTCCCGCGAGGCAGCCGTGTTTTGGCAGGAACGCTGGCGAGATCTACCCGAATCTGGTTACTATCGTGCCGGAAGGCAGCCACCGGAGGGCCTCTCGCCATGCGAGCGAACGAGGATGCTGTTTCACCGTCGCAACCGCTGCTGGTCATCACGTTTTGCGGTCGTCATACCCGTTCTGGCCTGCGGCTCTAATGTTTTGCTCCCCTTCGATCTCGGCGGCTTTAGCAAATCTCGCCCTGTCGTCCCCTCAGTCCTCGCGCGAACCTCTACCCGACACCACCCGTTGCTTCCAACGCCCTTTGTCTCCCTCTCTTTGGACGCGCCCACGAGGTACCTCGTCCGGCACGCGCGAGCGATGCGCCCTTGTAACCAGTCGACGCCCCCAGCAATTGTGGTTTCCACCGCCAGTTATCTTGGCCGCGGCCGAGAGTCAGTGATGCAGATGTGCGCAGCCGCGGCACTGCTGCGGTACGTATGTCATGCAATCCCAGCCTCCCGGGCTGGCTGCATCACTTTTCAACCAGGAACGCGCGTGGCCCGTCGGTTTGCCGCGCGCCGTGACTCGATCAGGCAGCCCAAGCTTATTTTGTTGCGAAAGGGCGATGAATGAGGTTATCGCGTTTGAACTTTGGACCCCACTCCCGGGGAGCGGAGTGTGGGTCTCGTCCTAATTGGGCGTCGTTCGGATATCCATGGTGCTGAAACGCGTTCGGGATACGGTGCCCACCGCTGGCCCAGTCCCTTCCGTACTTGACCCTGACTTGCCTGCTCATTGCCAGATTCGCGCGTGCGGTACAGATGGCCAGATACTCCTCGCGCGAGCTATAAAACCGCTCCCTCCGCAGGCCGGCCGCGGTCACCAGCATCTCTGCGACCGTTCCACTAACCTTTTCCGGCGGGGCTCGAGGTCCTGACACAATAGCCTTTGCTTAAATTCCTTCGTCCTCCTGCATTTGCTTCCTCTACCCTCTTCGCGACTTCGCGTCCTTCTCTTCGCGCCCTCCACCGATTCGCCAAGCATGCATTCCATGGTGCGTACGCCATCCTCTGCCCTGCCGGGCTGTCCGGGCCGCGACGCTGACATGACGCGCCACATATGCAGTACAGCAACTCTGGCAGCTCCCGTAACGACGACTCCGACGGGGAGCATCAGTACACGCCGCGCACGCCGCGCCGCACGCCCATGGCATGCACGTTCTGCCGCGGTGAGTCGCGCACCCCGTCTCCAGCAACGCGGACACATCCTTAACCCGGTTGCGCACAGGCCGCAAGCTCAAGTGCGATGGCCGACCCATCTGCGCCAACTGCAACCGCCGCGGTCTCGCGTGCGCGTACGTGCCTGTGTGAGTGGTGCCTGTTGCTCTTGCGCCCGTGCAGCCCCAGCTGACGACGCGTCATACTTTCTCTCCAGCGCGGCGCAGGGCGCCGGACAGAATCAGCAAACTAGCTCCGGCTAAGGCGGCGGCGGTGCGGGGTGCCGAGTGCCCTGCCTCCGACGCCTCCGCGGACCGACGCACGTCCACAACTCGTCGCCACCATGCCCCTCCCCGACGCCACCGAGCGTCCCGCGTCCTGTCACTCTGTGGCAGCCCGCCCAGCCTATCCGTTCATCCGGATCCCCGCGCGTCGTCTTGCTTTCTCTCTCCAGACGCTTCTGCTCCGTCTCTGTCTATCCCTCTCGGCCGCATCCGCTCTGGTGGCTGTAGCTATGCCGACTGTTCTGTAGCTGTAGTTTTCCCGGCGCATCCCCGTTCCCCGCCTCCTCTCCAACCCTGCGCCACGTTGGTTTACGACCGGCTTTAGATATGCCCGCTCTGATATTGCTCTTACTTATTGCTCTACTGCTCCCCGTACCTATCTACCTACCGTACATGCTGTATAGTCGCTGTTGATAATCCCTAGTACACATACGTATAGCAAGCTGCTGAATGACACGCGCTTATCTATTATGCCTTCGACGTCATTAGATGTCTGTGTGTCCATGTTGGGTCTCCCAAGTACGTTGGGCGGCGTGTTGTGACATGCGCCTGGTGTCCACCGGGCAACGCCCTACGCTTGATATCCAAGCGCTAACGAGCGGTAGGATATCGCGGCGGCATCGTTGACAAACTTGAGATTACATCCAGCGTGTATGTCGTACAATCGTTCGTTCCGGTCACACAGGTAGTTACGACCCACCCCTTCCCTCCGGACATCCGACCCAAGGATCAACGCAGGCCACAGAACTACTGGAAGCCATGATGGTTGTAGAATCTGCGCAGAACCCCGGTCGATCAGGCTTCCCTGTCACGCGCAAATAGCCCACACAGAGCACCGACGAACTCACCGCTGGTTGCCGTTCTCGAGATAGCCAACCGCCGTGTTGTAGTCGCCCTCCTCCGGGTGGACGTAGCCAGGCGGTGCATACGAACGAGGCACTACCCCGGGCGCGTTCACGCTGGCGACGGTAATCCGCTCGCTCAGCAGCGCCTCGCCCGCCGGCGAGGCGGAGGCGAAGCCAGGCGCTTGGAACGGCAGGAGCACGAGCGTGTACTGCGCGCGACGCAGGGATGCATGTCGGTGGGTTGGTCAGTGCACAGCACGGGACGGCATGCGAGCAGACAATCAGGGTGGGGTTAAGCACAGGACCGGCGGTAGGAGGGATATACGCAGGAGAGAACACAACGCGATAGCGAACAACAGGGAAGGGAGAGGCGTACTTACCCGGAGTGAGAACCGGGGGAAGACGAAGCCGAGCTTGAGGCCCTTCTTGATCTCGAGTTCGCCGTTGAGGACGCGCGTACCCGCCTGCGGCGCACCCTCATCGGACGGCCAGAAAAACGCACTGCCGAGGATATCGCGGAAGACATTGTTACTCCGCCCAGTCGCTTCGTCCTGTGTCGCGTGTGACCCGACCGACCGAACCCGCATGAGGTGCATCCGGACTGCCGAAGGGGTCGCGAGCAGGTCTAGGGCCTGGTCGTCGCTCCCCGTAAGCGTCACGATGAGCGGGACGGGGCTCCCGAGCGCGTAGGTGAGCTGCACAATATCGTATGATGTTCTCTATCTCCGTTGAGAACGGACGGGTAGCGGCTGCGCTCACCGGAGTGGATATCGCGACCTGCCAGTGGGAACCATTAATAATGAGAGCGGCGTCGGTACACTAAACGACACGCGGACGCACTGTGCATTGCAGTTCGACCTGCCGCGCGCCGAAGATCGTGCCTGCGACCGTGACAGAAGGCAATACTTTCCAACCGTCTGGGTCGCCCTCGGGACCTACCAGCGCGCTTCCCTCCCGATAGGCGAGCTGGCGCAGTGGGGACGGGGGCTCGGCTCGAGTTATCGGCATGTACACGATGGTCGTGGCCAATCTAGAAGGTAGCTTCTTCTGTCATTATACCCGCGCTATCCCCATGCAAAATGGCGGGCGTACGTCTGATTAACGCGGAACGCGCTTTTCCGCACGGTGACGACGAGCTTGTAGTCAATATAGGCCGGGCTCGCTCGCTCAGAAAACGATGGCGGAAGGGGGTAGACTTGCTGCGGCTGCTTTCCCCGGCCGCGCTCGGGGATACTGCATTCTGCGGGGAATGTCAGAGTGTATGGCCAGGTCTGCTTGCCCTTCAGCTTCGACGGCGCGGACTTCGCGTCCCAGAGTTCGGAGGGCACATCGAGGAATTTGATCTCGTCTTGGCCCACTGCGGTCACTCCTGCCGTAATCTGAAAGCAGCCATTCCATGTCAGCACTGCTCTGGATTTGCGGAGAGAACACTGCGCGTCTCAGATTCATGAACCGTTGCAACCGTGTCCAGTTTGAAAGGCTATCGAGCGTCCGGTCGCGATCGCGAGCCTAGAGGACGCACGTAGCAACGTCGTACTTTGTACCTGAACACGATCGAGGGGACGTTTCGAATCGGCCGGGCAGGTAGAGACGCCTTGTTGGATGACGGTGTGCCATGCCAGAGCTCTGTTACCAAGTATCATTACGTGGATCCTCGCAAAACAAGTGCATGGCGGATCTGATGTCCAGCTTGCATAGTACCAGAAAGGGAATCTAACCTTCTCTAACACCACGAAGCACGCTGTGGTGCGGTGCAGGACACTGGCACGACAAGATCAATTCGCGTGAACTGGACCCACCGAGATCAACACCCCCTTGGAACCTTCCGCTTTATCGAGATCCACCTCGACGGTGCCTGATATGGTATCGTGTTCGAAGAACAGAGGCAGCTGTTTCGCTTCCTTCGACCGGCTCTTCACGGTCAACCAGAGCCATGGCTGTCCTTTGCTGTCCTCGAGCTGGTATTGGTGCTCGGTGGTGTTGGACGCGCGCGCGACGTAACCGGGCAGCTCCGTGTCGGTTTGCGCCATACTCGACGACTTTCGCGACCTCGAAGACATGGACGACGCGGTAGTGCAGAGCTCAAGGAGGGGTTGACGGCAAGAAGGCTCGAGTCAGAGGAGTTGCGCGGACGGCAGCAGGGATGAAGAGACCAATAGTAGACGCGACCGCACCCGCAGCTTGACATGGTGAGAGCGGTTCGGGCTGACGGCCTATATGAACGAAGACCATGCTGTGTATTGTTATCGCGTTGCATGTGCTCGGAGGGTCGTGTGCACCATATGCTCCCGCTGCGCCCAAGACATGTGCCCCACGACGCTCACCGGGTGTCTCCAAGAGCGTGTTGAGCATCTGCCGCTACGATCGTCCTAGTAGGGAAACACACGAGTCCGGAGGACACGTAGAGCATTGCATGCGGGGAAGAAGAGCCCTTCTTGAGGATCGATGCATGTGGTACGAAGGCAAGAAGGCGAGCGGGCGCTCGGCGGCGAGAACGTTTGGGCGCCGCGCTCGTGGCCTTCGTCCGCAACCACCACCAGCCACTACCTCGGTCAGGTCGATACCTCCCATGCTCCCGGCATCGTGGGCATAACCAGCACTTCCGCCAGCATCTGGATTAAGCGACTTTCGGCCTATCGCACAACGTGGAAGGCACCCAGCCATGCAGGCCCTCACGCACGGCCTCCGACGTAGCGCGCTCCGCCTTGCGTGCAGCAGGGCCAGCGTAGGAGATATTGCAAGTGCGCGCACCTGGAGCCGTCGGAAGATATCAGTCGAATACACGCAACACAGGTGTGCATCCTCCTCTCACGGCGAGCCTACGGTACGTACTCCTTGGCAAGCATACGCATTGGCAAATCACGGTGTCTCAACTGGTCTACAAGAGATCACAGTCTGGCTTGCTTGTGGTTCTGAGTGGCCTCCGCGCTTGTCCAAGAGAGAACTACGTTGCACGCCAGTGACGTTTCTGTAGGCATCCAGTGAAGTACCAGAGAGGCTTCGCTTCTTGTCGTTTCAGACGAGGCAACAATATGAAGAGACGAAGGGTCTATGTGAGATATTCGCAGCGTAGACATCCCGAACGCTCGGATGTCGTGCATACCTGTCCCAGTTCCTCTTCTACGCTCGTAATAGGATCCCAGTGTCACGCCGAAAGCATGAGGCGCTGTAAGACACCGTAGAACAGCCTAGGATTTGCTGCTGATGACTCGAGCGCGTGCGCAGATATTGACCACTCGATTCTGCAGAAGCTACAGCCGTCCGACACACTCAGCACCAGCAAGACAGACAACACAAACGATTCGCCACTAGTCCGGTGGACAGTGCGCACGCTATCCCAGGAGAAGCTATCCCCAGACGACTACATTGACCTGTCCGACTCTCGCGCTCTTGCAGTCCTGTCGCCAAGCGCCCAGGACCCTACCACAGCTGCGACGGCGGAGGATCCCAAGCCGCCAATCGTCAGCTATGGCGCCAGGCTCATAATTCGGAAGAAGTACTCGTACACACCCTTCCCTGTCAACACTCGTGGATTCTTCTACTACCGCCACAACCCCATCTTCCCGCTGGGCGGCTCGATCCGTTTCCGAGTGTTGCAGACGGCGGACCCTGCCCGGTGGGACGAAGGCCAGGACCTGCTGAACGAGCACGGCACTACCTGGGAATTCCCTCTGCTCGTCGTGGCCCACGAGCCGCGCTACGCCCTGCTGAGACAGAGGGTCATCGAGGACGGGTCGATCACGCCCCAGTTGCTGGAAGAGCTCGCGCCACTGGTGGCGCACGCGCGTACCTGCTTCGTGAGTGCACAGTCGCAGATCGTCAACGAGGTGCGCGAACCGTTTTACGTCGAGCTTGCCGAGTGGTCGCAGCGGATCTTCGTGCCCTCCCGCAAAAAGGCCATCGCACTACACATGAACGCTCTCTTCGTGGCGCCGTCAGCCGTCGACCGGGGCCCAGCAAAAAGGGTCATGAGGAAGGGGGGATGGCCGTTTGCAGGTGCGCACCGTGCTGTACCTCATGGATTTCCGTGGCGGCTGACAGGCTGTTCTGCAAAAATCCAGGTGGGCGCCTTATATGTCGTCTGGAGGCGCAACTACGATCTGTCAAGGGCGAGCGGGTGCGGCGGGTGCGGGTGCCCGTGGTTGTGGTGCGCGTCGTCCGGATCGTCGAACCGGTGCGCCTGAAGGACGGACTGCCCCGCGATGCACCCGCTTTCGCCGACCTCCCGATCGTGCCGGGGCAGCTGCTGCGCGTTGGGGGTAAGGTGGTGCTGCTGCATCTGCTCGGGGACAGGGAGCGAAATCTCGAGAAGTTACTGCTTACAAGATCCCCCATGAGACCTCGTCTGCCAGTGGAACGGTCTGGGTCTCCCGACATTTACTCTAGAAGCGAGCGCGTTTTCTGACACTTTGGCATCTCACAGGAAGCCTGGGGCGAAGGTGGGAAGTGCGGGCTCGACACAAGCGAGGACACGGCTCGAAAGAACGAGCGAAGGTGATAGACTTCAAGAGGTGGCCTAGATATTCTTCTCGAGTCGCCTTGAATGTTGAGCAGACTTGGCAGGCTTTGTGACTACTCAATTACTGAAGACTCGGATGCTCAGTTCTCCAGGAATGCTCACCCAGTAAAGCAGTGGCTGCCCTTGTCTAATCAGAATTTTGCTGCCGATCCTCACTTGCGTCCTTCGGTCTCACCGTCCACTCCCCCACCCGGAAGCTTGACTCCTCGTAAGTTGTCAGCTGCACGCACCAGTCTCGCCCGTCGAGACGGTAACGCCCAAGGCGGTACCTCTCCAAGCTGTCGGTGAATACTACTGGAAGCCAAGAGTTCAGCATGATCGCTTCGAGAGTGTTTCGCTTTATGACCTGGACATGACACCACGCCGGCCGTATGCCTCGGACTGCGAGGGCATTGCGAGTCTGTGACAGGGAGATGGACGCGTAGAGGTCGGAACTCAACGACCAGGACGCAGCGACCGCGCATCCACCCCTGTTCTGTGCTCTTCCTAGGACCTCTTGGATACCCACTGCAGTGCATAGCAGAGATACCTGGAGAAAGGCAGACACCCCTTGTGCCATCGGATCGAGGTGAACACTTGAATCCTCGTCTGTCTAGTCGCCTGTCGCATATGCACTGGCAGGCATTCACGCGTGGATCGGGCAGCGCGTCTACAGCGCATTGAGGGTCGCGGCGACGAGACAGTGTACAACCACTGCTGCAACCACGGCACCATCTATGGGATGGTTGCGTGTTCGCTGCATGCAGACGCAGCATGGCGAGGGTATTGGGTGGCTGATCCTTGCAAGAGTGAGTCGCCGCCTCTTCCCGGTCTGTTTCAACTCGAGGGTCACTACGTCCTTCGCATCCCATGCAGCTGAGCCCAGCACCTGTCTACGACAAGGACCGGCGGCCACCTACGGCTAAGGCAGGACAGCGCACGCTCAGCCCACTCTCCGGCAGCCTCTCCGCCGGTCTCGAGCTCTTTTTTAGACGTGCCATACATCCAGTACAAGCACCCCTGCTACCCCGCGCGTATCCTGCACTACCGCACACCGTCCCCCATCAATACGCGCGGTTGCCTCTACGTGCGTACCCGATAGTCCCCGAGGGCGACGCGGTGCGCTTTCGCGCGAGCCGCGACAGTTCAACGACACCCACCCGCTAGCGTTTTACTATCCTACTACAGTGTCTACTGCCTCGTATACTGTGTGCCGACCGCTGTACTCATGAGGATTGCATTCGATGCGTACGGACCCGTAACCCCTGCCCAGGGTTAGGGGCTACTGACATCTGTTTTGGCGACGGAGGGTTGCACCGGGTTCCCGCGAGCCGGAGGGGGGACCGGGCTCGGGGCGTGTGCTCTCCGGACGCGCTCATCCACGACGGCTCGCTCGCTGGGGCAGCTCATGCACCTCCCGCCACAGTTCCCCTCCTGACTCCTGACCGCCATCTGCTCCCTTCGCTCACCGTAGACCGAGGGCACCTTAGCGTCGAGACACCATGTCCAAGCCGACCCAACTTACACCGTTCGGCTATGCGCTCGCGGGCGCGCTGGGGGCCTGCTTCAGTAACGCGTGAGTACTCGTACTAGGTTCCTTGGATCGCGCGCGCAACGGCTTGGGCAAGATATCGAACAGCCTCACATGTGCGAATTGTTGAGTGCAGTCTGGTCTTTGCTGCGTGTTCGAGCGTCGCGAGGCTTGCTCCTTGACTTTACCCTCGGAGGGAATCATGGGATCATGTCGCTCTTGCCCCGCAGCTTTCATCTGTGCTTCAATTCATCGAGCGACCACGCATAGCGGTGGAGGTTCGCACCTTGAGATTCAAAATGCCATTTTACACATACTGTCATGCTATACTGCCAGTGACCCCGGTCATTCTGGCTGTTCAGGATAGTGTGCGCGACTATCAGACCTCACTTCAGTATTCTCTGAATCTAAACACAACGACTAATATACCATTGCAGCGTCGTGTACCCCCTAGATATGTAAGTACCACACACAATCTGGCGCGACATACAACGTCCTAACGACTGACCAAGCGTGAAGACGCGGATACAAGCAGCTACAGTAGACTCCGACCCAGCCGAAAAGGAGAAACTGAGCATAATCAACATCCTCATCCGAATACTCAAGGAAGAGGGCTTCTCGGGGTACTACAGGGGCTTCTGGGCGACCATGCTCAACACCTTCTCCATGCGTATGTCGCATCACCATATCCGTCACCTCCCCTGATGTCGCGTGCGCTGACGATACGATACACAGAATACGCATACTTCTTCTTTTACTCCTTCGTGCGCACGTCCTACATCAAGCGGCTGGCGGCCAAGCGGCCCACGGGCAGCGCCGCGGTGCCGCTGAGCACGGCCGCGGAGCTCGCGCTTGGGGCCGCCGCGGGCGCGCTCGCGCAGATATTCACCATCCCCGTGGCGGTGATCGCGACCCGCCAGCAGATCGGGCGCTCGCTCGACCGGCCGTCCGCGAAGAAGGCCGGCAAGGCCCCCGCGTCCAGCGAGAAGGACGGGGCGAAGGTGCAGAATGGCGAGGCTGCGCAGGAGGGAGAGGAGGACGAGTACGACGACTCGTTCCTGGGCGTCGCGAAGGAGATCATCGCGGAGGAGGGCGTGACGGGCCTCTGGCTCGGGATCAAGCCCGGGCTCGTGCTGACCGTGAACCCGGCGATCACGTACGGCCTGTACGAGCGCGTGAAGAGCGTGATGCTCCTCGCGCAGGGCGAGAAGGGCGCGAAGGCGGGCGCGAAGCTGAGCCCGTGGATGGCGTTCACCGTCGGCGCGCTGAGCAAGGCGCTCGCCACCGTCGTAAGTGCCGCCGCGCAGACTCTGCGCTCTTGCATGCTATGGATGCTGACGCGTGGCGTTGGTCGCGATAGGTCACGTACCCGTACATCATGGCGAAGATCCGCATCCAGGCGCGCTCCGCGGACGTCGAGGAGGCGCAGGAGGAGCACATCGCGCTCCCGCAGCACAACAAGCCGCACCACAAGGGCGGCCACCACCACGTCGGCGCGCTCACCGTGCTCTCGCGCATCTGGCGGCGCAACGGCTTCCTCGGCTGGTATCAGGTGCGTCTCCTCCTCCCCTTTCCTCTCTACTCTTTTTCCCCCTCTACCCGCCTCTCCTCTATTGCGTGCGGGTGAGCTGACTGCGATCGGATGGGTGCAGGGCATGGGCGCGCAGCTCGTGAAGGCGGTGATCACGCAGGCGCTGCTGTTCATGTCGAAGGACCAGTTCGAGCACTGGGCGCTGGGCATCATGGTGCTGCTGTACCGCTTGCAGGGCGGCAAGTCGTAGGTGCCGGTGACTTATTGCGTATGTATGTACGCTCGCAGATCTCTTGGAATGTATACCGCACGGAGTTACGCTGGATCTCACACTGCGCGCGTGCGAGAACGATTGTGGCCGACGCTGCCCGCCTGTGTGTAGACTGTCTGTTCACGCGTTCGCAGGCTCCCATGTAGGCAGAGGAAGCGTGTACGACACTGGGGATGAGAATGATTTGTTGGAGGTGTAAACGAAAGGCAAGTCGGAAACGAAAGCAAGACGCGGCGATTCACTATACGTACGTAAGTATCATGCATATGCAGTGGCAGATAGCAGGGGCGCGGACGGGTGAGGGGACCATGGACAAGAGTACGGAAGGGTCTGTACGTTAGGCGCATGAGCAGAGGGGGGCCGTCAGAACCGTCGGCGGTATGGTATAAGATAGAGCCCGATTCCCGGAGAGAGAGGAGAGTCCGTGGTTGTTGTTGTGTTGTACACATTCCTGGTTGACTATTCACGAGAGGCGGGCCACAGCGCGCCCTGCCCCTTTCGCGGCAAGAAGCTTCAGTCCTCAATGTCGGGGATCTCCGCGACGTCGGGGATGACGACGCTTACGGGGCGCTCCTTAGAGAACAGGACGGGCCCCTCAAGCATGCTGACCATATCCTCGATGTCCCCGCCGCTCTTGTCGGCAGCGACGGAGCCGGAGACGGTGTCAGACTCGGTGTCGACGTGCGTCTCGCCCTCGCTGTGCGCGGCGTCGCCCTCGGCCTCGGCGTCGGACGTCGCGGGTATATCGTGGGCACCGAGAGCTTCGGGGGTGGTATCTTCAGCCTCGACGTGGGGTTCATCTTCGGCCTCGGCTTCGTGCGCGTGCTCGATGGGAGCTTCCTCGTCCTCCGAGTGCGCGGGTGCTTCGTGGTGCTCTTCGGTGTGGTGCGCGACTTCTTCGACGGCGGGTTCTTCGTGGTGTCCTTCAGTGGCAGGCTCCTCCTCCGCGGGCTCCTCGTGCTGGATCTCCTGCGGCTCGTGAGAGATGGCGTGTTCGGATTCGTCAACAAGCGTGCTGCCCGACTCCTCGTGTTCGTGGTGTTCCGGCTCGTCAGGGATGACCTCCGGCTCGGGCTCGCTCTTGGCAGCAGCCTTGGCGCCAGAGGCAGTGGCGACGCCCGCCGCGACGCCTGCGGCCGCCTTCGCCTTCGTTGGGGTACCAGTCGCAGATGATCGAGGCTTCGCCGCGGCGCCCTTCGGAGCAGGGGTGGTACCTCGGGTCGTCGCTGCAGCCTTCGATGGTGTGGGCAGCGTCGGCTGGCGGACCTTCGAGATGCTCGCGGCGGTGGGCTTGCTCAGGCGGTCCAGCGTGTCCTTGGACGCGGTCGGCTTGCGCACAGGCGGCGGCGGGCCGGCCTCGGCGTTACGCGCCCGCGCAAGCGACGCGGCCGTGGGCGCATACAAGCCCGACGACGGCAGCTTCGGCTTCGGCGTGGACGTGGCAGCCGAGGGCGTCTTCGGGCGCGACGCGGAGGGGGTCTTCGCCCGCGCTGGGGTGATCGGGCCCGATGCGCGCGAGGTCGGCCGGGACCGGGGGGCCGCGGGCTTCACTGACGGGGTGGCTTTGGGGGCGGACGCAGAGGGCGTGGAACGCGCAGTGTGGAAGGAGGAGGGCGGAGGAGATTTCACGGGTGTGCGTGTTGTGGTCTTTGCGCCGACGGTGCTGGGCCTGCCTTCCCTGTTCTTGGATGGGGTGACTGGAGGGCGTGCGCCGCCTGCGGTAGATGGCCGCCCGGTGGTGGATTTGGACGGTGTTGCGGTAACCTTCTTCTTGGGTGGCGATGGAGAGGTAGGGGAGGCATGTTTGTCGGAATTGGCGGGGGTCACAGGCGAAACGGGATCCGCTGCCTTCTCCACGTCCGCGGGCTGAGCTGAGGCGGTCACGGCAGGGATGGTCAGAGGAGCCGGTGCGGCGGGCTCCGGGGACTTGGATGGTTCCTCGCGCCTGATCTCGAATGCATTGGTCGGAGGGGATTTAGGCTTGGGCGGCCACTCGCGCTTCTCCTTGAGCTCCTCCTTCGCCGAGTCCCCCGTGTACTGCGACGCGACACTCGATGTGCGCGGCGGGGTGGCCGCCCCTGCCGCGGGATTGCGCTTGTTCTGCTGCTCAAACCGCCCGATAAGGTTGGCGACGCTCTGACGTGGACGCTCGTCGGGCAGCGGCCTGGGAGAGGAGGGGGGCACGACAGCCGTCAACGATCAGGATGCTCAGATGGCGCGTCGATCAGGGTGGGACGGGGCGTACATTGGCGTTCTGGGTGGCTGGGTGTCTGCACGCACGCGTGGAATGCACTGTAAAGCTGGTCGCCCTCGCCGGCGAGAGCAGTGGGAAGGGAAAGGGCTAGTGTAGGGCAAGCGGAGGTCTCAAACGATGGAGGACGTCGGTGAACAAGTCAACTGTTGCAATCACACGCCTCTAGCCCGGCTGGTCGATGAAGCCTTTCGGAGGTTCAATCACGCTTGCAAGGGTGCTTACTGCTTCAATGACTGCGCTGATCTCTATTGACGTGTTACAAGCCCATCTTGACCCCGGGGCGCTGAACCGAGGGCAACAATTCCTGAGTATTCCTCCGACCCTACCTTCGGAACTCCTCCATCAGGTTCCAAAATCGCGCAATCAGGTGAGGAGACATACCCATGGGAGGTTTGATAAGCTTTCTTTATCTTTTTCAGAATTCTTGAGCACCCGGAATGGGTGAGCAACGAGGGGACGGCGGTTCAAACCCCGCAGAACCTCCGCACCCTACAAACACCGTGTTATAGCCTACGTAGATCTATGATACTACTCCTTGACTTTGAATTCCTCACGTACACGATCTGCCCGACGAGAACAAGAGTTTCCGACGATATTGCCTGCGACTATGCGTGTTTCGTCTTGGCAGTTGTCGCCAACTCATCCGTGTGCTGCGCCCTGAGTCCGATTCTTGAGGATCCGAATCTATATCGTCACCTCATACTATGGGCTCTCTCCCTCCCTGTTCTGTTCCAGGACGCTTCTCGCGGAGATATTCTCGTATATGGCGGGAGGGACAGTTCACTCAACGCGTTGCAATTCGCTAGAGTCCAGCCGAACGAAAGTACACATCTTCCTTTCCAAGTGCAGAAGCTCAGGCGCCTACCACTGACATGTCCTCCTCTCCTTAAGGTCGTTCATTCAACAGCATCAGCATGTAAGCACACAATCAAAAGCCATATAATGGGTATCCTTCCCAAGACACGACTCCCTGTAGGTCTGTCTATTTCTACCGTGCCAGCTTGTTCTCCGGTGACAATCTATCAGGCTCGCTCTCGCAGCTCTCACTTCTACGTCCATTGCGCGCGGGACCACTGCGGACTAGTCACCCTCGTATTTTCCACACTCTGATCGCGATACACGCGTGGGGGTACGCCAGCTTCTCAGCCATTTGAGCCGCTACCTGCCCCACAACTCCAAGTCCAGCGGAGTCGCAGGCTTCTGTCCTTCTGCGCAGCTTCACGAGGCGTTGGAGCCATCGGTGGTTGTGTAACTGAGCAGTAGGCTTTCTGACTTATATGTGACGGGTTCCCTCAACAGCTGTAGGTATCTGCCTCGCGCACGCCTCCCCTTCATCCTGATTGCGCAACATAGCGACCCGTCGAGTTCCACGAAGCGGCACGCACAACATGTACATAGATATACGCACTGGCAGCAAATCGTACAGTACCCACGTCATCCGTCCACCCTCACGGTGCGTATTCGGCCCCTATCACACGCGCGAAACCGTCCAAGTGCCTCCGCTAACTTGAGAAAGTCTGATCAGAAGTAGCGGGCGGTGGAGACTCGACCGCCGGCGACGTCAATCGCTCCCCTCCTGTCTGGAGTGGGTCCGAACGCTTGGCCACGAGGTGTTCTATAGCGTGCTGTCCCTAAGCCGCCGAGTCGCGGGTACGTGCACACCGAGCGGCACCCCCGGAGACCGACTTTCTCAATGCACAGCGGGTGCGACACGTCCGGTACGTGTAGGCATCGCGGTAGTATGTATGCACAGCGTCATGCCCGACAAGTACGGACCACGACCCCGGAATATGCATGCAGCCTGAGGGCCTCTTCTATGCTGTTCTATCCGCGATCACTCTCAGCAGCCCGCCGCCTCCCAAGACCCTGGACCCGATCGCGAAGCTGCTGAGTGAGCCCGAGTGCGTCTTCGAAGTTAGCTCATCGTGCAGCATCCCACAGCGCTAGCGCTGGACACGCGTACGTCCGATCGATTGAGACCACCACCTGTAGCTTATTCGGTCCTGGTACGATACGCACGTCCCCGAGACCAATCACCCACCGCCGAGCTTGTTTGCCTTCGACCGCCCGCGCCGATCTTCACGAGGAACGAGGAGCCAATTTGGCACAGGGGATAGTGCTAGCCGCATCGAAGCCGACGGTCTACCCATCCCAGTACTAGCCGTGGCGCGGCGCGGTGCGCGAGTGCCAGGCAAACGCTAAACCTTGCCCGCCCTGACGTCGACGATCGCGTAGAGACGTCACCAGGCTAAGAGCCAGGAAGCCGTGGATGATGCAGAAAGGCGGTGGTATTTTTGTACTCAACGACGGGCGAGCGAGCGGTACGGCGTACATGTACAGTGACCCAAGCATCCGACAAAAACCTACAAGAACAGAAAGGAAAGGAACAAAAGACAAGGAAGGTGATAAATAGGAGTACACGATGATACTACAACTTCCGAGCAGACAGAGAAGACGAGACGGGTTTGCAAAGGAGGGGTGGGTTGCATACCAGGTAAGTTAAACACTGGCAACGACGTATTGGGCGTGATGGAGAAGCATACACACATACACATGACCGGTGAGGCTAGATGCGAACACGACGAGATGTTCCATTCCTCGCGCGCGGGGCGCGGTGGTCAGCCGGGCAACCAGCGTGACCCGCGCCACCGCCGGAGGCTTTGATCCAGGAAACCAGGAGACCAACTCCGCCCTTCCGCAGACGGACGAGAGATCGACTCCCTCGCACAGTTGCGGGTTGCAGAGAGCGACCGCGGCAGAGGGGCAGACGGCGATTAGGGTTCTAGTAGAACACGACGCTCTCGCGGACCGACTCGAGTCGAGGGCGCGGGCGCGGGAGCGCCGAATACAGCACAGCACATTACGAGCCGTGCCTGCGGGTTTTCGGGCGTGCTGGGATATGATACAGCGCAGGGACGGGGCACCGATTATCGTGGGCGAGGAAGGTAGGAAAGAGGAGGAAAAGGCGGGCGACGGTGAATCGGGGATTGGAGGACGCACGGCGCGCTCAGTTGAAGCCGTCGAAGTGCCCCTTCAGAATGCGCTCGCCCATTGGGGACGGAGCGCGCGGCGGCCTGGGGGTGCCTGCGGCCATCGTGTTCGATCTCCGCGTCTTACGCGGGGTACCGGCCGAGGGCGACTTCATGCCAGGCGGCGTGGTACTGCGCTGCGCCTGGCCGGACCCATTCACCGGCCTCGGGGGAGGAACCTGGGGCTGAGTAATGGGCATTGGCGTTCAATGCGAGGTTCCGAGAAGATGCGGTAACGGAGCTCACCCTAGCAATGTTTCCCCCGAGTGACAGGCGGCGGAGCAGGCCCGCTGCACGGTCCTGCTGGTGACCGACGGGTGGGACCGCAGGCGCGGCATAGCGGTCGCCCGTCGGCCAAGCGGTACTGGCGCTGCGTGCGTGCCGGGAAGCAGGCTTTTCGGCCTCGAAGACTTCCTCGTCTAAGAATATGGATGAGCGGGCATAAACGGCGGATAGTGCGGGCCGCACGCACCTTCGTAGACAGGGGGCGCCATTCCCCTGCGGAAGGGGAAGGTCGCGGCGGGAGGCGACTTGGAGTTGGGGGACTGGCTGAGGAAGTAGGAGAGGATGGGGGAGGTCGAAGGAGTGATAGGCGCGATGCGGGGTAGGGTGCCTGACGCGGGGGTCTGCAGCGGCGAAGCGGGGGAAACCGAGCCAGAGTCTGTGGACGATCCGTCGGAAACAGAGCCCGAGCGGCGGCGGCCTCCGCCAATGGGGATGGGCAGGGAGCGCGGGGCGTTGCTCTCGTTGTTGGAGGACGACATGGGGGGCAAACGGAATATATTCTCTACGCGGGTGTGCGACAGGGCGGTACTGGGAACGGCAAGCGAGTGTTATTAGAGCAGGAGGGAAGGATCTGGGCGACGGCGGCAGGGGCAGCCTTATATTGGGGCGGGTCCAAACTCCGACCTAAAGGACCCTGAGTCGACGGTGCGCACACTCCAAGTGACTCGGACTTGGCCGCGGCTTCTGCACCACCACATCCCCAGCGTCCGCAGCCCAGTCCTGCCCATATCCGCACCCTCGGCTCGCTTTTTGGTGCGGGTTGCCACCGCCAACGCGGAGGAAAAGAGTCGTTCGAACTCGCGTCCGCAGAGGCGCGACGAGGCGCGCTCGTATCACATGGGGCGGAGGATCTGGATGGAGACGAGGCTAACCCCTTTGTCGACCCACTTCTAAGCACCTCTCCCCGCGTGACTGGCCTCTCTGATCGCCTGCCGTCACCTCCACGCTCCCGCCGCAGTCTATTCCTCGGCTTCATCTAAGCGTCGGGCTCGTAAGAATGCTGAGTGTCGCGCTCCGAAGAAACGAACGCGTCCCGCTCGCCAACGCGTCCGTCGCGACGCGCGACGCGTCTCGGTCGACCTCGACGTCCCCAGCCGCGTCCCAGCTCGTCCTCCGTATGTTCTCGAGCCCGCGTCTACTCTTCTCGCTGCGACGACGACTCATCGTGCGATGCGCACAGATAAGCACCCACGTCGTGGTAGCTCTGAAACGCGCCGTGCTCACATGCCCCTGGAGCGCGTTCTCGCATTCAGTCGCAGAAGCTCGTGTCTGCGTCGCTGCCCCCGGCTTGGCGACATTGTCCGGTAGAGCAGGCGACCTTGCCTGTTCCCGGTGCGGCGCTCGGGGACGAAAGCCGGTGCAAGCACCTGCTTATGCGCGCACGCTCGCCCGCAATCGAGACCTAAAGGTACGTCTAATAGCACATGGTCATACGGTTACCACATGTGAGTTCAATCACCACTCTTTCGAAGGTCTACATGTCTGTCACGGACGTCCAGTATCCTCCTCCAGAGCCGCCGGGCGTATTTTGGGCCGCCGCGGCGCCGGCCTTCTCCTCTTCTCCAGCCATGTGCACCACGGGCTCCCGAGGACGAGTGATGCTGTCTGCGAAGCGTCTCACGGGCCCTGGCGCGTGAGAGCCGCTCTGCAACTGCTGCTGAGATTCCTGCCTCAGGTCAAGTCGTTCGAGGCCCCCATAGCGCTGCCGGTCGCCCCGAGGCTCTATGCTCGTCATCGCTGCATCACGAGTGCCGCGGTTCGCGCTTCGTGTCTCACTTATGGCAGGAATACGCGTTGTCGAGGCGAGGGCAGGGCGAACCCCAGGATGTGCACCGCAGGTGAAGCGTTTGTACTGCGGGTTTCAGGTTCGCCGTCTGCGCTGATTGTGGCTACGACGATCGCATCCTCAACCGTTCAAACCGTACCAGTGAGTAAGCCACACGCTTGTTTGCCAGCAGCGTCGGGCAGTCTGTGCTCAAGGATAGGGGCGTAGCGGGACTTTGCTGACGCAGCACACCCAGGCCAGCCCGGTGAGTGTACATGCATCCTCCTGTCGTGTCTCTCACATCCCAATTTACGGCGTGGAAGGGACAGAGAACCGTACGCAGCGACGCTTCCAGGCTAGACGGAGCGCATAGTCGAGACGCTGTGTAAAGGCCCCGGGTTCGGTGCACGCGAAGGCGGCGAAGGCACCGTATGCCGTACGTATCGAAACCGACTTGCACATCGACATGGCAATCGTACTGGTATGTATCTCATTTCTCACAGCACGCGAATACACGTTGTCGAACAGGGCAGCTCATCTTCAGGGTGGGCGCAAATGCAGCTGAGACGACGCTGCGCGCTGCTCGTGGATAGGTGCACAAAGAGGATGTCTGCTGACGCTGGTGCGCATCCAGACGCACCAAGGCCGGTGAGCACCCTTTTGCCCTCCTGGCTCCGCTTCACATCCCGATTTGCGACACGGAAGGTGCGGGAGAAGACCCTTCCAGACCGGACAGTACATTGTCGGATTCGCGTGAACGCGTAGTCGAGAAGACGACGGCGAAGGCGCCGCGTGCCGTACGTATAGAACCCGATTTGCAGCGTTTGCAAATCGAAGGCCGTCGCACATGCTTGAGGGCAAGGCTGAGATCTCGAGATGCACACGTTCAGACCGTCAGGCACGGAGCGCAGCGGGCTGCATTAGTGCTGCCACAATGTGAGGTGACCTTGATGCAAGGTTTACCTTGCCTTGACCGGCATCTCGGCCGAGGCTTTCAAGGTGACCTTGATGTCACCTTGATGTCCCCTCAAGGTGCATCAAGGTGGTAAATATCCCGGGGCGCTGGCCGGTAATCGACGGTCCGTGGGCGTCAAGCCTGATTCTCGCGTGGCACCGGGTCACGCTCCTCGGCGCCACACGATGAGGTTGGGACCGCGCCCGTAGCTCGCGCGTCCACTTCTCCTAGTTATACACTGTGTTTGGGCTTCGTACGATGGGAGAACGACCTCGCGTTACTATGGTACACTGCGCAAGCCTGCCTGAAACTACACTGCAAGAGCGCGCGAAGCGCAAACCTCGGCCGCGATGTATAAATCCCCCGCTGAACTCCAAGACTCGGCAGGGTTAGATTGGCACTTGCTCGCGCGCACACGGTTCCAACCGCGTGCCATCCGCGTGTTGTAGAATACATCCCGGAACGCATTCAAGATGTTCTGTGGTGAATCAAATGGGGGCGCAATTTGGTACTAATGACATTCCCTCTCGTCCTGCCGCAGAAACAGTGGGTACCGTTAGCCTGATGCCTTCCGCCATAAACAAGGAGCCCGCAGCATGATGCTTCGTGTGCTGGGAATAGTAAACGAGCATACGCTTATGATGTATCCAACAAACATTTGCGGCCCGCGCGAGGACTTCTGTTAGGAATATGCAGTTCTCTGGGTGCGAACTAAATTCATGACTCCTCCCAGCCATAGGCAATGATCACCACGAAAATGTGTTCATATCTTTCTCCACACAGTCCTGCAACATTGCGCGACGTATAGAAGGCATCCTACGGACTCCTACCTCCCGTAGCTGCTTCCAATTTCTCTCAATGCCTAGGGTGACATCACGTGACTACATCGAGGTAACCTTGATGCACCTCAAGGTGTATCAATTTATGAACTCCGACACCTTGATGTGACCTTGACCTCACATTGTGGCAGCACTAGGCTGCATGTCCGTGTACATCGTCATGCCGCCGCGGCTGCGCGGTCAGAGTGAGTATCCGAAGCAGCCTCGTTCCCCGTGGCGGGCCTTCTAAATATTCTGCGCTGCACGTAAACTCTAACATGGGGCAGGCGGGAGGGGCAAAGGGTGACAGGCGTGGGGGATCATGGCGTGTCCGCGAACGCCTCGCGCTTGGCCTCCGCCTGGATGAACTCTGCGCACTCCTTCCTGCTCTTCTCGACGTCCACGAACCAGAGGAAGCCCGTGCTCACCGCGCCCCTGCGTATGTGCCACATCGGTCAGCCGCTTGCGCCCTAATAACGGTAAGAGGGAGGAGAGGAGCACGTACAGGGCGAAGAGGAAGACGAAGGGGTAGTTATCGTTGTTCCCGGACGCGGTGATGATCGCGGAGGACACTAGAGGTCCGATGAACGCGGATGTCTTCCCGACGACGGAGAAGAGCGCAAAGAATAGGAACCTGCAGGGGCGAGTGTCAGTCAAGCTGGGGCGGACGCCTTGGGGCTGTGGGCACGTACATCTGCGGGAGCGGCGAGACTTCGCTGATCATGGTCTGGCTGTATGCGTACCATGGGCAGACCATGAGACCGTAGAACGCTTGGTACAGCCTGTATCAATGAGCAGTGACGATCTTCAGTTAGACTCGGATACCGGAAGCCGGTGCACAGCTATGTCTCGTACCAGATCTCCCAGACGTGCTTGAAGCCAAACTTATCGGTGTGGATGCCAATGAGGCCCCATACCGTGAGGATGAGGATCCAGAACACGTTGAAGCAAAGCATCTACTCGGGCATAAGCCACCCATATTGTACTGTGCTACTGAAAGTCGACGTACCGTTTTTGTCGGGATCTGGAAACGCTTCTGGACGAGCCAAAACAGGCTGTCGGATGGTTAGCGTTTTGTGACGATCAGGGACCAGGGCGAAGGGCACGCGACGCACTAGATTCCTGCGCCTTGCGCCACAATGCCAACGATGAGAAGCAGGGTCAGCTCTAGGGTCGAGTACGACACGACGCTGCAGGGCAAGTTAGTCGGCCGTTGGACGGCAAGGGCGGATATCCTACCTGTTCTGCAGCGTTCCGATGACAGTTCTGTGACAGGCTTGAGCAAGTCCAGAGGATAGAAAGAGAGAATACATACACTGTGGTATTGAGCACGTCTCCCCTGTGAACTTCGTTAGCGAGCCAACAGGGCTGGGCGGAAACATCACGACGTACATGAGGAAGTAGAAGATGAGGTACAGGAACGTCTGCTTCAGTCTCAGGCACTCGCGGAACGCGACCACCGTCTGCTTGAAGCCGATCGTCTACATGGACGCCCCGGCTGGAAGCGCCAGTCCCGGGCGACGCTTCTCCAAGAAGAACCAGGGCAATGCGCACAACACTGTCAGACCGCCCCGATCAGCACGGACCCAGCAGAATAAAGAGCACGGAGGGAAGCGCACGCCACACGCCACCGGCGAAAGCGATGAGCACGCTGAAGGCCTTTGTGTTGTTTTCCGTGCTCTCGTCGGATTTCAGGCCCTTGAGGATGCCGACCATGATAGCGAGGATGACAATCTCGCCCGCGGAGCACACGGCGAACGAGATATTTGATATCCTGTTTCGTTCCATGGACTCGTAGTCGGCGTGCTCAGTGTGCCTAACAAAATATTAGCACTCGCGTTGGTCCCATAGACTCAGCGTACATACGATTTCTCTCCCATGGAGGCCTTTTCGGCGGAGTCGCGCACGTTTGGTAGGTCTCGAGCGAGACCGGGGAATGCAGCCGTCCAGAAGGTTAGGGCACACTGAAAGAATTACTGAGTAACTTGCGGGGGACAGGAAACAAACCAGCAAACCTGGTAGGAGATGACTGCAAGTCAATATTGTCAGTACTGCGAGACGCGTCCGCCTGGTGAGTGTACACACGGCCTAATATGTACAAGGCAACTCCCGCTTGCCATTTTGAAGGGTCCTCAACGCCGAGCCAGGCGAAGGAAATCGCGGCGGCGAGAATCGTGAAGAATATGGTGATGTTTGGTCTATACAAAGGAGGCGTCAGCTGGAGTGTGGGCTACCTCGCTAGGCATGTGAAGCTTATAATTACCTCCACCGACCATAGTCTGCCCAAGCACCTACGATGAGGAGAACCGCGGCTTGCAGAGCGAAGCTGATGCCATTGGTGAGAAGAACGATGGAGTTCACTAGAGATCAAGGTCATGAGCATTGCGCATTGTCGTGAGGACGCGCTGCATCACCTACCGTCGCGGACTCTCCCGAGGTATGGCAGCACACAATCTGTGTCTGCCCCGCATGGCGCCGTGAACGGCGGTTGACTTGGGTCGTAGCCTGCGAGGAAAAGCAGGTTCTGGAACTGGGAAGGCCCGAAATTGAATCCCGACAATCCATTGTTGCCCTGAAAACAAGTCGATCAGCTGCACGATCGACTCGGTGTTTGTCTGAGGACCTAGAACTCACAATATAGTAGACGTAAAACGCCCAGAGCTCTAGCCGAGTGGTCGATCGACGCTCTTGCGTGCTTGCGTCGTCCTCGGGGACGGTGAGCGCGACGTCCGCTGGGATTTTCTCCTTCTCCGACATCGTTGAGGACAACCACCGCTCATCCGAAAGCCCCGGGGCATTTTTGTACGGCTCCCGCAAGCCGCCCAACGTCGGCGGCAAGGCGGCAACCACTCCGTCATTTTCAGGGCACGCAGCGGGAAGAGATAAACAATTTTGTGGGGTTTTGGCGGACAAGCATGTGCTTCGGGCGGGGATAAGTGCAGAATTGGGCAGATAAGGGGTGCCTGGAAATGTTGAGGTGGAAATCCCGATTTCGCCCGGGAACGGCGACTGGGACGTCAGCGCGTGTTTGCTCGCTGTTCCACACATCCCCGACCATCTCTCGGTCGCTGCCCGCTATCGTCGCGTCGCGCATGTTACGTGCTCTGCCTGTCTCGAGGGCGGTGGGGGCACCTTCGGGAAGGGCCTCGGTTCGGGTTGTCCGTCGTGTGAGTGCCTGTCCCGTTCCCTGTTCGCTGCGCTTGTGCGTCCTGACAGCAATGGCCAGCGGTTTGCGACGGAACCCCCCGCCCCGGCGCCGCCCAAGAAAAAGAAGAGCATCGTCAGACGGCTCGTGCTGTACTCCGCTGCTGGAGTCACGACGTACTACGTCGGCAGTGCGTTCGTCTCCTTCCAGGTCCCCGCGTACCGCGACTTCTTCGTGGAGCAGGTCCCGCTCGGCGCGTCGTTCCTGCAGTATGCGGAGGACCACGACTGGGACACGCTCACTATCAACGATGTGCTTGAGTCTGGCAAGAACGCGATAGTCATCTCTCGGGAGTACTTCGACAAGCTCAGGGCCAAGCTCGATCCGGAGAAGGCGAAAGAGTTGCTTGAGAAGACGAAGGAGTCCGCGTCTCACGCCGTGGAGGAAGGCCGCGATAGGCTGAAGAACGTCAAGACGACTGTGGTGGAGAGCAAGGCCAAGGTGTACGAGAAGGGCGCCAAGGCTGCTGCCATCGCAAAGCACCAGTCCGTCCAGTTCTCGGAAGGTGTCGAGGAGCTCGTGCGTGCGGCTGAAGCTGCTTTGGCGGACAAGCCTCGGGTCAGCACTCTTCCCGACGCGACCACGACCCCAGAGCAGCCCGCTGGCTCCCCGCCGGACGCAGCTCCCCCGCATGACAACGAGGTCAAGGAGACTACGGTGCGCTCGACCGTCTACGATGCGCCGTTGCCCGTGGGCTTCGAGCCACCACCCGGCTACTCTCGTCCCGCCCCTCCGAAGCCTGCACCCAAGGCTACTCCTGAACCCGCATCGGAGAAGAAGAGCGACCCTGTCCCCCCTCCGCCTGCACCAGAGCCGCTACCCCTCATTGCACCTGCGGTCCAGGAGTTGGGTGGCTCGGAACCGGTCATTGCCCAGCTTGCGACCGTCATCGACTCCCTCGCGTCGTATCTGAACACGAACCCGACTGCGGCGGACAAGGCGCGCGACATTCTCGATACTGCCAAGATCGACCTTACTCAACTTGCGACGCGCTTCGATGAAGTTCGGGAGACGGAGCGCAAGAAGCTGGAGGCATCGCTTGACGAGCAGGCGCGCGAGTGCATGCAGTCCCTCATGGAGCTTGAAATGTCCGCACAGGACAAGCTCGACAGCCAGGAGGAGAGCTTCAGGAAGTTCTTCGAACAGGAACGTGCCAAGTTGATCCAGGAGTACCGCCAGAAGCTTGCACATGAGCTTGAAACCCAGAGCGAAATCATCAACGAGCGGTAGGTTTCCCGTAACATCTAGTCGATTACAGTCGACTAAATCCGATTTATTAGGCTACGGAACGAGGTTGTTGCGCAGGGCATTGAGCTCCAGCGCCGCTGGATTCGGGAGATCAAAGTTCGCGTCGAACAGGAGCGTGGTGGCCGCCTTGCAAAGCTCGACGAGATCGCGACAAACCTTAAGCGCCTGGAACGCGTCGCACTCGACAACTCTGCCTACCTGGACGAGAACATCCGAGTGCATGCGCTTTGGTCTGCCTTGCGCGCTGTGCACCACACCATCGACGCCCCTGAGCGGAAACCGTTCCGCGAGGAGCTCCGTGCGCTGCGCCATGTCGCTGCGGCTCGTGAGGACCCCGTCGTCGCTGCTGCACTTGAGTCTCTCGAAGCGTCAGACGTGCCCGACGTCGGTGTTGAGCCGCTCGCGGACCTCACGACGTGGTTCACGTCGTCCGTTGCGCCCCGCGTGTCGAGCGTCGCGCTCGTTCCCGACCAGAACGCGGGCGTCCTCTCGTATCTCGCCTCCAACCTGTTCTCGTCGTTCCGCTTCCAGCGCCACGGCTTGGTCGAGGGCTCTGACGTGCTGAGCGTCATCGCGAGGGCGGAGTACTACTTGAACGAGAAGGACCTTGACAGCGCGGCGCGGGAGCTCAACCAGCTCAAGGGCCCTGCGAAGACCTTGCTCAGCGACTGGCTCGATGCTGCGCGCAGGCGTCTAGAGGTGCTTCAGGCATTGCAGGTACGTCTTGTATCTTTCGCTTGTGTGGTGTAGTGGCTGATATGCTTTGCAGGTCGTCGAGACAGAAGCGACGCTCGCGTCCCTTTTGGTCGTACAGGACTAGATTCTACGTAATATTCTCAGTAGATTACAACACTCCATCTGGTACACGTCGCCTGAAAACAGTTCAGATATCGTGCCGATACCTGGTAAGTAGTCAGGAAGTGCCCAAATGTGCTGGCCACAACAGCTGGTGCAACCAGAGGTAATGGGACCTGCGTGGCACGAAGCTATGAAAGGAGTGGGACCTTCGCTATCGCTTGCTGCAGCGGCTGCCATGAACCCGTCGTAGACGTGTACATGGTCATGGATTGCATGATGCGGACACCGCTACTCCGTGTCCTCACGGCTCCTATTGAAGGATAGGGGTGATATTGACCTCTCGAATGGGACGTGAACGTAGATGGCATTGGTGAGAGATGAAGAGAGGGAGAGAGGGAAAAGAAGCTTTAGCAAGACTATCTGGTCGGCTCGAGCTCGGCTAGCCCTCCTCACATATGGGACTCGTTCTTACACACCTGCCATATTGTAAAGCTGGACGTTACAATAGTTGTTGAGCGGCGGCAGTAGCATTTACTGCAGACTCTCGTACTTTATACGAGCCCATGCCTGTGCGGCCTGGGAAACGCTCTATGGTGAGTAACTGCATAGCAACATCCCGCGACACCCTCATGTTGGCCATGTAGGTACTCGGAGGAGAGGCCCAGGGGCGTTTCTGTTGAGCATATCTCGATACGGCGGACATGCGCAAAGCTAGAGTCATACGAATGCGATAGAAAGCTACTTGAATTTACAAGAGAAGCGAGGACGAGAACGTGGACGGGAGACGACTGACTATCTACATCGTAAGCTGCGATGGCTGTATCGTGGTTGTACATGAAATTGGAAACGCTGACGGGACGAGGCGGTCTCTAGACTCTATCATCATCATCATCAGACATGGCGAGTGCTCGAGAGTATTCGTATGGCGAGGGGATCCGGGTGGTGTAGAATTGGATGAAACGGGGGTCCGTTAGGCAAGGAGGTATGGTTCCAAGTCGTATCGTGGGTAAGAGGAGACGGGTGAGCATCGCTCGTGGCAGGGATTAGGTGCGGCCGGGCGCTGGATTACTTTACAAGATGCCATCGAGGTCGCGGGGCCGTCGAGGGGATATGGGTGGGACGGGGCGTTCACTGCGGGGTTTTGTCTTGCTGTTTGTCCTGCTTGTCGTCGGCCTGGGCCAACTTCGCGGGCTGCATGACGGGTGACGACAGCTGGAGCGTGTCCATGGCGAGCCCGAGCGGGTCGTTCGCGGCGTATGCCTGCGCGTGCGCGGCCTGCGCCTCGGAGTTTTGCCCGAAGAAGACTTCTGGGCTCGTGCATGTGGCGATGGCACGGCGCATACCAGTGGAAAGATAGGTGCAGCCGACTTGGTATGCGGCTGCAGGTACAGAATGTAAGCATATCGGAGTATATGCATGAACGAGTCAGGATACTGACCGTTCATCCAGCCGAAGCCTTCTCTTGGCACCATCTTGAAGTCGATTCCCTGGTTCCCGTACTCGGCATCGACGAGGTGAGATAGCTTGACTGCATCGAACTGCACAAGAAGCCGTGTTATTGCCTGCGAAGGGGTTCAGCGCAGACTAGCCGCTCACCTTCTCCGGGACAACGCCATTGAAGTCGACGAAGGCGGTGGTCATCCTGTCACAGTCGGTCAGACATAGCGAGCCAGTGAGGAGCCGAAGGGACGTACATGTACAAGAAGCGGTACGCCAGACGCTGGGCGTCTTCCAGGTATCCATACCGCTCGAGACCGACCCAAGCCATGATCTGGTGCGGAGGCCTGCACTCGACCGGTGAGCAATCGCACCGTAAGTAGAATCACCGCATACATACCAAGCGTACCTAAAGAAAAAACTACGTCAGCTATTGGTCCAGTATTGGCGAAGCAGCATGAACTTACGGGTAGTCCCATTGCCGGTTCGGACGGTCGAGTGAGATCTTACCCCGAGACTCTTCAGTTCCTGACACCAAGCCACCCAGGACCTCGAACTTGCTGAGCGACTTCGAGCTACACGGTGTGTCAGCCCTATCTGCGCTCAGCCTGAACCACGCAGTTCACGTACATGAGCTTCCAGCACTGCTCCTCGCTTGCGCACCCGGCCCAGAGCGCCCAGAACGCGGTGACACTCTCGTACAGGCTCTGCTTCTCCTGCACGGTGTCGTAGTCAAAGTACAGCGCCTTGCTCTCGTTCCAGCAGTACTTGTCGATGATGCCCTTGCGCCACTCCGCGCGCTTGAACCACTCCTCGCTGTTCTGCATCCGGCTGCGCGAGCGTTCCCACTTGCTCGTGTCCGCGTACGATTCGGGGCTCGGCGGGAACGGCGTGAGCGCGAAGTCCTCCTCGAGCTCGAGCTCGTCGTCGAACACCTCGCGGATCGCGGTCCCGATGTCGACCTCGTACTTGTACAGCAGCGCCTGGAGGTCGATCGTGCCGAGGTTCGCGCAGCGCTTCTCGAAGCGGTACGTCGTGTCGTGGCCCGACTCGCGCACCGCTCGGTCGTGCAGGAAGTATTCGTCGAGCTCCGGCTCTTGAATCGAGCCGTCATTGTAGCGCTCGCTGAACTCGAGTACGGACAGCCCGTGCTTCGCCGCGTACGGCTCGAGAATGTGCGTGAAGTGCGTCGCCTCCGTCTCGGGGGGTATGCCCAGCCCGTCGGGGCGGAAGCGCGAGAGCCCTGTCTTCGGGTCCATGCGCGGCTCCGCGACCCAAATGGTGTGGTACTCCTTGATCGCGGCCTGGATTGCGCGCTTGAGCCACCGCCGGTTCTCCTCCATGTCGGACCGGTCAAGCTGGTTGTAGATCTGGAGCGCCATGTCTGTGAGGAAGGGCGGCTGTGTGCGGCACAGGTAGTAGCTGCGCGAGCCGTTCAGGATCTTGCCGTAGTGCTTGATCTCGAAGATGAAGTGGTCGACCATGCCCTTCGCCAAGTTGACGTAACCATCCACAAGCAGGCCTAGAGAGATGAAGTACGAGTCCCAGTTGTAGAGCTGCACCAGTCGATCAGCATGATCCTTGCTAAATTCGTGATACTCGGAGGATACTCACCTCGTTGAAGCGCGCTCCTGGCACAACGAAGGGGATGCCTTTCAGCACCTTCTCGCCCTTGCCGTTGTCAACCTCCTGCATGGCAAGCGCGAGGATACCGGGCTTGTTGTTCAAGCTCTTCACGAACACGGGGTCATCTGGCTTGGGAGGGAGGACCTGTACATCCAGGTTGAGGTGAGGCTTCTCCTTCGCGACTTTCCGGTAGTACTCCGCCATAGCGGGCTCTCCGTGAGGAACGTAGATACGCGGGTTGACGCGTCCTGTGCGGTTCTTCGGGTCCGCGCAGATAATCTCCAGACCCTCACCGTCAATCCGGCGTGTGAGCGCATTCCAGAACGAGTGCTTGATCATGCGCGAGAGGCGATCGACAGGGTTCTCGGTGAGACGCGCCTCGTCGAGTACGATTCGCTTCCTCCCGTGATCTCTTGCAAGCGCGAGCTCTTGGAGAAGATTTGAGAGCATGTACGTTCCCTAATGTCGACATGGTCAGTACATTATTCATACAATGATTCGCTATGGTGCATCGGCGTTTCGATATGATTACAGGGTTGCGCGCGCCTGTTCCGGGTCAACATCTCGACATGGTGACCATTATTGACAGCTTATACCGCAGCATGCGCCAATCAGCCCCGGATCCGCGGCCCCGCAACGCCGCAGAATATCGCCTCAGTTTGCGGGAACCTGTTTCGACTAATGTCCTCGAATTCCCCTAAGGAGGCAACGCCGAACAAACACCTACTCCGAGCGCTATCGCAGCTAGTGAGGCGGATACTCACCCGAATGTCAAAGCTCTTGAAGCCGTTGCTGGTTGCAGTGCCGAGGGCCATAAGCTTCGGACCGGCGTCCGTGACACTGATTTGAAAGTCGCCGTCGGTGTCCTCCTGCTCGAGAACGACGCGGATGGTCTCCTCGACGTCAATCAGGAATCGGCGGGGCGCGGAGCTCTTCTCGTCGTGTGACATGCGGCGAGAGCGTTGATGCCACTCGTCGCCGAAGACGGGCGGCCGCTTGGGGTTGTAGCCATGGGCGAAGGACTACAATCAACAAAGCGCGCGCGATGAGTCGAGGTGGAGGTAGGACGGGGAGATTGGGCACGTACAGCACTGTAAGTCCGGCCGCGGCTGAAGCGCTCCTCGCCGCCGTAGTAGGTGCTCGCGTCGCTGTGTACGGGACGCTGCTGGTCGTCGATGAAGTTGACACCGGTTGGGTGGGTGAGAGTGGGTGCCATGAGTGTATTGCGGGTTGTGACTGTATGCTAGTAAACGGCGAAGCAGAGACGAGAGCGTAGAGAGCAGAGACGGTGGGAGTATAAGGATAAGAGGGCGGGGATGATGGATGAGGAGGAGAGGGTGATGAGGAAAGGGGAGGTGACGATTTGGCGGACTATGCGAGATGGATCGGAGCGCGTGCCGAGGACCGCACGATTGCCACAATGATATCGCTGAGCTCTGCTTTCTTCTCCAAACTTCGCTCGCCGTTCTCTACTCCGAGCTCGTCGTCGCCCGCGATGGATAGCAAGCAGCCCTCCATTCTCTGCGCCCGCCGCCCTTTATACCCGCACCCCGCGCGCCTCAGCTGACCTCCAATCCATTACGGCACCCCTTCCCCGCATACGGCGTCCATCCCGCCACAGTCGCCCGCCTCGCACGGCGACCATCTGTTTCTCAAGCACTTGTCAGGCAACCAGGGCACACTCACCTCCGAGATCTCATCTTTCGCGCGTTCCCCACGCAGACGCGCCCCCGCATTCCGCAGTGAGCCTGTTTCGGCACCTTGTTCCACCCTTGCTGTCGCGTGGCCACAATCTACAGCTGCCCGACATATCGTCTCTTCTCAGGCGCTGCCCCTTGAGGAACGGTCGCTGGATCTGTCAGACGCAGCAGACACCTCAAGATCCGGTATGTTCTCTCGCGTCGACAAAACTGTCTCTTGGCCACAGTCCGGTGCTCTCGCACTTCTATCCCCGAGCCCGGTGCGACAAAACTCTCCCGGGAGGACGCTGAGAGAGCATTGCGCGTGCTTCCTGACATCTTACACCTTCCAAATCCTGTCAGGTGCACCCTTGCTGAGTGGCCGGAAACCCAGCGAACAGAGCTCAGGTGCCTCCGGACTGCCGAGAACAGTGGGATAACATGACTATGCCTGCGAAGGGCCTCGAATTGGATGAGAGCAGACAGCTCTTCCCGACGTGCATAGCAGATGATACGCCGGTGTTTAGAGGGCAGCCCGAGGCCATCTCGAACAACCCTCCAAATACGCCTCGACAAGAAATCCGACATGACCCAGGCCCGAGATAGCGCTCGCGCAAGCTAGCGAGACATCTTAGCCCATCGTCGGAACGCGAACGACTCGTTAAACCCACGCATATGTGCTGGGCAAACTACCCCCTCAAACGCCGCGCCCCAGCCTCTGCAGGGATTCACTACGCACGCGTGCGGTCCTGGCGGGCTCCCGCCCAGCCCGAGAGCAGCTGGGACAGTGAGGTCAATAATGCGAATATAAGTGATACTCGTTTGATCGTTGACCTTTGCACCTCGTATAGTCCCGCCGTCGCCTTGCGGACGTATCATCTCCTGCAGCAAGGTCCGTGCTGCGAGCCCGGCGGAAATAGGTGCCTACGACCGTGACCTGCTACGGGGTCTCACGGTGTAGGGCTCTCGACGTTGCGATCACCTGCAACCACCAGCCGACAAGCCTTGCGCACTTTCTGATTGTACCATACCGACGCTGGGGAACATGTCAAGCAAGAGCGCTCAGCAAGACTATATTGGTAAATCGACCCCCCACCCCCCCCCAATAGCTATTGTCAAGAACAAGAGTAGCAGTTTATGCGACGCGTACGGTACGGCACGTCGCGTCATCGCAGCGCGTCCGCATTTCCAGAAGTCGGGAAGGCTTTGACGTCAGAGATACGCGCTGGTGATAGTTGAGTACTATCCACTCTCGTATCTCCTCTTGTCTAGTCTTCGGTCGGCCGAGATTCACCACTACAGCTCTTTTTGGACCCAGTCCCCGTAACCCAACGCAAGAATAGTTCCCAGCTTGGCACGACGCATGGGATTGACGATACTCGCGGAGAGAAAACCTCTGCTGAGGTATGTTCCGCGCTTATCCATTTTGACTTCAACAGTCTGGCCTGCGGCCTACGACACTACTTTTGACGTCAATGTTATTTATGGTGGTCGTGAATGCCCGAAAGACCGCAAGGGATCGTCCCCAGCGGAATTGGGCCGGCAAGACACGACCTGCAAAACGATCCGCGAGGAGGACTGGTCGAAGACGTCGACCTTTTTGTCCGACCCCCGAACAGGAAGAACAGCGGACGCGATGGCGCAACTCCTCACCCCATCGTAGCATCTCCTGCTTATCTTGACGTCAGACTCTCAAAGCTGCCTCTCACGTCCAAACGTATCCCTTTCTTCTCATCCGAAGCCCATCGGCGCGGGTCTTCCTCCAACCGACGGGTTCTGCGGGCGCTGATTGCGGCAGCGCTGTGGGCATCTGCATGGGACAGACCATGATGCTGCTGAATAGGAGAGGCCAGGCCCGTACGATCGAGGCGGTTGCGTCGAGATAGACTATAGACTTCCATTATGTATCTAGTACATATTTGTGCACGCCCTGGCGCCGCGATCGCCCTGAAAGAAGGGATAGAAACGGCAACGGACATCCCGGCGACGCTGGATGCGGACGCGGGTGTCGAAATGCGTGCGTCGAGGCTGATGGCGGCAAGGCAATGCGGGTAACGCACGGCACGACGGGCAGGAGGACGGCGAGACGCCTCGCGGACCCGTGCGACCTCGCGTCAGAGGTCTGTCGCGACTCCATGATGCGCCTTTTCCCAACCCCCACCACGTCGTCGACGGCGTGCGCTCAAGAAATCCTCCAGGGCATATCGCGCGACGAGGATGGCCCATCAGCATGTCTTGCTCCTCCCCGCACATCCTACGCTCGCTGCTGCACCTCTGATCGACCCTGCACCACCGCTCGCTTTTGGCCCCGATGACATCCTGCACATCCCGCACCTCCGCCTCATCCTGACCGTCGTCTTTCCAGCGGGATTCGCGCTGCTCGCCTTCACTTATGACCTCCTCGCGCGGATACCGTATCCCAGTCCTGTCCGGCGCGCGGCGCGCGTTCTCACCCGCCCGTTCCTCAACTTCATCAACTTCGAGGACCTCGAAGAGCCCACACCGTGCCCGATCGGCCATGCGCCATGGAAGGCGCGGGCGCTCGCAGCAGGCGCAGTCGCAGAGAGCATAGGCTGGCTCGCGATTCTGGCCTACAAGGAGGAGACGGGTGACTGGACGGGCAGCGTGCGCGCGGGGGTATCCTTCCTGGCTTGGGTGCGTTGGTACATACCCGCGCGAAGGTGTACAGAGTGCGCTAATGTATTTTGTGATGAAAAAATCAGTCTTTCGCGTTCGTGCGGGTGCTCGTGAAGCCGCCGGTGACCCCTCCGTATCTGTTGATGTGTTTTTACGCGGTATGCGGACTCGCGGCGCTCTATGATCTATGGACGGACTATGCCGCATCAGCGGCCGCGCGCGGGGCCATGATCGCGCTTGACGCGATTCAGCTGTGCGCGCTGAGCCTGCTGGTGTGGTTAGCGGGGACATATCCCTTGGAGGCGGTATGGCCCGCAAAAAATGTCGCCAAACCCAACGATGTGAGTGCGCAGAGCCGCGATCACGTACGCCGCTAACGCGCCGCTCTTTATAGCTGTCCTCGAGTGCATATACCATGCCGGAAGACACCACGGACTTCTGGGGCTGGTCCACGTTCTCATTCGTCGAGCCGCTGTTCAAGATCTCGAACGCGCGCACTGTGAACGACGAGGACGTATGGTCGCTGTCGCCGTTCTTCACGCACAAGAACATCTTCACGAAGTATCTGCAATACATTTCCGAGTGCGTATTACTGCTTCGTACCGTCGGGTGCTGTCTAACCCCGCAAATAGGCACCCGACTCACTCGCTCCTGCGGTACCTACTCGCAGCAAGCTCGCTTGACCTGATACTCGATGTTCTGCTCGAGACATGGAGCGCGACCGTCGGTGCGTCTTCCCCATCAGCCTGCAATAGATGCACGGTGTTCACCACCATCCACAGGTTTCATTCCGCCATATGCGCTCCAGCGCATCCTCACGGCGCTCTCCGACCCAACGCCGGGCGCGAAGAACAGCGCATACCTCTTCTCGGTAGTCGCGTTCCTCGCGAACCTTTCCTTCGCCCAGGTCGACATCAACAAGCTGTGGTTCACGCGCAGGTGCTATGAGCGGACGCGCGGGCAGCTGTTCTGCGCGCTGCATTACAAGTACGGCTTTGCACCTCATTATGTTGAACTACTACTGACATGACGTCAGAGCTCTGAAGAGACGCGATATTGGTGCACAGGTCACGAAGAAAGAGGAAGATGAAGAGAGCAGCGCGGATCTAGGCAAAATCGTGAACCTCATGCAGTAGGTCCCGCAACAATGTCTCAAGCATAAATACTTACAGTCTGCTAGAGGGGACGCATACGCTGTGGCCTACCGTTTCTGGCGATTCTCTGGGTTCTTCCTCGCCCCGGTGCGCTTGACCATCGCGATGATATTCTTATACAGGTTCGTGCGGCCTATCTTACCGCTTCATTTTGCTGATCACATATGTACCGTATACAGAGTCCTGGGCTGGAGTGCCTTCACGGCGGTGGTAATCGTCCTGGTCGTATACGTCCTGAACTATCCTCTAGCGAAGTACGACGTTTGGGTAGGTGACGCAATTCTCTGCAGCCAGACCTCGCCTGCTGATGAGCGACGGAACCAGTTGATGCGCCAAATGTGGAAGGCGAGCGACCGACGGATGAACGTCGTCAACGAGCTCTGGCAGAACATCCGCTTCCTCAAATTCTACGGCTGGGGTACGCAAACGGTCCTCTACCCCGATGCCCCCACTGACCCGTGCATGATACAGAATACCGCTGGAGCGAGCGCGTGCGCGAGGCGCGCGAGACGGAGCTGCGGTGGCAGGTCAAAGAGAACATTGTGGACGTGTTCATCAACTTCATCTGGAACTGGATGCCGAGCGCGACGGCGCTGGGCACGTTCGTGTGCTACACTGTCGTCGCGGGCGAGCGGCTCACCGTCGCGAAGGCGTTCACGTCCATCGCGCTCTTCTCGTACCTCCAGGGACCGATGACAGAGATCCCGGACCAGATCTTCTCGCTCTTGCATGGTGTGTCCAATCCATTGTCTCCGCTACTACGTTGAGAGGCTGATTTTTCCGGGGGCAGCGTATGTGAGCATGCAGCGTATCGAGAAGTTCCTGGCCGAGCCGGAGGTGCCGGACTGGGCGTCGTCGCTGAAGAGGTCCGCCGAGCCGACGTCGTCAAACGAAACGGAAATTGGGTTCGAGAACGCGACGTTTGAGTGGGACGTTGCGCCGACGGAGGCGCCGGCGCGCTTCACGCTCGGACCTCTCGACATTCGCTTCCCGCCTGGAAAGCTGACCGTCGTGAGCGGGCCCACCGGGTCGGGCAAGAGCGCGTTGCTTGTCGCGCTACTGGGAGGTATGTTTGCATGTCATACGCAGTGATCATTCGGGGGTTGATCCCGCTCTCAGAAATGCATTGTACGTCTGGGCGAGTGATTCTCAACAAGGCGGGCCACCAAGTCGCGTACTGCGCGCAAAACCCATGTAAGGCGTCCAGAGTGTATTCTCTCTCCGAACTTGTCGCTGACATCGCGCAAAGGGTTGGAGCATGCTACTATACGCGACAACATCGTTTTCGGCGCGGGATACGGCTACGACGAAGCTCGCTATCGTGCGGTAGTAGACGCATGTGCACTGGAGAAGGATTTTGAAATCTTCGCCGCTGGGGATATGACAGGTGAGGCGGAAGTTGCTATAGATGCGATGAGTATGCTGACATGATACACAACAGAGATTGGAGAAAAGGGAATCACGTTGTCCGGCGGTCAGCGCGCTCGTATAGCTCTGGCACGAGCTCTCTACTCGCCTGCCAAGGTCAGTAATACATTCCATCCTGCAATCGCGTGGCTTAACCGTCTCTGCAGTGCATCCTTCTAGATGATCCGTGAGTCTGCCGCAAACATTCGTATCTTTCTTGCTCATTCTCTGCAGGCTTGCAGCAGTTGACCTCCACACCGCCCAGCACATCGTCAAAAAGGCCCTCATGGGAGACCTCGCGCGCAATCGGACGATCATCCTCGTAACGCACCACATCACCCTTTGCCTGCCCATTGCTGCCTATCTAGTCGAACTCTCCTCGGGCTCGGTTCTGCGCCAAGGGTCGGCTTCCGAGCTGCGGGAACATGGTGAGCTGGAAAGGCTCGTAGAAGCAGAAGAGGCTGTGGAAGAAGACCGCACCGAATCATCGTCTGACACGCAAGTCGAGAATGAAGCCGACCTTAGCGCAGGCGTGCCACAACCGGACGCAAAGCCCATGCCCCAGGAGAGCAGCGGGAAGCTGGTCGACGATGAGAACCGTGCCGAAGGACGAGTGTCCCTCCGCACCTACCTGACGTATATCCGCGCGGCGGGCATCGTCTCTTGGATCCTCACTTTTGCCCTCATGGTACTGATTCGCTGCATCAATGTCGGCTTCCAGGTCAGTGCTATGGGTTGGTTTCAAATGGGAGAGCAAATGCTGATGTTCTCGCAGTTCTTCCTTGCACGGTGGGGAGAAGCGTACGAGCACCATGAGTATGTCGTGCAACCGTTGACCATCCGGATCAAAGGGATCCTGGAGAGCCTACCGCCGCCGGACGTCGACGTCAAGCCCTGGCTCATGATCTACCTCTACATCTCAATCGCCGGCGCCCTCTCCGTTCTCGCGTACATCTCGCTCGAATACTACGCCAGCCTCCAAGCGTCCCGCTCTCTCTTTGTCTCGATGCTGCAGCGGCTCTCCCGCGCGCCCGCGCGCTTCTTCGACGTCACGCCCATCGGGCGCATCCTCAACCGCTTCACGTCGGACATCAACACCGTCGACCACGCGCTGTACGCGTCCGGGCGCGCCGCGCTCTCGGGCATGCTCAACTTCGTCATCTCGTTCTCGGTGATCATCTCCGTCGTGCCCAGCTTCGCGCCGTTCGCGCTGTTCATCGCGTGGCTGTACGTCCGCCTCGCGCCGTCGTACGTGCGCGCGTCGCGCGACCTGCGCCGGCTCGAGAGCGTGTCGCTGTCGCCGGCGTTTGCGGGGTTCGACGAGCTCCTGCGCGGGTTGCCGCATGTGCGCGCGTTCGGCATGGAGGAGAGGTACCAGGACCGGTTCTACAAGCGTGTGGACAAGTTCCAGACGTTCGACCATGTTTATGTGGGTGTTGTCATGCAGCCATTTCGGCGCCGGGGGCCTTGCTGACGTGCTGCTGCAGTGGCTCATCGCAGGTTGGCTCAACTGGAGATATGATTGTTCGTGCTGCTCGTTGGTATTTATTTACCAGGACGATGCTGACTCGCGTGATCGACAGGCTTGGGCTCTGTGGTCGTTTTCCTGACCACGCTGTTCGCACTCTGGACCTCTGTGTCCTCGGGTTACGCTGCTCTGGTGATTGTCCAGGCTGGCATCTTCGCAGAGGCGTCGAGACAACTGGTTAGGTATGCTTGCGATCAGTCGTCGGTCTCTACGCGTATTCACAATCATCAGGGTCCTTGCGCAAGTCGAACTTGACTTCAACTCGGTCGAGCGTATCGTGGAGTACCTGGATGTGCCCCAAGAAGCACCTGCGGTTGTGCAGGAGAAACGCCCACCAGCGGCATGGCCGACGAGCAACGGCGACCTCGTCGTGCAGGACTTGGTGGTAAAATATGCACCGCATCTGCCCGCGGTCCTCAAGGGTTTGTCATTCCATGTTAAGCCTACAGAAAAGATCGCAGTGGTGCGTGTTCTCCCTCAAATTTGAGAACACAAGGGGGAACTAACTCGGGACTGCGTACAGGTTGGCAGAACCGGTTCCGGGAAGTCAACACTTGCGATGTCGCTGCTACGGATAGTAGAACCGGTTGAAGGACAAATAATGTGCGTGATCCAGTGAACCATCCATGCGTGCCTGTGCTGAAACCGCTGTAGCATCGATGGCATAGACATCACGACAATCGGTCTTGAAGACCTCAGAAGCCGAATCGTGAGCACCCTCCTCTCGTGCGATGCGTCGGTGATTAACTGTGAAAATAGACTATAATCAGCCAGGACGTCTCCCTATTCTCTGGCACGCTCAGAAGTAATCTGGACCCATTCGATGAGCACACAGACCAAGAGTGCTGGGACGTCCTCGAACGATGTCACCTCACCACGATCCTCAAGGGCTCTATGCAGCGTTCCAACGACTCCCCCTCCGACATCTCTCTCGAGATGCCGATCAGCCAGACTGGGTCGCTCAGCGCGGGTGAACGCCAGCTCGTCGCGATGGCTCGCGCTATCCTGCGGCGCAGCAACGTCGTGATCCTCGATGAGGCCACCTCGCAAATCGACACGGAACTCGACGACCAGGTGCGTTCCATTGAGCACTGCTTCCCGACGCGGCTTGTTATAACACATTGCTGCGCAGATACAACGTACGATTCGAGAAGAGTTCGCTGGCGCGATAGTCATCACGATCGCGCATCGTCTCAGGACGGTCCTGGACTACGATCGTATCATGGTTCTCGGCGCCGGGGAGGTGCTGGAGTTTGACACGCCCAGCGTCCTCGTCAAAAAGCCTGGCAGCGTCTTCCGGGAGATGTGCCGCGCGAGCACGGACAGGAGGGTTTACCAGGCGGCGTCGGAGAGCTGATTATAGCTTAGCATCTTGCAGACAGTACTCTATCTACTTCACTAATGCTCTTCGATCTATTCCATCGTGGACACTCGGGATCTACAACTTTGTTTGAGCTCGTGCACTCGACTCACAGCTGATTTCGAGAGAGCGCCGGAAAGTGACGACAGTGGCTTTGTCCAGCCACCCCGATCCGTCCAGCCCGTACACGCGAGCCATGCACCTCTATCTCTGACCCTCACTCGGCATGCTCAGCTCCCTCCCATGCTCTTCTCGACGGTGACGAGCTTGCTTGCATCCTACCTGGCCGCCTTCGTTCGTGACCGCGCGCCCGCAACCGCCGAACCCGCGCCGCTGCAATTCGAGCTGCGCCATGTGCATGCCGTCTCGCCCGATGCGCGCGTGGTGTTCCGCGACGTCCACAAGGCCGACATAGAGGCATTCAGTGCCCTTACAGGGGAGACGTCTACGTATTCGCTACGACGGCGGAAGGTCAAGACGCACAGACCGAGGTCCCGCGATGCAATACACCGCGCGCGGGTGCGCTCGATGCGCTTTCAGGAGAACGAGCCGATAGGCTGGGATGAGGACGAGGTGGACGGGCCGGATGTGACATCTCGAGAGACGCTGCTGCTCCTGGCGAAGATGACGAATAACGCGTACTTGGAGCCAGGGGAGGCTGGCTGGTATGAGTTGGGTGATCACTGGAATGTGGTAAGTGTCCGTTCTTTCTTATTTATTGTCTCTTTAGAAGCAGACGGAGGTAAGCCTATACTGCCGGGGGAGTGCTGGGAGGCTAGAAGCTCTACGTACCCCATCCTGTGGGAGTGCGTAGTCTCAGACGGTGCACGAATGCCGTTCACATTGCTCTCATGATTCTAGAGAAGTCATGAGCTTAGTGTGCTTCTATGCGATATTCTGCGGCGATCATGACCTATCAGTTCCGATACATGACACAGGCTGGTCCTGATGCTCACTGAGCTCCCATGATATTATCTGGTGACTTGGTCTAGCAGGCATCCCGATACTTGTATTGGATGCTACAGGCCCAATTGACTATGAGACTCTGAGACCAACAGCCCCTGTAATTACCAACACCTTTCCGCCCGCTTGTACGAATTCACGCAACCGGGTTCTCATACTGATCACCGCTTCTCAGAGCTATCCAGTCGGTTGGGAGCCGGACGATGACGGCTTCCGAGGGCACGTCTTTGCGACACCCGACAATTCCACCGTCGTGTTATCCATCAAGGGAACCTCTGCCGCATTCATCGGCGGGGGAGGCCCGACGACCAAGAAGGACAAGTTCAACGACAACTTGCTCTTCAGCTGCTGCTGCGCCCGCGTGGACTGGACGTGGACGACCGTGTGCGGGTGCTACCGCGGCGGGTGGAAGTGCGACCAGAGCTGCCTGGAACAAGCATTGATAGACGATAGTTTGTTTTATCCTGTAGGAACTGTAAGTCAGACTTTCTTCCCGTGTTTGTCTGAAGCTGATCACTGCGAGTAGAATCTGTACAACAATCTCACCTACCTATACCCGAACTCGAACATATGGTTAACCGGACACTCGCTCGGAGGCGCACTCGCGTCTCTCCTCGGCACTACATTTGGCTCGCCCACCGTCGCCATCGAATCCCCTGGGGAGAAGATGGCAGCTGGCCGGCTGCACCTACCGTCACCGGTAGGCTATATGCAGCCACTCTGCTTTAGCTCTGAAACTAATCACACAGTGCAGCCCGAACTGCAGCCCGTCACGCACATCTACCACACGGCGGATCCGATCGCGATGGGCACCTGCAACGGCGTGCTCTCGTCCTGCGCGCTGGGCGGCTACGCGATGGAGAGCAAGTGCCACCTGGGCAAGTCGATCGTGTTCGACACGGTGTCGAACCTGTCGTGGGCGGTCGACATCCGCACGCACACGATCGTGAACGTGATCGAGAAGCTGCTCGCGAACCCGTGGCCGCCGAGCGTGGAGGAGGGGCGGGAGGTACCCGAGGCGAAGCCGGAGGAGGATTGTGTGGTGAGTGCAGTGTTTGCTGAGCGAGTGTGTGATTGAGGTGCCGATGCTGCCGACAGGAATGTTATAGCTGGGACTTTGGAGACTACCCACCTGCGAAGCGGTGATATCGACAGAACATCGTCATCTTTTGGATGGAGAACTTGCCTTTCAACATAACACACGTACCCAGTATCAGTATAGATATATAATCTCGGAGGATTTTTGATACGTGCAGAGCGACGCCATCGCGCTGCTTCCGGGTGCCACCTGCCTTTCCATAACATGCCGACTGCACGTTCCTACAATGACTGGTGGCATTTGCGGGTTCGCTCCCGCGCACTCTCTCCCCCATGTCCCACTATCACTGTGGCCAATTATGCATTCGAGTGGTACCGATGAGGGTGAGGCCCGGGAAGTCAGAAGAGGTCTCACGACTGGTTAACCAGCTTTCCTCGATTCACCATTAGTTTCAAGCCTTCCATAGCTTCACCCACAGCGCACAGAGTCAACGGGGTGGGGACAAGTATTTTCATTCGAGATCGGTATGTGAAGAGATGTCCGGTACCCCCCAGACCACAAAATCTCCTCCCAGTTCCCTCCCATCGTATCATGAGCACCGGCCGAAGCGGTACCTCCTCGACAGCAGAGATCCAGTCAAGCAGAGAAGCCATGAGCCTGCAGAACACCGTGGTCGTTCTAGTGGACTGGAACGCGGACAAGGAGACGGAGAGCAACCCCAAGCCCGAACTTTTGTGTCCACAGGGATTTGTTCTGAGGAATACAGACGCGCGCAGGACGATTTTATAGCGCGTGTCGCTTACATAACGCGTTCCCAGTCACAGCGCGTATTAAGTAGCGCGCACGCCGCACGGACCTCCCCGACGCGCCGGGCGGTCAGGTTGCCGGTGGGGATGGCGTCAGTTTCACGGTCGTCGGACTCGTCGGTCCCAGCTTGACATCGCTTGCCACGGCGAGCTCGCGTCTCTCACCCGCTACAGCGTGCACATCAGCGTGGAACATGTCTGCACAGTCCAAACCGCTCACCCTCGCTCGCGTGGAGGACCTGACGCTGGGCGCGTTCGCGTTCCTGCCGACGTCAGAGACGCTCGACCACCTCGTCAGGTTCCTGAGCAGCTGGAGCGGCAGCGAGTTGAGTGCTTTCTGTGGTATTGCCATATCGTTGTACTGAACAGCTTCTTCTGATTAGTAAACTGTTTATGGTCTGTCATAACACGTCCTCGCACGTCTGGTGAGCGCTGAACGCGCCCGTCTCCAGCTCATCCAATACACTGCCAAGCTTCTGGTGCCATTCCTGCAATGGCGCGCGCGCTTGCAGCATGGAGCAGGGCTGCGAAAGGCTCCTGTTAGCCCATCTGCAGACAGACTTGGGAAGTTCGCCGGCATCATTAGCGACGCCAGGATGCTCTTCCGACTCTGGGGTAATGAACTTGAGAGCCCCTAGCCGTCACTCCACTTGCTAATGTCGCTTGTTAGGTCTGCTCCCGATATTCCAGTGGATGATCACTATGGAGCGCAACCCCTCACCGACGCGCAAGCTGCGTACCATCGAGCGCCTCCAGGGCTGGTCCATGCTGGGCTACTACCCCCTCGAGCACCTCTACTACCTGCTCTCGCACTCCCTCATCCCCAACAAAATTGCGCTCCCCTCCCTCACCGCTTTCGTACCCTTCATCCGCACGCGCCCGAGCAGCAAGTCCATCCCGCTCGAGCTCAGCACCCTCGGCCTGTGGTCGACCCGCTTCTGGGCCGCCTATGTCATACTGCAGCTCGCCCACCTGCGGGAGGACGGCAAGCTGCTCCGCGCGCGCGAGCGCACGCTCGCAAAGACTAAGGTGGGCTGACTTCAAGTTGTGCATCTGCCGCATGAGCCCGTGCTGACCGCCGCCGAAGACCGGCGCATCCGCGGCTGAAAAGGAAGACGTGCGGCAGAGGAAGACGGCGCTCGCGAACGAGCTCGTCGCGAACTTGGCTTATCTGCCGCAGACCCTCCATTGGTGCGTATGCGGCGTCATCGATGACTCTCGAGCGAGCGTTCGCGGCACGCCATGCCTGGCGTCGTGCGGCTAGTCTGGATATCGTGGCATCCTGCTTGCTCGGCTGGGCTAGATGTCCCTCTCGGGGCGCCGGCCTATTGTATGAAGCACCCCTTGTCTGGGCTAACCATAGAACTAGCTTCCCCTGTAGTGGGGGGGCAGTGCATTCCTTCGACAGGGGAAGCTAGACTTTGATCCTTCTCCTTGGAACACTGATATCCTGTGTCTCTACGTCCGAGCTTCCGCCAGGCATGGATTTCTCTCGTCGAGGCTGTACGTTCACGTGACAGCTCAGTTTGTCGTGAAGAACTATGGCTTCCCATGGAGAGATATCGGATTGCTAGCCTCACCAAAAAACCGTTGAGACGCTGCGACCCTTCCAATCGAAACGCAACGCGCGGTGAAGGGATTCATGGAAGTCCCAAGGAAGTTGTCTCGTTCTCTGACTTTTTCCGACTTCCTGGCGTTATCGCGGCAAGAGAGTTCGTGCATTGGATTACATCCCAGGTGTCGTCTTCCGCTCGCGAGAGGCAGTTCTATGTAGCAACATCCACGGTGCTATTGTCGCTTGCAATGCGCTGCTTCCGATCTAGTCATTTAGTTCATACGAACATATTGCTAACACGACTTGTCCAGGTCAACCGAAAAGGGCATCTTCGAGAACGAGGTGAGTGTCCCCCTCTGTCCCCGCCCACAGCCTCCATCCACTTTCCAGAGTCTGCCTGTCGTACTCGTGGTTACTATCGCCGCAAGCTGACAGGTGACCGGGAGCGGCGCGGCAGTTGTCTGCTGTTCGCACTGCCCCTCCCCCTCTACACCTCACCCGCGACCGCCGCATACTCACGCTTTGACCTTCTCTGACAGGTGTGGCTCGACGTTTGCGGTCTCATCGCGGGTATCGCCTCGTGGAAGAGCGGCTGGGAGGCAACCGCGCTGAAGCCCGCGCCGAGCGTGGCGGACATGCCCCCGGTGGAGCCTACGGAAAAGAAGCTGGCGCCGCACATCGAGGACCCGCTGAAGGACGTGATCGAGGAGCCTTCTTTGGGCGACATGTGAGCGTGGTGGACCCAGTGGGGCGTGTATGCGGGTTGGGAGACGTGATTGTGGCAGGAGGAAGTGGAATTCTCGTAAAGCGTTTCTGCGCGGCGCTTAGTGCTCCTTTGTGGTTTCCATTTGGGCGGCGGAGGAACGTGTTCAATCGGCCCGCACTACGTACCTCGATGTACTGCCTCAAAGGACGCGGCGCCGGTAGAATCATGGCTTGTGCTTTTGATCTGCCTGCTGACGGCGTTTATCTGATGTGTGTATACGAAGAATAACGACTGGTTTTCTTTACCGAACGGCATGCAGGACAACGCGTGCTACAACGGCTGACATGGGAACGAGTACTCAGCGTTAATGGTTCTCTGGCGTCAAGGCTTTATTTGTCTCGTCCAGCCAATTGTACGACACACCTGTAAGTATTGTCTCCCCAAGTGTCGCCGCCCATGCATCCTTGTGCGAGGACGCTGCGGTCGATTCAACCCTTGCCGCGATATTCAAATTGCGGTCAATCGTCGTGAGCGGCAATTGTGGTCAAGAACCCTCCTTTTCAACCACAACGCCTGCCGTATCGGGAAACGCGGCCGATCGAGATCCCGCCGGCTAGCGAGGCTGTGCAGACTGCGTCACGCAAGATCATCAGCCTGCACTCCGCCAGTCCACTTTCCCTCCTGCCCGCCGTGCAATCCGTCCGTCTGTATGCCGGTCAGCAGTAAGTAGCGCGCTCTGCGAAAGGAACCGGACCGGGTTGGAACACGAGAAGTTCTGGCTGGATTAGTCGGCGTGCGCCAGAGCTGGGTGAGTCAGTCGCCTCGGATCGTCAGAACCCGAAGAAGCTTCTCATACACCGCCCCGCGTAGTCGCCCGTGCCCCGCTGACTGGGCTCGTCGAGGGCTGCAGCGAGGGGCCCCTCCCCGAGACTCCTCTGCTCGTCTGCTCGTGCTGCTCGGGGAGTACTGCTGTTGCTTCCTCACCTCGGCCGTCAAATTCGGCCGTCTGCAAAATTTACGGTTCGCACCCTGAGGTCAAGCTTTGGCAGGCCCCACACCCACGCCGGCGGGCTGTGCACGGGTGAGCCCCTCGGAGTCGTTTTCAGGCGGAAGACGGCGGCGACGTGTCGTGGGCGTTGTCGGTCCGAGGGAGCATAATCCACAGGTCCGTTCCGTCTGCCACATAGGAGACTCGTGAGTGCGGGTGCCTGCGGGCTCCGCGCGGCCACGTCGGTGGGCTGCAGAGCCTCGGGAGGCTGGGTCCACCTTGAACGGCCTGGTAGACTCTTGTGCCGTGCTGCGGTGTATCTTCTTGTGTGGCACGACAGGTGGAAATCGAGGAAATCGAGGCGTGTGCCTTGTGGTGAGTTGTTCATGTCTGCTCGTTCTACGTGTGTCCGCTATAATGCTGTGCTAGATAGGCGATGTCTCGCTCGAACAATTTTCGCTGCCCCTGCTGAGCGGGCTTGTGATAGCGCGCGGAAGGCGTGGATCTCGCCAAGCTCCGTGCCAATACTGTACCAAGCCGTGGAAGAACGTGGTCGAGCCAGGCGACACGTCAGTGCCGCAGCAATGCGCTGCAGGCTAGGAGAAAAGCGTCTGAAGCGGCAGGATTGCGGTGAGTGCGAGCAGTTTTTTCGCGAGAGATGCGCAGCCAGGCGCGAGTGGGATCTGCTCGTCGTGGGTGTATAATCTGGTCTCTCGGGCTAGTGCTCCGGCAAACGCTAGTTTCTCGAGAACCGCCGCCCCTGTTTTCACCGCCTCGCATTCGACAGGAAACCTTCCGCCCGAGCGCAGTCCCGTATGCCCGCACTTCCGCTAGTCGGGTGATACCCAAAAGCGGACCCCTTGGACCCTTGCGCTCACCGCCGACGACGGGAACGGAGCTGCATGAGAAATCGTCCATGCTTCTATGGTGCAGCTATGAACCGTACCGGCTTCTGCAGTGCTGCGGGTTCGTCCGCAGTCTATTGTGAAGCATCTTGGGACGAGCGTCCCTGTGTTAGTAGGATGCGAACGCTACGGCAGAGGTACGCGCGTCGCGTCGGCAACTTTGGCACTGAGGGAAGTGTTCCGATGCTGTTGTAGAGTTCTGCCAACGGGTTAAAGAGAAGTTAGATGCCAGTGAACAGAGCCTCATGTGAGCATCGGAGTCCGATGGGGCCTAGTGCATCCTTGCTGTACTAGGCGGGCATCGCGGACCTAGTGCTGACATTCTGCTAGATGGCTGCCGTAGTGTCGGGACTGCGGCTATCAAGTATACGCAATCCGAGTACTCTGGAAGGTATGTAGCGCTATGGAGAGCCGAAGGCGCTTCGGCATTCAGGTGAGGTGCTATACTGTGAGCACCATCGAATCATCTGCGACGCGTTCCCGCGTTTATGTAGACTAATATCCCTAAGCAGCGAACAGAAGGGACTCGACCTACCGAAGAAACGGCCTGCGCACCGCCAACCCGATTGCAGCACGTTCCGGGCGGACAATGGCCTCTGTTGCTTGTACCTGCTGACCATCCGCAGGGTGTTGCAAAGCCGCCATCCCGTACGCGTACCCGTACAGCGTGGTCTTCGGCTCCTCCGCCTTCGAAGTGTTCGCCTTGCCCGAGGGACGGTGCAGGTCCGGACCCTGCCATGATCTGCGTGAGATTAATCGACACCTCAGGGTTTTTGCAGACTCGGACCGTGGGCGGAACCCTGCGCGCATTCAAACTTCAGACAAGGCTTGCAGCAGCTACCCCAAGGCTATACTCTGCGTTCATAGACGTCGGGCGGGCGGAATGCGCGTGCATGCAGGGTCGGCGCGCTAGAAGCAGGGATGCGAGTGCCAGTGCCGACTGTGTTGGCCTCCCGCGGGCGTACCGTCGCGTAGCGGCCTCGCATTTCCCGGACGCCTCTATTTTGCAGGGCCGTCCGCGGAACTCGAGTCATGCCCCCCACAGATTCAATTATGTGGGTGCGCGGGCGGAGCCCCGGACTGCGTACGCGGGATGAGCGCCGTAGTATGCAGGCAGGCCCATAGGTTACGCAGGCTCAGGGTGTCTTGCCGGCATCGCCTCCTGACTCGCTGTGTATACGAATCGCCGCGGGCGGCGTCGCGCATGTGGTTCCAGATCTGTGCATGTATGTGTGCGGTTGGACGGTGGGGCTCGGAGATCTCAGCCGCAGTACCATGGCGGCGCGGCGTTGGCAGACTGGGAACACCATAAGTAGCAGCACCGCTCAGCGGTGATGTCACCTGAAGTGCTGTTGGCCCGAGAATCTGGTTGGGTCCGTACGCGAGCGCGTCGGGAGCTAGAAGCGCACCTCGCTCGTGCCTGCAGGAACTTTACACTCTCAGGAGAGATAGGCGGCGGGGTAGCCCGACGGCGTCCACATGACGCATGCTTCGAGAGAAAAATAAATGCGGGATTTGCGCTGGGACTCGTGGGGTGCTGTACCGTGGTAACCTCGTGGTGGGGGTCTCGAAAATTGACTCGACTGTGGGTGCGCTGTGCGCTAAGAGCGAGCGGTTGGATCGCACTCGGGCGACTTGACGGTGGACCGGAATATGGCGGGCGTACTCACAGCATCTTGATAGAGACCAAGGAGGCTGCGTCGGGGATGTTTGGTATGTCCGCTGCTATGGCCGGACCTGTTGGCGCGCGCGTTTTTCTGAAGCAGATGAAAGAGGTGAGCAGAGCATCCCCAGATCCGAGAGGTCGGATGGGCAGAGCTGGCTCTCACTCCTAACCCGGCGATGACAGCTCGCTCCAATATCTGGTTGACAGACTCCTACTGCTGTGAAGGCGCATCTATAGTCTAGGTTACAATCCTAGGACGCTCCGGCACTCCATCGCAAGCATTGACATCCTCGGCGCGCTGCGTAGCACATCAGATGTATACAGTCATCCTCAGGCTGCGTTTGCTATGCCGCTGGCCGCAAAAGTACCGTAGCTGGCCGCCTAGTGGCTGGGCAGGGGGGCAATATTAGCTAGACTTAGAGCGCGGGAACTTGAAGAAGCCCAACTGCAGGTGCTGCGCCTCTCCCCGAGCGCGCGTTGGTATTGATTCCGGACCGGACGGAGAATGGGAATGCGGGATGATCAATATCTGGAGGACAGGGACGAGCACCGTACTTGCCTATCTGATATGCAATTGTATGTGGCTGGCGTGGCACGCACCCGCGAAAGCCGGGTCCGCGGGCGACCTCGACCTCGAAACGTGCCGGCATAATAGGTGCGAGCGTGAGATGACTTCGATTGACACGCGTTTTTGTGCAGCTTCCGAGAGCGTGGTGTGCATGGATGCTCTTCGCGTTCACCAACACGCGTTTCGAAAGGGGGAGATAGAATGGGAACTCGGATACCATCCACGGTGATTGTGATCGGATGAAGCAGGGCGTTGCACTGCAGTAAGATTGAATACACGGGATGCATCATGGGGCTGAAAGATCGAACGCCTGCAGGTGTGTACTAGGGTTTGACGCATATATCGCCTGCGATGCCTTTGGTCGAGGCGGCACGATCTACTTGTCCAATCTGCCAGATTAGTGTGTCGTAAAGCGTAGTTTGCAGCCTGCCTACCGACAGAATGCCGAGCCAGAGTGGACGGCGCCAAGCATGACGAGGTGGGGCGACGATCGTGCTTGTCGAGCAGCACATACTCACGTAGATATGCGATTCAGCCTGCGCGAATAAACGCGATGATCTTTCCCGAGGTTTATTGAAAGGTGACAGACCGTCGCGAAGATCGGGCCAGTTACATGCTAAGCGCATATTCAGGAGGCTGCGACAGCCAAGACGCGGGCGCTGCGCGCGGGGTGCGGCGGCTGTGGCGGAAGACAACAGAGCCCAATTGCAATTGTATGTTTTGTTTGCTCGGTTTACAACGACATCTGCGCTGTGCGGCGGCTTCTTGGACGAGGGCACCGCTTGGGCTGGCGAGTACGGAGGACCGCCTGTACTTGTCGGGGGGAGCGGGGGGACGACATTGACCGAGGCGTGGAGGCCGTGCGTTCTGGACACGGGGCGGATAAGATGCGCAAAGGGAGGTTAGAACGGAATGGAGAGGGGATAGTCGTGGGAAGACCCGATTTGTATGCTGGGATTACGGCGCCGCGGGCGCCAAGCCAGCGAGGCTGTGTGCGTCTTTCCATTGAGAGTTCCACTCCGCGTCCTGGATAAAACCAACTGCTCGCGTTCTCGTTCATGTCTGCTGTCCCTCCCTTTTCCGCGCTCCTCTCCACATTCTCCGCCCCCGCGCCCCTTGTCTCCCAACCACCAGCTGCGGCCCCCCAATAACAGTCGCAGACCCCGCCATGGCCAGCCCCGACGGAAAGCCCGACATCCCGTCCATCGTTACCACCGACCTGTCCTCGACTTCAAACCTACACGACCCTCATGACGACCGGCGGCCAGACGGGTCTTTGTCTACGGAATCGGGAGCCTGGCCCTCGCCTTCCTCGCAGTCTCGCTCCCACCCCTCTGCTTCTCATCTCTCGCCTCTGACCGTCCCCAATCCGCGGATTTCCTTGGACGTGCACACGCCGTCTTTGTCCCCCGGCTCGCCTTCCCCGAGCTTCGTGAGCTCAACTGAGACGCACGTTCCGCCGTCACCTACTCTCTCCACGCAAAGCTCGGTGCACTTCGCGCCCACTACGCTCGCTCTGCGTGACAACAAACCCGAAGAGAAGAGCGGTATGTCATCACTGAACCTCCTGAGCCCCACGTATGGCCATCAGCACAAGCGGAAGGGCAGCATCGCTAGCTCGATGGAGGGCAGCACCGAGGGCACGGAACCCGACTCGCACAGCATCAACCTCCAGCCGCTGACCCCGCAACATACCGGCGGAGACGCCAGCACCCTCATGTCACCGACGCAGACCCACTATGACGGTGCGTCTGATGTGGACGGCACGACCGTACGCTCGCGCTCCGCGAGCAGGTCGAAGCTCGACGATGACACTCAACGCTCGGACGCAGGCGGGAAGGGTGGGGCCGCGGAGGAGGAGCCCGAGCACGAGCCACGTCCTGCGGTAGATCTCACGCAAGACGAGGGTATCGACGCGGGACCATTCCCGGTCAAACCGTACCACCTCGCGTCACTTGTTGACCCGAAGAGCATGGACCTGCTACGCGATCTGGGCGGCGTCCGCGGCCTGCTCAGGGCACTGGGGACCAACCGGAAGCGCGGTCTCAGCAGCAAGGCTCTAGGAAAGTCTCCCGACGCGTCTCACCACGCGTCGTTCGCGCCACATGCGGACAAAGACGGCCGACCTGGTGCGGGAGATGACCCTGGAGCAGGGCCAGGCGCGTCGCAGCGCCATGACCACCAACCGGAGACGTCAGCCAGCGATGTGCCCAAGCTGGTCCTCACCGGTCCTGGCGGCGAGGATGGTGGTGGCGCACCTCTAGACGCGCCTGATGCAGAGGATGAACCCGACGTTGAAGAGGGTCCCACTTACGATGCGGACCTTCAGGAACGTCGACGGGTGTTCGGCGACAACACGCTTCCCACTCGTAAGACGAAGTCTTTGCTCCAGCTCATGTGGCTTGCGCTCAAGGACAAAGTGCTGGTACGTAGTTCGCGTGACCCACCACGCTTTTTTGCTTACACAAAGGGTCCGATCAGGTTCTACTCTCCATTGCTGCCGTCGTTTCCCTGGCTCTTGGCTTCTTCGAGGATTTCGGGCAGCCGCGGCCTGAGGGCGAACCGCCCGTGGACTGGGTAGAAGGTGTCGCCATCATGGTAGCCATTGTCATTGTCGTACGTGCATATATGCGTCTCCGTTATCATCAGCTGCTCATAGGCAATATAGGTTATGGTCGGCTCGATCAACGACTGGCAAAAGGAGCGGCAATTCCAGGTACTCAACGAGAAGAAGGAGGAGCGTGGCGTCAAGGTCATCCGTGACGGCGTCGAGATGATCATCGACATCAAGGAGGTGGTCGTCGGCGACGTCGCGCTGGTGGAGCCTGGCGAAATCGTCCCCTGCGATGGAGTCTTCCTCTCTGGGCACAATGTCAAGTGCGACGAATCTGGCGCGACGGGCGAGTCCGACGCGATCAAGAAGATAACGTACGAAGAGTGCCTGAAGGGCGAAGGAGCCAACGGAGGGGACGGCCTGAAGCATACAGATTGCTTCTTGATCAGTGGCAGCAAAGTTCTCGAGGGATACGGGAGCTATGTGGTGATTGCTGTCGGGACGAAGAGTTTCAACGGTCGTATCATGATGGGTCAGTCCTCACAGTCGCGTTCCTTGCAGAAGATTTTGTTCGACTGACTGTCATAACATCAGCTCTGCGCGGAGATACCGAGAATACTCCCCTCCAGATCAAGCTGAACAACCTCGCTGAGCTGATCGCGACCCTGGGCAGCGCGGCGGGCCTTATCTTGTTCACCGCCCTCATGATCAGGTTCTTCGTCCAGCTGGGTACCCACAACCCTCAACGCACATCGAGCCAGTGGGGCATGGCGTTCGTGGATATTTTGATTATCTCGGTAACCCTCATCGTTGTGGCCGTGCCAGAAGGTTCGTACCCTCATTCCGCACGTGTAGGAGCCGTCACATTGACGTTCTGTCCGCTAGGTTTGCCGCTCGCCGTGACGCTCGCGCTCGCATTCGCCACGAAGCGCATGACGAAGGAGAACCTGCTCGTCCGCGTGTTGGGCTCGTGCGAGACCATGGCGAACGCGTCCACCATCTGCACGGACAAGACAGGCACGCTCACGCAGAACGTCATGACCGTCGTCGCGGGCTCCGTCGGGATCCATTGCAAATTCGTGCACCGGCTCGAGGACAACAAGGAGCGCACGAACGCGGGCGAGGAGGCTGGCATCAGGGACTCTGGCGCGCGGAAGCACGCAGAGGACTTCTCGATCGATCAGGAGCAACTCAACGACACGCTCTCACCGGCCCTCCGGGACTTGTTCAACCAGGCTATCGCGATCAACTCGACTGCGTTCGAAGATGTCGACCCGGAGTCCGGCAAGCAGGTGTTCGTCGGAAGCAAGACCGAGACTGCGCTGCTCAAATTCGCGAAGGAGAACGGCTGGGGAGATTACAAGAAGGTCCGCGAGGCCGCGGACATTGTCCAGATGATCCCCTTCTCGAGCGAGCGCAAGGCCATGGGCGTCGTTGTCCGGCTTCCTGGCGGAGGCGGGCGCCTCTACTTGAAGGGCGCGAGCGAGATCCTCACCAAGAACTGTACTCGTCACGTCGTTGTCGAGCGGGGTTCCGACGCAATGGACGTGCAGACGAGGGAGCTTGACGAGCTCGCACGCGACAACATCTCACGGACTATCATCTTCTACGCTAACCAGACGCTCCGGACGATCGCAGTTTGCTACCGTGACTTCGAGTCGTGGCCTCCTCCGGGCGTGCAGGCCGAGTCGGAGGACGAGGTACGCATGGTTGTGTATCTCCGGTTCATATTGCTGACATTGTACAGGTTCCGTACGCCGAACTCGCGCGTGAGCTCACTCTGATCGCTATCACCGGTATCGAAGACCCGCTCCGTCCCGGTGTCCGTGAGGCCGTCGCGGACTGCCACAGGGCCGGCGTGACCGTCAAGATGTGCACGGGCGACAACGTCCTGACTGCCCGTTCGATTGCACTGCAGTGCGGTATTTACACCGCTGGGGGCATCATAATGGAGGGCCCCATCTTCAGGCAGCTCGAACGGTCGGATCTCCTCGAAGTCGTCCCGCGCCTCCAGGTCCTTGCGCGTTCGTCGCCCGAAGACAAGAAGCTGCTCGTCGAGACGCTCCGGTCTCTTGGCGAGATCGTCGGTGTTACCGGCGACGGTACCAACGACGGTCCCGCGCTCAAGACCGCTGACGTCGGCTTCTCGATGGGTATCGCCGGTACCGAGGTCGCGAAGGAGGCGTCCGACATCATCCTCATGGACGACAATTTTGCGTCGATCGTGAAGGCGATCATGTGGGGCCGCTGCGTGAACGACGCGGTCCGCAAGTTCTTGCAGTTCCAGATCTCGACGAACGTCACCGCGGTGCTCATCACGTTCGTGTCGGCTGTGGCCTCCGCGTCGGAGGAATCCGTCCTTTCGGCGGTGCAGCTGCTGTGGATCAACATCATCATGGACACCTTCGCCGCGCTCGCGCTCGCGACGGACCCTGCATCGCCGGAGCTGCTCGACCGCAAGCCGGAGAAGAAGACGGCGCCGCTGTTCTCGGTGGACATGTACAAGCAGATCATCGGGCAGTCCGCGTACCAGACGATCATCACGCTCATCTTCCACTTCCTCGGCTTGACGATCCTCGGGCTCAACCACGGCGGCGACTCCGCGACGGAGAAGCACAACGACGAGATCGTGCAGACGCTCGTGTTCAACATCTTCGTGTTTGCGCAGATCTTCAACTCGATCAACTCGCGCCGGCTCGATAACCGTCTCAACATCTTCCAGGGCGTGACCAGGAATTACTACTTCATGGGCATCACCTTGATTGGTTCGTCTGCCTGCTTCCCTTACCGTTGAGTTTTACTCACCACGCCGGATTTGCAGAGATCGCTGTGCAGATTCTCATCGTCTTCGTTGGCGGTGCGGCTTTCCAGGTCACTCGTATCGGCGGTCGCGAGTGGGGCATCGGCGTCGCTCTCGGTTTCGTGTCTATCCCTCTTGGCGCGCTCATCCGCTGCATACCCAACGGCCCCATCGAGCGGTTCTTCATCAAGGTCCGCTTGATGCCCAACCCGGAGGTGCTCCCGACGACCACGCCGCAAGCGGAGTGGAACTCTGCGATCCGTCTGGTGCGCGACAACCTGAGCACGTTCTCGCACGTGCGCGGCGGCCGCATGCGTGCGTCGTCGTATGTCGGGAAGAGCCGCAATGCGCGCATCGCTCCCGAGTCCCGCGTCGCACTGTAAGTCTCATGATGTGAACTTCGTTGAGTAGTCGCTGACGCGTATCTTGTAGCCCGTCCATTATGACTATGGTTCCCTCTCTCATCGCTTCGTCTATTGGCGCCGGCTGGGCACCACAATCACCAAGTGGTCTCTCCAATCCCGCGCAGTTCGATCCGTCCAAGTCCTCGGCCGCCCTATGGGAAGGCAAGGTCCAGATCCACCCTGACACTAAGCCAGACGATCCTGTTATGCAACGCTGGGGCCCGCTCGCGAGGAGCAACTAGACGATACATGCGCCGGACACTGGACAGAGCTTGGACATACCCGCACCCGCCCGCCATGACGATATATCATTGAAGTACACTGTACAAGCACCATCATCGTATAATGACCGCCTCATGCAACATGCTCGACGCACGCCCTCATACCATACGGATTTCCTTTATTCGGCCGGCAGCCTCATGGCGCGCCACGGCTCCTAGTCTTCAACTTCTCTCCTTTCATCGCATTTGCCCGCTCTTCATGTTAGAGGTTTGCCGTTCACGACCCCGCATGTGTACATAACGATGCACCGCTCTTGCCCTTGCCATCCTGTTTATTGCTCTTACCATCCTTCCCCTTTTGCATCCGTGCGCCATGCGCACGCCCACCATGTTTAGTAATGCGTCACTGTGGTCTGTGGGCGATCTGCAATGCATAGATTTCCGCCTGCCTCCCGGCCTGTCCTCGCGACACGCCAACGTGCACGTCGACACTCGAGCCGGACTTTTCTCGATCCATCGGTGCGTCCTTCTCTGTTCCTTCGACGACCCTTGTTTAGCCTGCCATTGGCCTATTTCGGGCATGAAAACATACGAACGCTGCGTCGTGACCGTCCTGTGCTCACCATCCTTCTTTCCGAGCAGGTATTTTTGGAACGAAAATCGTCGGGTCGGCCGCCGCTGCGACTTGCCAGCAAATTACCCCGAGCGCCGCCTGATCACGCACTGCGGAGCCGCACAACTCACCTGCTGATCCCGACATATGGCCGGAACCTGTCGTTGTGTCGCGGACGTTCTACCACTGCGCGGAGACGATCACGAGAGCGAACGGGCGCACGGCAGAGCCACCTCCCCCACCCCCACACGGAACGGTCGCCAGCTGTCAGACTGGGAGTGCTCCGAAGGCGCTATTCTCGTCTTCGCAGTACGAACGCATGCTGTCGTGTCCTGTCAGGACGGCACGCGTGCGCCGTCCGTTTCATCGACGATGTTCCGCCGCGCGCGCTGTGGTCCAGCATACACGCCGCGCGGCGGGGCTGAGGAGGGGTATAAAGCGCGAGGGCGCCGAGCCTCTTGGCATCGGACAACCGACACCAATTCGGCGAAACTCGACATGCAGCTCTCGACCTCGTTCACCCTGCTCGCCGCGATCATCCCGTACGCGCTCGCTCAGGCTGCTGAGTGGGGCCAGTGCGGCGGCATTGGCTGGTCTGGCGCGACGACGTGCGTGGCTGGGACCACTTGCACGGTCATCAACGCGTACTACTCCCAGTGCCTCCCTGGAGCTGTGAGTGGATGGTCGTGTGATGTTCAAGAGACGCAGTGTGCTGACTAGAGTTTGCGCTGTGGATAGGCTGCGCCCGCGCCGACGACGACCCCCGTCGCGCCCTCGAGCCCCGCGACGCCGCCCTCGGCTCCCGCACCGACTGGCACTGGCCTGCACAAGCTCGCGAAGGCGGCCGGGAAGCTGTACTTCGGCACGGCGACGGACAATGGCGAGCTGACGGACGCGGCGTACACCGCGATCCTGGACAACATCAGCGAGTTCGGGCAGATCACGCCCGCGAACAGCATGAAGTGGGACGCGACGGAGCCGGTCCGCGGCCAGTTCACGTTCGCGGGCGGGGACCAGATCGCGAACCTCGCGAAGGCGAACGGGCAGCTGCTGCGTGGGCACAACTGCGTGTGGTACAACCAGCTTCCGAGCTGGGTCGCGAACGGGAAGTTCACGGCCGCGGACCTGACGGACGTCATCCAGACGCACTGCAGCACGCTCGTGAGCCGCTACAAGGGCCAGGTGTACGCCTGGGACGTTGTCAACGGTTCGTGGCTATCTTGCCAAGTGATTCAGCGACTTGTACTGACAATCATTCACAGAGCCGTTCAACGACGACGGCACTTGGCGTACGGACGTGTTCTTCAACACTCTTGGAACGTCGTACGTGCCCATCGCCCTCAAGGCGGCGCGTGCAGCGGACCCCAACGCCAAGCTCTACATTAACGACTACAACATTGAGCAGACTGGTAAGCCGGAGACCTCCCTCACAGCTCCCGAGGATCCAGCCACTAACTATGCACACACCACAGGCGCCAAGGCGACCGCGATGCTGAACCTCGTCAAGCAGCTCATCGCCGACGGCGTGCCAATCGACGGTATCGGCTTCCAGAGCCACTTCATCGTCGGCGAGGTGCCCGGAAGCTTCCAGCAGACACTCGAGCAGTTCACCGCGCTCGGGCTCGAGGTCGCGATTACCGAGCTCGACATCCGCACGTCGACGCCCGCGACGCAGGCCGCACTCCAGCAGCAGGAGAAGGACTACCAGACGGTCGTGCAGGCGTGCATGAACGTCAAGGGCTGCGTCGGCGTCACTGTCTGGGACTTCACCGACAAGGTGCGTGGGTTCCTGCTTGGTTTCCGGTTGGCAACGGCTGATATCGCCCTTGTGTTGCAGTACTCTTGGGTCCCCTCGACGTTCTCTGGCCAGGGTGCGGCGTGCCCGTGGGACCAGAACCTCGTCAAGAAGCCCGCGTACAGCGGTATCGTTGCCGCTCTCTCGTGAGCACAGTCGTAGTGGGACTGGGCGTCGCAAAATGTCTAGAATATGTACGATTCTGTTGTACGGTAATGCAATGCAGGTTTCATTTCTTCTGTGGTTTGCACAACGCTTGAAAACGAGTTCGTTCGCCTTGCGTGGCTGCACTTGGGATTTTCTTGTATCCCAGAGCCCCCTTCGTATTTTCCGTGACGAATAACCCGCATCCAACTCCTGTTAACGTGTTAAGGCTTTAAAGAACAAGAAGATGTACGATGACGTCATAGAAACTCGCTTAGCATGCCTATAACTACAAGGTACACGTGGGCGTTTCCTTCTATTTCTTACCACAACAACCACCTACTTCTACGACATTCAGTTACTCACTATATAGTATCGGATATTGGAGGCTGTCGCTGTCTCTCCCAGATGCCCAAGTGCTTCTATTGTCAGGTTGAGAGTCCGAACGTTAGACGTTGCTCTCGCTGTCGATTGGTGACTTACTGGTAAGAGCCCCCGATATTCCGTTGTACATTCAACAAATCACTGAACCACTCGCACAGTTCAAAGCAGTGCCAAGCTGCGTCCTGGAAGGCCACCCACAAGAACTCGTGCAAACCGCACCCGAGCTTGTTCGGCGAGGACGGGAGCGAGAAGCCCGAGCCAGATGTTCTCTCCGAAGACTGGATCGAGCTCCAGCTGGACAAGCAGCTGAGCAAGTGGCTCGACCTCTGGCGATCGGTTTTCTGCATGTATACCATAATATGCCTCGATCTCGCAAATCACCCGCCCGAACGCGTTCTCACCCATTGGTACGCACGCTTTCTGTTGTGCGCACTCGCGTGCCAGCTTTCTGACGTCTTCTGCCTATAGTCTCGTCATCCGTGTAAGGCCTAGCCCTTATTTTGATCCGAAGAAATCCAAGATGTTCGAGGTACGTGCAGCTCCTCTCTTGGTATCCCTATCAGAGACCAACGTATGCCAGGCATTTGCCGCCATCGTGGAAACTCGCGAGACGATCGAAGAAAAGTTCCCGCAGCTCGCCCCCATCGTCGCGGACCCTACGGACCTGACGAGGCCGCGGTTCTTGGTCGTCCTTGAGAACCACGAGGGCTACATCCGTCGCGTTCGCATGAACCAGTGGAACGACCTCAACCTCCGCAAGTGGAGAAACATCCCCAAGGAAACTTCTCGCAAGCTCGCCGAGGATGGTCCACGTATCCTGGTTGATTGCGTGAACACGATGGAGCCGGAAGAGATGGAGATGCGAATTGGAAGGAGATAATTGGGTATGTCTTAGGGATCGTCGCGTGTATCTTCATATATCTACCTTCTTGTAATAGTACTCACTGCCGTCGTCGTCTGGTCCAAGCTTTGTGTTCCGTGACTCTGCTACCACCGGAGCTACAGTCGAGCTCCAACTTCAAAACGCTCTAGAGTCTCTAGGCTGGATCTCAGGTTACGACGATCGAGTCTTCTGAGAGTAGATTTGGCCAAACAAAGTAAAACAAAGCCTTTGTCTCTGCAGCCTCCATCTTCTCTGCAGGTTGCCACAGGTCACTACGAGCACTGTGGACGTTGCAAGGACCAGCGCATAGCTTCAATAATCTCGATATGCCTTCAGCACCAACGATGTACACCTGCTACTTTTGCCAAACAAAAACTGCAAACATCCGCCGCTGTGGGCGCTGTCGGATGATCCTCTACTGGTCGGTCTGAGTGGCGCACGCGCTTCCGCCTCCATATCTCAATCCCTTCTCACGAAACTGACCGCCGCCCCCACCCACCAGCTCGCGCGAATGCCAGCGCGCCTCCTGGGAGGCCAGCCACCGGAACAAGTGCACACCACACCCCAGCGTCGTCGACCCGAGCGGGCGGCCGAGGCCCGAGCCCGCGCCGGACTCGCAGGCGTGGCGCGACCTCGAGATGGACAAGCAGCTGCAGAAGTGGATCGACATCTGGCAGAAGACGCTCTCCCGGTTCGCGATCATGGCGCTCGACTTGGTGAACCATGGCCCGGAGCGCACGCGCACGCATTGGTATGTACTCTGTGTATGCTGATTGTATGGGCGGATGATGATGGTGCGCGCGCGATCACTGACGGGAGTACAGCTTGTATATAAGCGTGCGGCCCAGGAATCCACCGCCGGCGGACAAGACGAGACGCTACTATGTACGTCCGAAGAACAAGTTGTACACTTTTGGGATGTCGCTGATCGCCGCGCTCAACATTGGCAGGTCGCTCACGCAGGGCTGAAGACCATCGCGCACATGAACCAGTCATTCCCCCAGCTCAGGGGTATCGTCGACGACCCCGAGGACCCGGACAAGATCCGCTTCCTGGTCGCGCTCGGGGACGCCGAGAATAAGCTGCATCGCGTGCGTGCGATTACTTTCAAGACGAACGTCGCGAAGTGGAAGGCGCAGCACACGAAGCAGATGTCGGCGCTGTACGCTGGGATCGTGGAGGAGGGCTTGATCGACGTCATCGAGAACTTGAAGCCAGACCTCTTTGACCCGTGAACACGGGGTCTGTACGACAGTGATACTCTGGCTACCAACATGGCTCAGGCGGATACTATCCGGTAAACTGAGAGCAATGTTTATGAGGGCCGTTCCGGTTTATTTGAATGCGAACGCGAAACCGGAATCAATAACATGCATGTGCTAACAAGAAAGCCGGCCACAGCATCGACCACGCTACGCATACGCCAGCGAAGACTGTGAGTTCACGTCAGAGCTGCTGTGATGCCGCTGTATGCGGGCTTCTTGTTGAAGTTCTGACGAGTGGGATCACATCAGGCAGATGTCGTCGGTTTACAAAAAAACTGTACTCACCTCATCCCAAGGCAGTGCGGCACCCTGGCCAGAGAAGGTCGACGGCACCCACGAGTACTGGCCCAAACCGCGTCAGCTCGTCCTTCATCTCCTCCTAAACCGACCGCATGCCATACCTTATCCGTCCAGTCCCAGATCGTGACGCCCACGCAGCCCTGCACATTCATGCACGCCTGCACGACCGCCTCGTAGTCCTTCTGCTGCTGCGCGAGGAGCGCGTCCGTCGCGGGGAGCGTCATGCGGATGTCGAGCTCCGTGATCGCGACCTCGAGCCCGAGCGCGGTGAACTGCTCGAGCGTCTGCTGCAGGCTGCCCGGCACCGCGCCGACGATGAAGTGGCTCTGGAAGCCGACGCCGTCGAGCGGCACGCCGTCCGCGAGGAGCTGCTTGGCGAGCGCGAGCATCGCGGCGGACTTGGCGCCCGTCTGCTCGATGTTGTAGTCGTTGATGTACAGCTTGGCGGCGGGGTCCGCGGCGCGCGCGGCTTTGAGCGCGATGGCGACGTAGGACGTGCCGAGCGTGTTGTAGAAGACGTCCGTGCGCCAGGTGCCGTCGTCGTTGAAGGGCTCTGCGCGAAGAAAGCGTCACGGATGCTAGCGCGAGGTCATAGGTCATCGCGACTCACCGTTCACAACATCCCAAGAGTCTTCGATGGATACAAGTCAGTACTGTTGATCTGCATGAACAAACTGGCAATACACACAACTACCGGGTTGATCAGCTATGACGTGGATTACGAGCGGTCAAAATGTCACTTACATCTGGCCCTTGTAATGTCCTACCACCGTGCCACAGTGGGTCTGGATGATATCCGTAAGGTCCGCTGCGGTGAACTGCCCGTTGGACACCCAGCTCGGGAGCTGGTTGTGCCACACGCAGTTATGTCCACGCAGCAGCTGCCCGTTTTTCTTCGCCAGGTTTGCGACCACGTCTCCGTTCGTGAACGTGAACGTCCCGCGCGTCGGCTCCGTAGCGTCCTGCGCACAGAGGTGAGCCTATTCTCGGGATGCAAAGTGGATTCATGACACGCACCCATTTCATGCTGTTACCGGGCGTGATCTGGCCGAACTCCTTGTTGTCGCTGAGCTTCGTGACGTAGGCGGTGTCGGTCAGCTCTGGATTGTCCGTCGCCGTGCCAAAGTAGAGCTTGCCCGCGGCCTTCGCGAGCGTGTGCAGGCCGCTCGCGCTGGGTGCGGGTGAGCCTGCCGTAGTGGTAGAGCTCGGAGCGGTAGTGGACGACGCCGATGTGGCCTAGAAGCCGGCAGGCGCGGTCCCTGTCAATACGCGGGACAAATTCTGTGTGTATCCTCTGCTTACACTTCCGGGGAGGCATTGCGAGTAGTACGGGTTGATCACCGTGCACACGGTGCCCGACACACAAGTCGTGGCCCCCGTCCAGCCGGTGCCGCCGCATTGGCCCCACTCTGGAGACTGAGCGAGGGCGTAGGGGATCAGCGCTGCGAGGGCTGAGAAGGTTGCGGAGAACTTCATGCTGGGCTAGAGCTAGGTGAAGACAGTCGTCGCCTAGTGAGCTGAGATGGACGACAGCCTCTTTATAACTGGATAGGCAGGACGACATGCCGCGTCGGAACATTGTCGTCAATATAATGGAACTGCAGGGATTCCCTGGTGCATGCGACACCTCTGCTTGACGTCGCTAGACACGCGGGGAAGGGTCATAGTGTGCCTTGACAATCTTCCTAAGGGTATCGTAGTGACCACTGTGCTTCTGGAAGCCAGTGCGGCACACGCCGGATGTGCTGCTTTGGTTCTCGTGATTACTGGCGGCCCGCGTCGTGTACGTACCGAGTCCAGGTATGGTCGACGGTTATTTCTCGGTATGGGTGCGCGGCTCCGCAGGACACTGTCACGAGGCTACTCGGCGTAACCTCAGGAGGGTCTGAGGGATGGAACAATCCTACAACACGTCATGAAGCATGACTGAATGCCACAGAAGTAATCTGGGGATGTCTGAATTCAGCGACACCCACCTACCTACCGCACCTCGCACAACTTACTTGAGATCATGGTATAGAGGGTGCAAGACCTGATCCAATCGCACATCGACTGCATCACAGGCCCAAACTCTTACCAATACCGAGCCAGCTCCGTCCTACATACTGCCCAAACAGTCCAACCTCCTCTACGTAACTGATTGCAGCGAGTGACCTGTTCAGTTCCTTATCTAGGACTGTATATGCAATGTCGGATGACGTCGGTGAAGAGATCTGCGTCAATTCTAGCACACAAGAGATTAGACGCAGAAGTCGGTCAGAGCATTAGAAGAAGACGTACCAGCTGCACCATACGCCAACGCGGCTGCGGTGCGTCTCCGGTACCAAGCAGGCTGGCGAACGTTACTTGTAAAAACCGTGATGACAGATTCCAGAGAGGCCGCCAACTTACTCCAACGTCAGAGGGGTGCGCCAAGGAGCAAGCCTCATCCGCTATAGACCATGCGTGTCGCACGGCAACAAGTGGGTTGACAGGAGGAAGGGGAGACTCAGGTGTAGCGACGAGAGCAAAGGCCTAACACATATCCGTTGGCCAAGCCCCACATCAAACACTGGATTGCACTGACCTCAGGCAAATATCCGAGCACGGGTTCATTCTCCTTCAGTCTGTTCCGCAAGTTCTCCAGCAGAGATGACGAAGGTGATAGCCTCATGTTCTCTCTTGCAGCGTCCAACCATGCGTGGATGAGGGCTCTGCGGGCATCATCTCCATTTCCAAAGAGCGCGTTGAGAGCGTGGTCTGGAAGTGGTTCTCGGTGTGGTTTCGGGAGGTGTAGGGCTGAAAGCGCGAGGGCCTCGCGGGTGAACCCATGCATCTTAACAAGCGGGACAGCTAGCCGCAGCAACTGTGCTCTGTATCAATGTTATTCAAGCATTGCATTGATACTGACCTTCAAGCTCACCTCAACGACATATTGTACTGGCTATCTAGCGCTCCGGCGAGGGTGGTGGTGGTGGTGGTGGAAGGGGGCAGAGGTGAGCTCAACTCCGTCGGCGACCGGCGCGTCCTGTGTGCCGGCGCTTGTTCCCCGACGCGGCGCGATCGATCACGTGAACGCTGTAGATCTGAGATCTGAATTTTGCTTTCCTCCAGCCTGAGCCTGATCGAGGTGTGTTGCCTCCTTGTCCTCCAAACGATGAGTAGCCTCATCTCTTCAGTTGCATGGTGAGTTCAAATGTATTCTAAGTGCTAGCCCAAACGCTGAGAAAATGTACAGGGTGCGCCGAGGGGTCGCGGCGCAACACCCGGTCAAATACACTCTCGATGATCAGGAACTTGAGCGAGTGAGCGCGCTCGCCCGAGTCGAGCTCGAAGATGCGCGGAAAGAGCTCGAGCAGGCGCACAAGGCCGCTATATCTATGGGAAAGGGTGCAGAAGGCGAAGAAGGTGACGACGATGTAGAGGAGGACGAGGACGGTTGGGTCGAGTGAGTACTCAGCTCTTTCGGCCTGCAATATGGGGATTTTGAGTGAACGAGTCTGAAGTGAAGATGACGCTGCGATGGACGAGGACGTTCCGATGGATCAGGACGAGCCCAGCAAATCCGCAGATGCAAAACCCAAGGATGAGCTCGAGCAGTACAACTTGGATGATTATGATAACGACGATGGCATGCCTGGTGCGTCCAGCTTTTAGTCCGATTTACGCATATACTGACGACCCCAAAGGAATGGGACCCTTTAGCAATATTAAGGGCCTGACATACTACCGGAATAACGACGAAGACCCCTACATCACCCTCAAAGAAGACGACGAGGAGCAGGAGCGCCAGGAGCTCGAGGTCCTGCCCACCGACAACCTCCTCGTCGCCGCCAAAACGGAGGACGAGATATCGCAGCTCGAGATCTACGTCTACGACGAGTCCGAAGAGAACCTCTACGTGCACCACGACCTCATGCTCCCCTCCTTCCCGCTCTGCCTCGAATGGCTCGACTTTCCGCCCGTCTCCTCCCCCGCCGCGCGCGCGCCCCCCGGCGGCGGCGCCCCAGCGCAGTTCGGCAACTTCATCGCGGTGGGCACGCTCGACCCCGAAATCGAGATCTGGTCGCTCGACACGGTCGAGGCGATGTACCCGGACATGGTGCTCGGCCGCCCCGACAAGACCGCCGCGCACATTCCCGTACCGCTCGGCACGGGCAAGAAGAAGCGCAAAAAGACGAAGGCGCGTGCTGCGTCCTCTGCGCACCACGTCGATGCCGTACTCGGGCTGTCGTGGAACCGCACGCATCGGAATCTGCTTGCGAGTGCAAGTGCGGACCGGACAGTGAAGCTGTGGGATCTGTCTCGCGACCCGACGATCAACGGCGAGGGCGAGGGGCAGGGCGCGCTCCGGAGTTTCGACGTGCACAAGGACAAGGTCCAGGCGGTGCAGTGGAATCAGGCCGACCCGACGGTACTGCTCACTGGCAGCTACGATCGGACCGTGCGGACGTTCGACTCGAGAGCACCGGATGCTGGGGTGGGTGCCGTGGTCGGTGCCGATGTCGAGGCGTTGCGGTGGGATCCTTGGGAAACTCATAGCTTCTACGTAAGGCATCTTATCTCACATTGTCTATCCACCCTTGATATAACTGCGCATCTTACAGGTCTCGCTCGAAAACGGTCTCGTGCTCAACTTCGATGCGCGTACACTCCCCTCGGACCTGAGCTCGCCTTCACCTGCGCGGTTCACTGTCGCCGCACACGACGGTGCAGTGTCCGCGCTCGACATCAACCCGCACGTCCGCGGAATCATCGCCACGGGCGGCACGGACAAGGTCGTCAAGGTGTGGAATGTCACGGAGGACCAGGATCTCGGCAAGCGCCAAGTCAGCCTGGTCACCTCCCGCGACCTCGGCGTGGTCAGTATTCTCTCGAGCCCCGTATACAGTGCCCTTTTGCTGATGTATACTCGCGATCACTTCTAGGGCAAGGTCTTCTCGACGGTCTGGTCGCCAGACGACCCCCTCACGCTCGCCGCCGCGGGCTCAAAAGCGAAGCTGCAGATCTGGGACGTCGGCGCGAACGTCAACGCGAGGAAGGTCCTCGGCCCGAAGGTCGCGCAGGCGGGCAAGGTGCTGAAGGAGAAGCCGGGCGGCGGTATCATCAGCGTCGCGACAGACGACGAGGACAGCAGTGGAGAGGAGGATGGGGACGAAGGAGGAGACGAGTAGATTCCGGACCCGCCCTGCAGTAGTCGGAGTGGTCACCTTGTATCGCCTAGGTATCGCGTTGTCAGATGCTATCACTGACCGCACCACGACCGCTGCTTGGGGCACCGAATTGTGAGCGCGTGAGGTCAGAATACATCTTTGGTTGTGTGGCTACGACAGGAGACTACAACATGCGCTACGCTACAGCTGTATACGATATGGCACGTGGATATACATACTCTACATGAAGTTGTCGTCGCCGAAGTCGTCCAACGCTTCGTCGTACACCTTCGTGTCGACCCTAGTGAAAGAAACACCATCAGTCACTTCGCAATCCCGAGGCAGACAGTAAGAAACACGCACTTGCTGGACACCTTCGCCGCGCCGAGCACAGGCTTCGCGGCAGCCTTGGGCTTCTTCTTGCCGGACGCCTTGTCGCGCTGCTCCCGCTGCTTCTCGTTCGAGAGCGCGGTGAGCCCGCTCGCGACCTTGCGCACCTCGACGTCGCGCAGCGGCATCGCGAGCGCGCGGACGTGGTGCTCGAGGAACGTCGCGTACAGCGGCTTGTCCATGTGCCGCTTCACGATCGTCTCGATGATCCGGTCCGAGAACTCGACGAAGTCCTCCTTCGTGCGCGGCTGCGCCGAGATGAGCCAGTCGAGCTCCTTCGAGGACGTGCCTGCCGATAGGACCGCGCACGGTCAGACAGGCGAAGGGATGGGGTTGCGCGCGGGGGTACGGGGGCGGTGGATGGGGACGTACCTCCTAGTGCAGCAGAGCCGAAGAGCTCTGCGGCGTTGTTCAGGTCTGCGGCGAGCTCGCGCTCCTTGTCTCTCCGCGCCTTCTCGCGCGGGTCGAGCACCGCGTCCGAGTCGTACCCCGCCTCGTCCTCGGCGGACCTGGCGGCCTTCTGCGCCTCCTTCTCGGCGAGCTTCTGCTTGAGCGTGCCCTTCTTCTTTGGTGGTGCGACGGGTGCAGGTTTCGGCTTTTCCTCCTCCTCTTCCGAGGACTCCTCCCAGTCGCTCTGATGGGCGCGATGGGCGCGGCGAGGTGAGATCAACAGGAAGCCGCGGACTGTGTCTGAGCTGGGCGTACCACGGGGCCATCGTCCTCCTCGTCTTCACCCTCCCACTTGCTCCGTACAGGCTTCTTCGGGACGGGGGCAGAGGCGGCGGCCTTGGGCACATCGTCGTCGGACGCTTCTGCACTCCTTGCCATGGTGAGCGGCGGTCATACGATCGCATTCTCGAGTCCCGTACCCCAGTCAGACATCTTGCGAACGAGATAATAGTTTGAGGAGCAAAGCGTGCAGTAAGTAGCGCAGGGGGAGGCAGCTGCTGCCAGTGCTCAATCGCAGATAGATTTGCCTGTACGATTCGGCAATCTCCGACATGCCCTGAAACTGTTCTCCGGATGGACAGCGTCGCGATATGTCTCTACGAGATATCGGCATGGTCTTCCAGAGTGCATATTATCAAGTAGGTATTTGGAGGTCCAATCGAACCCACGATATATAGGGCATGCTTGAAGAGTCAGTTGCCAATTGGAAAGCCCAGCATGATCAATCTACTTTGTTTGCGAATGTTTGAATCACAGGCCGCCGCTTACCATTTTGACTTGCGCGTCTACGTAGTAACCAGTGCGAGCCCAACTCCCCCCACAACGTAGCATGCAAACGGGCATGATTTATCGAGATACTTGAACAAACTATCCTACCGACGGGAGACACGGTCGACTCGAAGCAAAGAGTACTGTCGGCAGTGTAAGAGCGGCGCGATTGACGTTCGTTTTGATCACTTCTCAACCATTTCTTGAACGAGGGTGAGTTCAGGTACGTCCGACTCCAAGTACAATGTTGAACGCATACTTTGCTGAACTTTCTAGGCGAAAGGAACAGAACGATACCTCAATGCACTCTTCAACGCCATACCTAAATACCGGGTTACAAGGTGCACCTATTAACGATTTCGCTCGCTCATTCAGTCGAAGGACTCTACTTGACTTTCCCAGTGAGGTGAAGTATGCTTCTACGTCAATTCGGGTCACCATATCAGGGAGATCCCGCCACATGTGGCCCGGTCTTCAGACTTCACTGACTATTTGCCCTGTCGCAGTGATGTGCCACCTCCTTGCGCTGCGACGACCAGTGAATGACAAATCGTCAGAGTTGTGATGGAACCGCGAGAAGATGCCCAAGTTGACATGTTACTCGCTCTGTCGCAAATTCATCGCCTTAAACCCAGATTCTCGGGAGTCGGATCCTAGAGCTGGCGGGACGTTCCAGTCTTCCACAGTGCTCGTGGGCAAAGTGAAGTGTATCCGATGTTATGTTTGTCGCCCGACAAGCCTGCATCCACCTGCTTATGTTCTCTTGCTTACCACTTAGACCAAAGCCTACAATAGCAGTGCCGATTGAACTCCCAGGCAACGAGCCGTGGGAGACCTCATTCTTGCAATACTCTGCTGGTGATCAGTGACATTCGTTTAGCGATATCGGGCCAGGCTTCCTAGATGATGCACACGCTACGGTACGGTACGTTAAGCATCCTCCATTACTATGCACGTCTCTCGGCCTGAAACCATCTAGCTGCAGCGCGGGTCTCGGCGATTACCTCCTCCACTCACGCTGCCAGCCACATCCCGCAGTTCTCTCCCGTTCGATCAGTTTCAGGCGGCCAGTGCGAGGTATGTCAATCTCACGCCAGGAGCATCAAACGTGAGCTCTTGCCCGCCACCAAGAACAATATGTGCTACCTACTTTTAGCACAGCGGGAGCTATAAGTCATTCCGGCCCCTCAAGTGTTCGCAAGCTGCCGGCGTCCGGAATCACATTGATTCACGCCGAGCTTAAGAACCGCGAAGCAACTGCGGGGGCCGGATGTAGTCGCGCTTATGCTTGGACCACCGATGACCGATCACACTTATTCCCGTTGCTTGCACGGCAACCGGCCGTCAGACAAGCATGATCGTCTCGACTCTCGACCACATCAAGTACAGTCTCTGTCGGCCACACCCGCACAGTGACAACATCACCGCATCGAGCGCAGTCTCTTGTCATGCATGGGATGCCGGACAGGAGCTTCGCTGCGAGTCCGAAATGATGCATGATATCCGGCCTGATTATACTGTTTGGCCCCGTGGCAGACGGCCACGTCCACATGATGTGGAAACGGGTACCCACCCCGCCTGCCCAGTGCCTGGGACATTGTCCCAGCCGACCTGCGCCCCTCGAGCGGTACATTCCGCGCTATGCAGTATTTAGACTGCTCGATGCGCTGCCAGCGGACCCGCTCACGACTCGTCCGCTACCAGGTCGCCCGACAACATGCCCCTATCCGGCAACGCCTTCGGCCTCAGTCCGCGAGCAGTGCGGTCTGCACTAACAGCGTCAGCGGCACTTGCCATAGCATTGCGCTATTGGTATGGCAAGAAGAAATCCTATTCGGCGCTAGTCGGTGACCCAACCAATGCCGCGAGACGTATTCGAAGTCAGGGGGATGATTATGACTTCGATGAGTATGACGTTGTGATCATTGGCGGAGGTGAGCATTTGGAAGATGATTCCGCGTGCATGCAGAGTGTGGGGACGTGCACTGATTTGTGTCGTAGGTACTGCGGGATGTGTCCTCGCGAGTCGACTGTCGGAGGACCCGTCTATACGAGTCCTGTTACTTGAAGCTGGGAAGAGGTAAGAGATACGTTGAATCGCGTCGGGGCAGACGAAACTGATGGCGTGCGACGCGACAGTTCGATCGAGGAAATGTTTGCCACGGTCCCCGTCTCTTACAGCAGGATGTTCCACACCGCCCTCGATTGGGACCTGTGGACCACACCTCAGGCATATGCGGGCGCGGTGAGCAAATACTGGCCCAGAGGTATGATCAACTGTTTCAGAGCATTACGGGACCGACATTCACCAACTCTTCTATACTACACTCAGCCAAGCTTCTGGGAGGATGTGAGCCCCTCGTTCCTAACCGTCTCATCCACATCATGCTGATTCGCATTGATCCGTGCCGCAGGTAGCTGCCTCAACGCCATGGTGTAAGCTCACCACCCATTGCTACGGATGCACTGAGTTGATCCCGGTTCATTTTCTAGCTTCCACATGGGAGCCCCTGAGGACTACGACGAATGGGTTTTGGCTCAGAAGGGCCAAGAAGGCGCGCAGCAGTGGTCGTACCGCGACTTCCAAAGGCGCGTGTCCCATTTGAGATCCAAGTATCCACGCTTGGCCTAGAGAACTCATTGACCATGCAGGTACATGCTCAAGTTTGAGACGTATCTCCCCAGCCCGAAGCATCCGAATGTGGACACGTCTCTTCGGGGCAAGGTTGGACCCATGGAAGGTAGGAGATGTCGTTCTGCACGTTGTCACTGTGTCCTAATATCGACGTGCAGTGGGGTTCTTCGGATTCCAGGCTGAAGGCACGAAGAAGTTCATCGAGGCCTGCGCGAACGCAGGAATCCCGGCCGTCCCGGACGTCAACACAGCCAAAGGAACTATGGGTGCCACGAAAGTAAGTCAACTGCGTCATGTAGATGCTCATCAACCCAGCTTACCATTGTGTAGGCGAGTACGTAGCGATGGGTTTGTTCTTGTCCCCTCGATACTTGAGCCTGACATGACCGACAGTGACGTTCATCAACTCCAACGGCAGGCGGGTGACGACTGAGTTCGCATACCTCACCCCCGACGTGCTCCGCAGGCCCAACCTCAAGGTCGTGACGCACGCGCACGTCACCCGCGTTCTGTTCGACACCTCGGGGTCTACCCCTCGCGCTGTCGGCGCCGAATTCTCACAGCCCAGTGGAGAGATCTTCCAAGTCAAAGCGAGGAAAGAGGTCATCTTATCGTGAGTCCTATCCCTCCGCGCGACTCCCGCTGCGCAACCGGCGGGTGTTTCTGACCCCGATGGTGCAGGGCGGGAGCGGTGCACACGCCTCACATCATGCAACTCTCGGGAGTCGGCCCCGCGGACCACCTGCGAGAGCACGGCATCCCGGTGGTGGCGGACCTGCCGGGCGTTGGCTCGCATCTCATGGACCATCCCGTCGTGGACCTGCACTTCCGCGACAAGTCCCGCTCGAGCATCGGCTTCGTCGGCGGGAAGACGCTCTCGAGCCAGCTGCGGCTCATGACTGCACTTCTAGAGTACCGCTTGACACGGAGGGGCCCTCTGACGTCGAACGTAAGTCTTCCTTCGGCCGGCTTCGTTCTGTCTCTGGGCTGACGGTGGGATGCTGAGCAGATATGTGAGGCAATCGCCTTTGTACGCTCGACTGACCGTGCACTCTTTCCCCCGGAAGAGTTCCCGCCAGAGACAGACCCCGAAGACTCGACGTCTGGACCTGGAGCGCCCGACATCGAGTTGTTCTACTCGCCTCTCACGTACGTGAGGCACACTGGGGGTAACCTCCCGCCAGGCCACTACTTCGGGTTGCACGCGGTGCTCGTTAGGTGCGTCTCGCCGCCGAGGATTGCGAGTACTGCGCTCATCGATATCCCGATTCGCGTGTGTAGGCCAACGAGCACAGGTACTATTAGGCTGAAATCGAGCAGCCCATACGACCCTCCCGTCATCGACCCTAAGTACGTACCTCGTAGCCTCGTAGCATCGAAACTCGACGCCTTATTTGCACTCCCACTTATCCCTCCCGCGACACTAGATACCTCTCGACCGAGCACGACGTCGCCGTGCTCGTGCGCGCCGCACGCCTCCTCGCGCGCATCGCGCACACCCCGCCGCTCGCGGGCATGCTCGACCCCGCGGGCGACACGGAGGCGCTGCTCGACCACGGGCTGCACACGCTCGACGACGCGGCCATCGCCGAGCGCGTGCGCCGCACCGCGGAGACGCTGTACCACCCCGCGTGCACCGCGCGCATGGCGCCGCGCGCGGACGGCGGCGTCGTGGACCCGTTCCTGCGCGTGCACGGCATCCCGAACCTGCGCGTCGTGGACGCGTCGGTGTTCCCGACGATCGTCAGCGGGCATACGGTGCGTGTTTTTTCTCAGGAGTCTGGTTTGGCCCGTGATGGGTGGGTGGGGGATGGGGATGGGTGCTGACGCGCGGCGCGTCGTTACAGGCTGGCCCGGTGATTGCGGTCGCGGAGAAGGCTGCGGACTTGATCAAGGAGGCCGTCCGACCCAAGGCCTGAGGAGGAGGCTGGCCAAGTACACTGGGGGAACCATGCATCGCGCTTGGATATGCGATGCGGACTGCGTTTCTTACATCTCCCCATACGGTTCCCTTACGTAGGAGCTGTACTGCATACTATCATAGTGAGATACCATTTAGCCTCCCCGAACGTGTTGCGTGTGGTGTGCTGGTAGGGCTGCACGTCCTCGTGCGGCTACCTCTTCCGCGTCACGGCCAGAATATGATATACAGAGACGGCGAGAAATAAAAAATATGAGGGAGGCAGAGATATTCACGCCTAGACTGTTGTGTGCTATAGTCAAATCCCTTCAGCTGGGCAGAAAATATACCCCAATGGAGAGGCCCCTAGGAGCTCTACAAAGGTGTATATAAGCTTGAGTGAAAGATGGCCAGAGCTCTGGATAATTCTCAATAATACCCTCTCACACTCAGGGGTGTGCACATTGTTTATGTATTGGAGAATGCTACACTGGGGCGCTTGACCTCAAGTAAGCTGCAGATAATACCCAAGATGCAGGCCTTTCTAGCATTTATCTTAATCATGGGAGATCTATCCTGTCCCAGGTGTAGTGAGCCATTCAATATGAACATTGCAGGAATTGAAAGTCATACCTCTATACATTGCATCATTGTGAGCTTTGTGATGAATCACCTCACTCTATTTCAATTTATTCAAGCACATAAGATGGTGTGTCATCTACCATTGCAAAAATCTGAGCCATAGTGTCCATCCTGAATCAATAGTACACATGTCTCTGAGGTGCACAATTTTGATAGGTGGTAAACCAGGCTTTCACACACTGTGATTAATGAATTGAGAGAGATCCTCCCAGGTTTGTGTAGCTATTAGAAAGGCCTGCATCTTGGGTATTATCTGCAGCTTACTTGAGGTCAAGCGCCCCAGTGTAGCATTCTCCAATACATAAACAATGTGCACACCCCTGAGTGTGAGAGGGTATTATTGAGAATTATCCAGAGCTCTGGCCATCTTTCACTCAAGCTTATATACACCTTTGTAGAGCTCCTAGGGGCCTCTCCATTGGGGTATATTTTCTGCCCAGCTGAAGGGATTTGACTATAGCACACAACAGTCTAGGCGTGAATATCTCTGCCTCCCTCATATTTTTTATTTCTCAAGCACTGCTACAATCATCTCAGTACTTGTAAGGCATGGCATATGCCTACTGATCAGTATGTTCCCCAGGTGCATACACCCCTCTGATATTGCAGGAGGGCCCAAATATTCTAAATTGGTATCAAAAGTTACGTGGTTGAAAAGTGGGCCTCACTGTTCAACTACAAATAACTCACTAGGAAGTCCCCAGATCTTTCTACTATTTGTTGCATTATATACTGAAGGGACTACACTCTATATACATGTATACAATTTGTTTATAGCCTACTTCAATTTCGCGCTATGCACTGAAATAGGCGCCGGTTGGGGGGTGGCAGGATAATTATGACCGACTCTGTATATCATGGTATACGTATACAGCGAGACAGATGCGCAATTTAGAACACGAACCGCGGAGCACCATTGTACCAGGCAGATCCAGCAAGATATACAGCTCCTCTCGCAGAGGATCGGCGGAACACAGAGCGAAGCTCAAGCCTCCACACCCAGGAGTCTGTTCATCAGCTGCTCCTCCCGCTCCCGCGCCTTGATCCTGTCCTCCTTCAGCCGCTCAAGCCCGCTCTGAATGCTCTTCATATGCACCTCGATGGGGATCCTGTCGCCCACGATGTCCGGCGCCGCGACGCGCTCGCGCAGGTCCTCCATGTCCTCGCCCATCGCCATCAGCGTCTGCTTCGCCGCCGCAACGTGCGCCGCCGCGCGCTTCCTGTACTCGCCCAGGTCGCGCAGGAGCTCGAGCGTGCCGTCCATGCCGCGCAGGCGGCGGCGGTTGCCGCCCAGGAGCGTCCAGAGCTCGGCGAGGAGGTCCTCGCGCGCGGCGGAGAGCACGAGGTTCTCCCGCGTGCAGAGCTCGTGCAGGACGACGAGGTGCGTGTCGAGCCGCTCGAGGTTCGCCTCGGACACGGCGAGCTCGAGCACGAGCCGGCGCATCTCCGCCGCGTGCACGTCCATCGAGTCGCGGAAGGCCTGCACGACGAGCTCTTGCGAGCGCGCGGGGGAGGAGGCGAAGGGCCAGATGACTTGCAGGAGGGAGTTGGGCTCGTTCTGCGAGCCTTCGATGGTGTGCAGGGCGTAGTCGTTGATCGCCATGATCCTGCGGGGTATATGCGTCAGAAGAGGTTCGGCAGGATCCGGGGAGATGCACTCACTTGTCGACCGCGCCGTTGACCTTCGAGGTCAGCTTCTGCAGGCCTTTGCCGGTCATCTTCGCGTCCTCGACGAACTCGAAGAGTGAGTCCGCGAGAAGGTCCTTGCTCTTCAGTTCGCTGAATTTGACGAGCGTGATGAGATCCTTCGACGCCATTTCCGCCTTCTTGATCTCGAGGCTGAGTCCGGAACCACCGACAGAGCCATCGAGGAGCTGCTCAAAGCTGCTAGCCTGTATCTTCACCAGCTCCGGATAGTCTGCTCGTTGTGGGATGGGATCCCCGTCGACGTTGAACAGCACCTGGGGTGGGCGACAAAGGGCGGAACTCGAGATGCCAGGGAAGATGCAGAATGGTGCCACAAAGGGACGAAGCGTATTGTGAAGGTAGTTGATGGAGTAAGATAGCAGGCACAAAGCCACGATGACCGTGAACGGCCATCGCAGGAGCCACAGCGCATGAGTGAGTACCGCACCGAAGTAGCGCACGGTCTCTGCGGTTCCCTGGATAAGGGCGTTCTGTACGTCTTCGCGGTCGATTGCCGCTGCACGAGGCTGCCTCTGTTGTAATTCTATGGCCTGCTTGGGGCTCCGAAGACGAGGCTGAGTCGCCTGAAGTTGTGGCTGAGCGACTTGAACCACGCGGGTCCTGGTGATCCTGCGACGTCTTGGTCCCGTCCGCGGTGTGCCCGGCGTGCTGGAAGCAACTGAGCTTGATCGTCGGTGCAGTGTCGCATGGTTCGGCTGATCTCGCGCGAGATTTGTCTCCGGGATATCCTCCCAGTCCTCGTTGTCCGTAGTATCTACAAGCTGTTCCGGAAGCAGGTCAGCTTCACAATGTCAGAGCTTTAGCATGAGTAGGCACCGATACCTCTCGATCAACCGCCATTCTGTGCTATCTGTAGCTTGCAGTAGCTTGTGATGATCAGATTCAGTGGGTTCCGAGTGAATGTGCGCGGAGGATGTGCAGTGGGAGTGTAAGGACATGCCGGGAGAGACTGACGTCGTGCCCTCAGCGCGGTTCCAACGTTCGGTACCATGGGCGCTAATGCACCGCCACCTGTGGCTACCCTCGCAGAGCGCTTATAGCCTCCGGTAGACGCCCCTTGGGCAGGCCTCCTCTTGCACTTGCAATCCTCAGCCTCACTCACAGTCCGCAATCGACCTCAGCCGGGCCCCAATCTTGCTTGCAGCGAGTTTTATCAGATCTGAGAACACATCTGGAAATACGCCAGGGGTCCTGATCCGTGCTTGCCATCAACTTTCAGTCCACACCTCGGACAACCGTAGAACTTGCAGCACGTCGGAGTGCTACTGACAGGTCAGAACTTGGAGGTCGTCGGGCTTTCTGGAAAGCAGGAGAAAAGCGAATTTCTGCTCGTATATATCTCCATGATCAGTGGTGGCTTGGAGGCAGGAACGCACTTGGGGGAGCTCTGATAACCATGATCAATCCCATCAGCAGGAAACCACCGAGCGTACCCCCGATGATCACCTTCATGAAGGTATCATCATCAACCGACCCCGACCTCGGCGCACCTCCCGTTTTCCCGACATTCAACGGATGATTTTTACCGCAGAACTCCTTCCACAGCCCACCCGCCGTCCTGCCCTCCTCACAGATCCTTCCGAGTCGCAGCGGCAGCTCCCCTTGGATGTTGAGGGTGATGATCGAGATGCACAGCTTGTCGTCCTCTTCCCATTTCTTCATCTCCTTCTCGTCCCCTTCCAGCGCCGCGGGTCTCGTCTCGGTTTGTAGATGGGCCTCGAGGCCCCTCAGGCGGATAGCCGTCTCAACGGCGCTTCGGTACGTGTGCCAGTTCTTCCTCTGCCACCCATTCTCGTACTGCAGGACAAGGCGTTCAGGGAAGAGGAGTTCCGAGAGGTCGCTCTGTTGCTTCATGCTGCCGGTGAGTGGCATGAGTTAGAACTCGGCAGCTCGTATTACACTCTGGGAGTTCGCGCACCTCGGTCTGAATATGACTCGGACGCGGCTCTACTCTTCGAGTGGGGTGACGCAGAGCCGCCAGGACGATTTCAGGGGTGGTAAGTGGTCTTGTCAAAGCAGTGAAGTCTGAGCTCGGTCTATTTACAGCAGCTGCTATTCAACAGATCGGCGCATAATGATGCACACTCGCGGCCAGGTCATTCTCGGCACGCGTGGGATCTACTGACGTGTAGTTCCTGGAGGACTGTGCATGCCTCTGCTATATACAAGCCGGCGTGTAGTGTGCACAATTCACTGAGACGGCGCCCGGCTGCAGGCGATTCGAAGCTGTGAAGTGTTCCACAGTCCTTCATAGCTGGATAAAGTACTCATGGTAAGCTCCACAGCGATGTACGGGATTTACTGTCCGACTTGGATAGCTAGTGCCCTAGTCCAGCGCTCGCTGGTGCTGGCATTTGTAATGTTGCCCAGCAGTCTATCAAGTGAACCTGTGAGGGTGGGTTGCATTCGTTGTCCTGCACTGCTCAGCATGAGGATGCCTGACATGGTGCGAACTCCGCCTCCGCAACGTGGCTAGTGAACGTTCAACGCTCTACCCAATTTCTCGAAGCTCTTCGCAGATTCCGAACACTCGATATGCTGCCTATTATCCGCTCAGTGATTCGGTTGCAACAGATACTACGACACGCGAGCGGCAGCTTACCCAGCTGCCAACTACTTTCCCTCAACTATCCTCTTCACCCAGTCTCCCACCACACGGTTCGTCTCCGCCGGGGTCTCGAAGTGCGGCGAGTGCCCGATCCCGGGCATCATCTTTACCTCCACGCGGTCGTACACCCTTCTCGCGATGCTGATCATTGTCTCGTATAGACAATGCAGGTCCTCCGTGCCCTGCACGACGAGCACGGGCAGCGGGCGCGCCGTGCCCTCCCACACCGCGTGCTCCTGGTGGCGCTTGAGGCTCCAGTAGCGCGCCGCGCGCGGCTGCATAAGAAACCCGCCCATGAACGAGAGTTTCTCCGTGAACGTGAGCGGCGCCGCGACGCACGACTCGACGAAGCGCTCCGCGCCGTCGCTCAGGTCGTCCGAGATGAGCGAGGTGATCGTCGGGAAGAGCGCGGTCATGACGGGGTGCCGGCACACGCTGTGGTAGTGCAGCGCGACGATGGAGCCTCCGACGTAGATGATCCCCGAGAGGTAGTCGGCGCCGTACGCGGTCACGACGTCCACCACGATCGCTCCTGCCTCTCGGTGTGAGCATGGCTCTCAAACTATACTCAACGGTCTGCTGGGACGTGCGTACCTCCAAGACTCCTGGACAAGGATCAGCCCCTCATCGACGCCGATCGAGTCTCGCAGCGCAACTCACCAGCCCATCAAGAACGGCTTCACGACGCCAAACGCCTCGCAGACCGTCGCAAAGTCCTCCGCGATCTTGCGCGACTCGTACCCCTGCTCCTCGAAGTGCTTCCCGCTGCGCCCGTGCCCGCGCATCTCGTACCTGACGAGGTGGAAGTCGCGCTGGAGCTCCGCGTCCGCGAACTGGCGGTCCCACCCGAGCGCGGTGCACGAGAGGCCGTGGACGAAGACGATCGCGGGCCTCGACGTGTTGCCGTTGGACTCGGCCCAGATGCGCGTGCCGTCGGGCGAGGTGAGAATGCGCTCCTGCTGTGCCATCGTGTGCTGGAGCTGTGTAGGTGTCGGGGACGATGGCGAGGTGGATGCTAGAATGACGTTTCGCTGGTAGGCTCTGTCTCTTGGGAAGCTGCGTCGAGGTCTACGCCGCTAGAATTGTGCAGACTCCGAGACGCGAGCGATATGCTCCGGGAATAGATCACGCACCGTGAGCACGCGATGCACTTTATACTTGGGTGCTAACGAACTCGGGGCACAAGTGCGGCGTGTCTACGAAAGCCGTGGGACGGCATGAGACCGCATGACCCGGGCTCTCTAGTCCAATCTCTCATAGGGCAATATACTCTGTGGGCACTCGTGAGCAGAGTGCCAGATAGCTGACATACCAGGGGGAATAAAACATACATGGCTTACGGCAAGGAGTCCCGCACTTCCCGCACACGAGAGGGTGCCCTGTCACCTATCACAACGGATGAATAGTCAACGGTCCTACGTACATGTATCTGTGAGCGTCCTCGTATACAAGCATTATAGATGATCACAGGTGCGGGTATGCTAGATGGCGATACAATAGATAGATAACATCCTGCAGCAGGACACGGCATAGCTGGATGTGAGAGTCTATGATGCGAGCATGAGGCGCAGGACTGTCGGCGCACTGTGGTATACCCCTCCTACCTGACCAATGTCGCCTATCCCTGCTCGACCTTGATCTCTACTATGATGTTGGCGACCATAAGGCAGAGATACGCGCAGATGAGCGAGATACCCCAGCTGCGCGGCAGATGGTACCCGTTCAATGGTACGAAGACGAGCGTCGCGACGAGGAGCAGGAGCAGACCCGTGCCCGTGATGACGAGGGTTGGCGAGAAGTGAAGCGGGTAGGGCTCGCCCGTTTGGCGGACGATGTACGAACCTGAGATGCCGACGCCGAGGAGGATGTTGAGCATCGGGCCGCCGAAGCAGGCGGAGAAGCCCATAACGGGCGCGAACACCGCGACGGACATGTTCGCGACGAGGTCGGCGAGCGAATTTCCGATAGCGAAGATCGTGATGCCGATGATAGCGTCCGAAAGTCCAAAGATGAAGCCGAAAGTCTTGCAAACGCGGCGGATGTCGTCAGTTCAAGCTTGGGAAAGGAGAAACTAAATGCACGCACCTGGAGAACCTTGACAACTTCGTCGGCGATGGCCATAATCCAGATGACGGCAACGCTGAAGCCCATGGCGCACCGCGCGAGCTGAGAAGCACGCGACCGACCGGACTTAGCGAAGACAGCGACGAGGACTCCTGCAGTGAACCCGGTAGTGCCGATCGCCAGGAGCCAGAACGCCTCGTACTTGATGCCGTCTGGAGCAACATTATGAGCCATGTCCCTGCAGGCTATGAAATGGAGGCGTACCCAGCATGACCACCGCAGAAAACAGTGGTCCCAAACAGCATTGCACGGCAAGCAACCACTTGTTGAACACCATTTCATGCATCCCCTCTTCGACCTCGTCTTCCGCAATCAGTGCGCGCTCCTCTCCCTCTTCTTCAAAATCGACCAGCCGGGCCTCGCTCGCGCCGCTGGACTTGCGCTTCTCCGTCGCCGCGGGATCTTCGTGCGCCGTCACAACGACTGGCAGGGTCAGCGTGAGCAGCATGACCGCAGGTGCGGCGAACAGAGCAGCGATCTTCCCCAGGAAAGACTTGCTACCAAAATCGTGCAAGGTCGGAAAGAGTATATGGGCCGTATGGGCGAGAGTGCCCCATGCCTTGGCTCCACTCGACGGCTGGACAAACGTCATTTGAGATTCGGAGTCGGCTTCGGATATGGGCGACGCGGGAGTGTGTGCAATAGAGGGGAGCGGACCCGCGTCCTCTGGCGTCTCACTGATCGTCGGTGTGACGATTGTAGGAGGCGAACGTTCGTCCAACGGGACACCGAGTGCCGCGTCCCAAGGATCTTGCTCCAGGTCGCGGTTGTGCGGGTGCGGCGTTCGTGAAGGCGTGCGAGATCCAGAAGTAGTTCGGTGTCGGTGGTATTGGGAACCACCGTAGGGCGTAAGAGGGCTCTCGAAGACACTCAGGCGGGAAGATGCAGAGTCCTTCTGCAAAGACGAGACGACGCGTCGGAATTCGAGAGCGCCGACCAGTGAGAACGATGGCATGTGACTGAGGCGCGGAGATGAGGAGGGTGAGGATGACCTCGTCCGTGGTCGGGTAGGGAGGTCGGTCTGGAGGCCGAGACGAGGGGGCTCTGGGTGCGAGATGGCGCGCGCCCGCGAATGGGTAGATGGTACACGGAGGGTGTCGGAGGTGGATGCTGGCACTACTCGAGAGATATCAATGGAGTGAAGCGGTGAATGTGGCTGTAGACTCACGTTCGTCGATGAAGGGTTCATCGTCATGATATGGTTCTTCGTCGGCGTACTCGCTGCGGATAAGAGATTCGTGTCGCCGCCGCTTCTCCTCCCGCCTCCTCCACCAACTCGATGCGATCACAGACGTGACATAGACCACGTAGAGCACGACCATGGCTGCCGCCTCCCATGCTTCTAGCTTGTTGTCCCAAAGCACCACGAGGAGAATGGACACGGCCACGGTAAAGAAGCCGACGTCGCGCAGAAATGGGCCGGGGATTACCTTGAAGGGCTTGATGATGCACATGGAACCGACCACGCACGATGTTATGAACGCAGCAGCCCCAAGCAGCTCCCCAATCGCGAGGCCTCCGGAGTTCGACCGCATGGCGGAAAACGTTGCAAACATGTCGGGGCTGCCGTTTCCAAACGCAAGGAACGTAACCCCCGCGACATTCTCGTCGAGACCGAGGAGGTGCGCGATGGTACCGAGGTTGGGGCAGAAGAAGTCGGAGGCGCTGATACCGAGCGTCGAGAAGAGGAATCCAAGCCAGAGCGCGTAGCCAATGAATATCAGGGGTCGGACGGGCAGCTCAGAGCAGAAGTAGGATTCAAGGTAGCCTATCGAGAGGAATGTGCGCTCCATAGCGCAGGCGTCCCGGACATGGGCACATTGGTCCGCGAGGGGTACTGAGAGCGGATGGCATTGCTTGCCCCCTTCATTAGCTTGTTTCGCGCCATATCTTCAGAGTGAGCTCACCTCGCTAGTGAATGAAGCAGCTCCTCCATCCGCGAGACTTCGCTTGGCGAAACTGGCCAAGGACGAGGATCGCGTGCCGACTTGGCTATATCTGCTCTGGGACCAGAGGATGCAGTTGACGGCGAGGAGGGCGACGAAGGCGAGCTTGGGTATACCAGACCACATGCTGGTCGAGAATGAGCTCAGTGTTCAGCGCATATAGGCGGAGGTGACGGCAAGATGCAGGACATGTTCCTCCCAGTTCTCTCTCTCCAGGTGGGGCATTATTTTGATGATTATTTATCGCAGAGAAGCTGCTTAACTTATGCCCAAATCAGGTGTGATATAGCCACAGTGAGAGTCTGAGAAACATGTGAAAGTCGATGTGCACTGCGAGCTCGACGCCGATCACCGCGACCTCATCGCCCTGAGCCCTGTGCTCGTCGTCCTTGGTACTCTGCACACTGTTGCTCACGACGCTGACGTTCCCAGACTTGCTTTGAGCTACGCCTTGATATGTCGACACGTTCACTCGTCCACTTCTCTCGTCACACGCTCAAGCAGCTCAAGTTCGTGCTCCCCGGAGGACTCGCCACATACTACCTTGACAGTCATAATGTCTTCCGGCGGATATTAGGAGGCGACGACGTTCAGGGCTGGGGCCGGTATGTGTATAGCGCTCTCTTTCCGAAAGCTGGCACCAACTGTTCAACGCGTAGGTCCGCTGCACGGCTATCCCTTCTCTCAGCGGCGGTCACCATCTCTTTGTTTCTATATGTCCTGGTACTACCATTAATACAGGGTGAACAACCAAATGTGCGTGTATCTGCCTGCGTAGCCAGGCACCCTCCGCACGTCATTGAGCTCATCTGCGCAGTACCGGCACTGGCGACAATCTGGGGTGCTTAGCAGGGTCATCCCCGTGAGTCGCCCACCGCGCCACCACCTCATGGGAGGTTATTCTGACAGCTCGTTAGATCATGACCGCGTCCATAGTGGCCGGTTGGGCCCTCTTGGCATATACACTCGGCCATTGGTCAAGTTTGGGTTACCTCGAAGGTGTACTTGCATGTACGTTCATAACCTCTGCTATAACCTTCAGAAGACCAGCTCGCTTACGGCCGTCGTACTCACAGCGTCTGGATTGTATGCGCTCGTCTTCGGCTTGCTGGGTCTGATTCCAGCGCCCAAAGTGCATCGGCAGTAACTGAACGCGAGTTTGTATCATCGGAGCTTGCATCACTTTCGCATCTCTATGTATCGTTTCACACCCTAATATCTCTCACTTTGCACTTCCCATCACGACGTCTAGTGTCTTACACAATTGAACGGACTATGGCGTGTCGGGCGGTTCATGCCACACGTCAAAACCCCTTGGACTCAACGCCATGGCTTCCTACTGCCCACTACAGACCTGACGCATTTGATTGCCCTGGGCAAGGCTGCAGCCTGCAAGAATGTGGCTGCACTCTGTCGTAGAACTGCTTCATCTCGAGACACTGACGAACCCAGGTAGTCCCGATCGCAATGGCAGACTTGTGCGGTGACAGTAGCAACCATGCCGAAGTACTCTCCTTCGCCAGCCTCTGGAGGCTGACATCCCTCTATGTGCACTGATAATCGCTAAATTGACCAGATTATCTGCAGCACCCTCCCTCCACGTCTCTACCGTCATACTTTGCTCTGTTCATCTACCTGACCGTGCCGGTAACGGAGTCTTACCAGATGCCTAGCCGCTTCCGTCGCCCCCTCCCGGTGAGCTCTCTCTTCCAGTCCTACCAGACCACGTCGTCTCACCCAACTTCCAGAAGAACCGGTCCACAGACAACCTCTCCATCCTCTCCCGCGGCGAACCGCCCCTCCTTTCGGAGCTCAGCACAGACATCTCCTCGGAGCTCTGCACGCCGTCGGAGCGCGTCGGCTCCAACGAGGTGCTCGTCTACTACGACTCGGCGTGGTCGACGGACGAAGTGTGCCTCCCGCCCGTGCGCGAGCGCCGCGGCGAGCACTACCAGCCAAACGTCGCCCGCCGCCCGCGCGCCGTTTCCGACTCCCTCGGGGTAGGCCTAACTGACACTGGCGCGCCGTCGAGGAAGCGGCCGCTGGTGAAGGCTGTGGGTAAGGCAAAGGGGCTGGTCAAGATCGTCGCTAGGCGGTCGATACGCAGGGTATGTAGATTCGCTGGAGTTTGCGCTGAGGGGCGAATTGGCTAATTTGATTTGTCTGGTGCGCTAGCTTCGGAAGAAGCATGAGGCTGCTGGGGATCTAGACGACTTTGAGTGCGCTCTGTCTACCTCCAGCTCTGCGCCGGAAGGATGGTCCCAGGTATGTTTGCACCTACGTTACAGAAGCGAGCCTACCGACTAAACGAACGAACATCCACGGTCCAAATAGACCGGTATTTCGATAGTGGTCACGGCGGCGTGCGACGCCGACACCAGGGACGGCCCCGTACTCAACACAAGGGTGCGTGCTCTATTTGTTTGTGCCCTGTTGACACTGCATGTTCGTAGTTGCTCACCATACTTTATATTCACACAGCCTAGTGAGGGCAGGTTCAGCATCACCTCCGCCGAATGCCACGCGCTCCCGTTCCTGTCGCCAGCCAGGCCTCAGAACTCCATATCGGTCGTCGACAGTGGCCCGAGCAGCCCGCACATCGCGGAAATGGACGCGCTCAAGATCATGACCGTGTTCCAGTACGGCAACCAGACCGAAGAGGACCTCACCAACCCAAGCGATGCCAAGGCCACGAACAACGCGAACGCGTGGAAGTCCGCCTTGAACGGCCCGTTCCTCGCCAACGCGCTCCACATCGTCCTCTTCGTCCCTTGGTGCGTCGCCGTCGGCGGCGCGATCCTCCTCGTGCCCTCCGCCGCCGGCACGCTCGCCTTCGCCGGGGGCTTCTCGAACCACGGGCCCCCGCCGCAGGGGCTGCGCCGCGTCGCGTACTGGGCCGCGAACGCGTACGAGCACGTGTTCGTGTTCCTCGCGTGCACCGCCGCGCTGCTCTACCAGGACCGCGACCCCATGCGCCGCGCGTGGATGGTCGTGTTGTTCATCATGCGCATGGTGTGGGTATGGGCCGGGTACCGTCCCGCGCCGCGCTTGCATAAGCGCGTCGGGGAGAACGATATGGAGAGCCTGTGGCTGGTCTGGAAGGGCAAGAGCGTCATGGAGGCCGTCACCCATGGCCAACCTGCTGAGGGTGAGCACAAGTACTCGGGAAACGGGTCGTGCGGGAACGTGTGTCAGTGCCACGGCGTGTGCGCGGCGAGGTGCCCGAAGTTCCAGCGGATGCTGCGCAACTTCGGGAAGTGAAGCTCCTCTTTCTTGGCCCGGATGCTGGCGATATGTGTACGCGGCGCATGGACGTCCATAATTACGGTTCCCAGTTAGCAGTGGCTATGATACGTTACCGATACCTCTATAATCATCTATACCCTACACCACAAACCAATTTTATCACGACGTCAGTATCTCCCCTACCGCGAGGATGCATTGCTTCAGAACGCCCTGGCCTCCTCCATGCCCTTGCGGAGGCCCTGCATCGCCGCGAGCGCCTTGACCCTGCGCTCCTCGACCTCCCCGCCCAACGCCTGCTCCCACCAACGTGCGTCTTCGGGCTCCTCGCGCCACCCATGCGAGTAGTAGTCGCGCAGCACCTTCAACGCAGCCTTGTCCGGCATCGCCAGTCCGGCGTGCGCATCCCCCCGCAGCGCGCGCACGCGGTCCCAGTGCGGCGGCAGGTACTCCCTGGAATACCGCGCAGGCGCGGCCTTCTCCCCGGCGGCGGCGGGTGGCGGGCGGCGACAGAAACCATCCATGGCATATACGAGCGCGGGTGGAACGGTAATGCGGCCAATCTTGCACACGACCTCGGAGATGGCGAGACAGTTGAGCACCGCGCCGTCCGGCTCGGGCCGCTCGACGAGCCGCGCGGCGAGCGCCTTCGCATTGGGCAGGCCAGATGTGTCGTCAGGGAGCGGTGTGGAGGTGCCGGTGTTTAGGCCGTTTGCGGTGCGTAGGGAGGGGTTCGGTGCGCCTTCGTTATCGGTGGGCGTCTCGGACGTCGGGGCGGGCTTGATGGCGGCTTTCTTACCCTTGCCCTTCGCATTCGGCTTGGTCACGTATCGGGTGACTACGTACATCTGCTCGGAGCGTACGCGAAGGGGCGCATATAGTCAGTTGTGACCAGTAAGCGGGCGTGATTGCTAGAACGCACCCATTTGTTGTCAAAGGTCAACATGCCCACGCGCATCTCGTAGTGCGCGAACATTGGAATCTCACGCAGGAAGGTGAAGTGAGTGGCTGGAGGGGCAAGGTCAATCGGTACACATGATGGCAATCGCGAATTGTACCAACCTCCGAGACCCATCCAACCGCCGACACGGAAGAACGTGGGGCCGCATTGGAGCGCATATCTGAAACGTGCGCCGTCCAAGTGCTATAGAGAGCGTGAACATGTGTGTAATAGCGCTTGATATTCTGTTTGTCGCACCTTGGGGTAGGAGGAATTGCTCAAGTGAAGGTTGAAGTCGCAGTCATCCGGACCTGCGCAGAGGTTCAGCAGCCAGTCACACGCCAACTTCGCGGCACATTTCTCCTCCGGGAGGAGTTGTCCATGCAACAAGTAAGAATATAACAAACGCACCTGCCCACATCTTGTATGTGTACTGTTTCTCGAACGGGTTCGCGCCGATGTCCGAGAACCCTTCCAACCACTCCAGATTCTTCTGCTTGCGAGCTTCGGGGGACCGGAGGAGGTTGGAGGCTTTATGCAGGAGGAACCGGCCTCGGATAGCGAAGACGGGGGACCACACGCGCCCTGTGCCGGGTCAGGATGTGGCATGCGAGAGAACACCATACGAATTCACGTACAGTGCCATGTCAAGGGCCACGAACGGATCTGCACCAAGAACAAGAGCACCACGAGGTACTTTGCGAGACGCGGGATGAATTGGAGGGTGCGGGTGGTCAGCAGACCTGCGAGGTCTTCGTTGTGGCGCAGGCAGTATAGACGTCAGCGTGGCATTTGTTGGCGAGTACCCGGCGTGCGTACCTGTTATTGACATGCCCGACACGGTCTGCAGGATGGCCTGCATGCTGGCGTTGCGTAGGGCTACCTTGCGGCTCACTGCGGCGCGACGAAGACGAAGTGGGTCGGACGACGTCAGGAACACGCGAAGTTAAGCTTTATGAAAGGGCGTGCTCACTTTTCGCTGCCACCAATTACTCAGGGGACGGGTGAACGGTTGTGGACGTCGGGCAGAGCGAGAGGCCGAGAGAGAGCTGCTCGACGGCGGACGCAGCGTCCCCAACGAATCGCGGCCGAGGTCGGGCATCATCCACAGCAGCCGGCGTAGCGCCCCAGCGATAGTACAGTCGTACATGTGTTTTCGTGCACCCCGCCCTCCTCCCCATTACTCGGCTACGACACTGTCCGGTCCGAAAACGTCGGGCTGACTGCTTCCGCTACCAACCACCGACGCGTAACTCACAGTTTGGCTATTAGTAGTGAATACGTCCATCTCAAGCCCGTTGATTCGCCGGTACCGGGCATGAATCGGAAAGCACACTATTACTACTTCAGGCACTTTCGGGAAAGACAAGGGCACGTTTGACAAGCATCATTATAGTCGTCAGCGTACGTCGAAGAGTATCACGGAGCTGAGCAGAGCAGAGGGTGCATTACGGGAAACTAGACGCTACTGACAAGGTGAGAATACAGTATACTGTCATACGACCAAAAATCCAAACACATCCAACCTTCAAGCTACGAATGCACGACTAGAACATACTACCGAAGAGCCCGCGCTGTCGTCGCTGTGCGGGCTTCACATCCGGACGCAGCGTCGCCAAGCTGTTGAGCTGCTTCATGACCTGCACGCACGGCTGTCAGCGTCGGGGTCTTGGCGGAACGGCGCCACGTGAAATGCGTACCTCCTCCAGCTTGTCTTTCCGTTCCTGGAGATCGAGGTGCTTCCGGATTATGGGGTTCTCCCGGGCGAACTCGACGATCTCCTTCCGGTCCAGGTCGTACAGCAGCCGGGAGTCAATCTCGCGGGGGAACTAGGTCGTGCATACGTCAGCAGAACCGCGACACAGGCGTTGGGGTGAGCAGCGTACCTGATAGAAGAAGTGGTCCAGCAGCTCGATGTTGATGAACATCGCGGCGGTGTATGCGAGCTTGTCGGCGACAACGTTCAGGAAGGCCTCCGGGCAGAGCACGTCGCTCTCGGGGCCGGCCTTGCATCGCTTCGATTTGAGCGCCATCAGCCTGAGTTTGAGGATGCCTATCCGGTCGCTGTACAGCATTGCATGACGGGCTGTAGCATGTCGTCAGCAAAGCTGTACTAGAATATATGCGCGGGACTCACCGTCGAGTATCTGTCCAGGGGGGTATCGGTAGTCCTCTACACTCGTATCCGCCACAGGCTCCTCTTCCTCAGCAGCCGTCAATCGCCGTTGCTTCCTCTCCCGTTCCTTCTCTTCGAGCTCCTTGACGTAGCTCACGAGGTTGTTCAGCCTCCTGCCGCCACCGACCCTGCTCTTGATGTCCTTCAGCTTCTCCTCGCACAGCTTCATCTCGCGCTCGAACAGCTGCACGGCCTCCGCCCGGCCCGCCTCCCACTCGCGCGGCTCGACCTCGACCTCGAACTTGTACGGCTTGATGCAGTTCTCGACCTGGTCAGACGTGACGCCGATGCGCTCGCGCAGGAGTGTGTGCGAGAACTGCACGAGCCGCTCCGCCGCGCGCGGGTGGAAGTTGAACGGCTCGCCCTGCGCGATCGAATCGATGAGCGCGCGCAGCCCGTCCGCGACGAGCAGCGTCGAGTCGCGGCCCACGCCGCTCTTCGTGAGCAGCGACGACGCCGCGTCGAGCTTGTAGCGCCAGTACGGCTCGACGTCCTCGGGCTTCACGCGCGCGTCGGCCCCGAGCGCGGTGAGCTCCGCCGCGCGTTTGTCCGTCCAGTACAGCTGCTCGAGCACGTCCATGACGCGCTCTTCGAGCATCGCCTTCAGCTTCGCACGCACCGCGGGCTTGCGGAACTCGGACGTGTACTCCTTGAAGCGCGCCTTGAGTAGATCCATGGTCTCCGCGACGTACGACTCGGCCGAGATCCGCCGGTCGTTGTACTGCACCTTGAACTGGTACTGCGCCTCCTCGAGCTCGAGCTGAACTGCGTTCGTGATTCCGTGCAGCGAGGACGCCATTGACGACTCGAGTACTTCCATGAGCCGCCGCCGGAGTGTGTCCGTGCCGACCATTACCGCGGACTGCTTGCCAAAGAGCTCGCGGTGTGCGCCGAAGTACTCTTCCTCGTTCCGTCTCGCGACGGTGCCCAGCTTGTCCTTGTTCACTTTCTTGCCACTGGACTTGCAGATGACGCCGATGTAGCCGAGATGTAGGGGGTAGCGGTTTCCAGCGAGGATCGTGGCACCCTGCTCGGGCGTGACGAGGTCCATCTTGGTGATGACGCCAATCGTCCGGAGACCAAGCGGGTCGACCTTCCTGCTCGCACGCAGAGCGGGCGAGTTGGCCAGATCGACGTCCGCCGCACAGACAGCAAGGATGATGTTTGGCTCGCGGATATACCGTTCACAGAGGCCTGCGATCTTCTCCTTCAGCGTCTCCGGCTGGTCCATGGACGCAATTTGGATGTATCCGGGCAAGTCGATGAGGGTCAGGTCGGGGACGTGGGGGCTGTAGATGCGAAGGTCGATGGGTTCGTTGGAGACAGCCTCAGACGCGGGGACAGCCAGATTGAGGTCGGTAAGCGTACGCTGGATGACGGAGAAATCTGTGATTTTCCCGAGCCCCAGTGCGGGGAACTCGCCATACTCAGCAGCCGCCTGGCCATTCTCCGCAGGGGTGTGAATCAGCGTGAGCTCAATAGGCCTCCGGGTAACCATGTTGTTTCCTCTAAACCATAGCTATTTAGTTGTATACTTACCCGAACGTGTAGAAATTAGAGCTCACTTAGGCAGGAACTCGTGTCCAACGATCGCCTCTAGCACGGAGCTCTTACCGGAGCTCTGACTGCCGATGACGACTATGCTTGGGAGCTTCAAAGCGTCGCTCTGGTCAATGCTGATGAGCATGGTCCGGATTTCGATGAGCTTCCTCGTCAGGTGCATCAAGCCGTTCTGTCGTCCGTCCGAGCCATCGTCTTCCGCAGCCTTGGAGTCGGAAGCCGAGAGCGAGGTCGCCGCGAGCATTGCCGCAAGAGCTGCTGCATCGTCCCCGTCCGGCTTTCTCTTCCGTGACGAAGAACCAGGGTCCTCGTTATCGTGCTCGCGACCGCCACCCTCCGAAGACGAGAACAAATCCTTCAGAAAGTCCGGGGTCTCGAACGTGGGGAGTTTGACGTCGGATATTCGAGAGGATACGTCCTTGACAACACCAGATGCAGAGCCAAACACGTCTGATACTGTGTCTTGTACCGAGGTCATGAAGTCCGTGGATTTCTTCCTGAACTCTATGGCGGGAGCATTAGTCTCATATTACGCAACGCTCCGTGCGGAGTTTGTGCCGTCCAAATGTTAAGAGGTGCTTTTCGGTATGCCGATGGTTATGCACCACTCGAAGAGGACGTGTGGTACAACCTCAGAGACTGAGTAAACGGGACTCACCATCGAACTTGTAGTTCGCATACGTGAAGCCTCCCGCACCGACCGTAGCCGTCGCTATGGGCACCCTAAACGCACGCAGAATGAAGCGCGGAATAGCCGTATACGAGAGAGCCCGAATGTGCATATGCCGGACGTTCGCCGGGGACACCCCATATCTTGAACGCGTCCGGAGGTGTGTGTTGGTCAAGAAGGTCGCGAACTGCCGGTGAATGGGGCGGGTCGCCAGAGGTGAGTTCCGCGCAGCAGCTGCAGAGGCCGCCGCGGCACCGTAGGTCGACGCCTTGCGCGGAGAGAAGGAGAAGGCGGACGAGACGCGACGACGGAAGGAGGAGTACATCCTGCGCGCTCTCCGGATAGCGAGCGAGCCTGCTCAGTGCTCAGGGTTTCTGCGTAGCCTATCCCGCAGAGCACCAGATGGGTATCTTCCGAGCTCTTGAAGCTCAGAAGTTATGAACGGCGAGACCAGGATGAGGAGAGAAGACAAGCAGGGTGTATGCGTGAATTCGGAGCCGTGCACTGTACTCGCTGAGTGACGCCCGGTGTCGGCATGACGAGATCGTGCGGCGATCGAATCGACGCGTGGCGGAGAACGACCGCGGCCCTATCGGAGACCCAAAGACTTGGTCTTTTCCTTGCTTCCTGCCTCTTAAGTCTCTTCGTCTAATTCCTGCCTTCGGCCCTCCGTTCGCTCTGCCGTGCGCTCTTCTTGTTCTCTGGGTTATAACTGTCCTGAGAAACAAGTCAAATGACTGATCTGTGCGTTTCTCACATAGGCTTCTTCACAACAGACTCGAGGATCGCGTTATTCTGGCGGCACCCCGGCCATCTGGTGACTGCCCTGGCGTTGCGTCGGACCGCGCGACCGCGATGCGATTTGTGAGATGTGTGCGATAGCTGGAGCTCTCTTATAATTGGCCGTGCACCCGCCCTTGCTCTCGGGTCACCTCCTGCTGCTGCTTGTGTGTCTGACCTGGTCTGTCACGAGATGAGCTCTACGGTGAACAGCGTTCCCCCGCCTCCCGGGGTCTACGTCCCTGCGGTCATCTTCTTCGACGAGAACGAGGAGCTTGACATCCCGGCTATCTCAGCTCACGTCCTTCGTCTCGCTGAAGTACGTGCATAACCTCGTATTTCCCAAGCCGATTCTTACCCGCAATTCAGGGTGGTGTAACAGGCATCCTGGTGCAAGGTAGCAACGGCGAGGCGCAGCACCTCTCGCACGACGAGCGTGCAATCACCATACGCAACGCGCGCGAGACACTGAACAAGAACGGGTTCGAGCATGTGCTCGTCATCGCCGGCACGGGCGGGCAGTCGACCAAGGAGACGAAGAAGCTCTGCGCGGACGCGAAGGCGGCTGGGGCGAGTCATGCGCTCGTCCTCACTCCCGGCGTGTGGCCGCCGCAGATGACGAGGGACAGGATCTTGAAGTTCCACAGAGACGTGAGTTTGCTCCGGTAACATATGGGTGGTATTGTTGTTCAAACGAACACGCAGGTGGCGGACGCCTCGCCCATCCCGACGATGATCTACAACTTCCCTACCGTAACGGCGGGGCTGAACCTAGACTCAGACATCATCGCCGAGCTTGGGCAGCATCCCAACATCGTCGGCACCAAGCTCTCCTGCGCGGACGTCGGCAAGCTGCACCGACTCACCTCCACGCTCCCCGCGTCCGAATTCGCGACCTTCCCCGGCTCCTCCGCCGTCTACTTGCAGGGCCTCGTTTCGGGGAGCGCTGGTGTAATCGGAGCCCTGCCAAACGTCGCGCCCAAGGCCCACGTCGAGCTGCACCGGCTGTGGAAGGCGGGCAAACTGGAGGAGGCGGCGAAGCTGCAGGCGTTGCTCGGCCACGCGGACTGGGAGCTGGGGAAGCTGGGGAGCATTGCGGGGATCAAGGCGATTGTGGCGAAGCACTTCGGGTATGGGAACACGAACGTGAGGGCGCCGCTGACGCCCAGGGATTTGGAGGCGACGGGTGCAGCGGCGACTGTGAAGTTAGAGGAGTTGATCGCGCTCGAGAAGACTCTGTGATTGGTGTGTCTTCCAGTGCAGGTGGGTGCGGTGATGTCGACAGGGTTGCAGCGACCGCCTTGTGTACAATAAGTAAATGGGTATGTCCGGAGTACCGTGAATTATGCATATATAGGGATACCGATAGCGGAAGACACGACAGCAGGACTACAGAACAGCTTAGAGCTTCGCCTTCGTCTTCGCAGCCTGGGCGCATCATCAGCTCGAGCGCTCCCTCAGTCAAGCAAGCACGACGCGCCACGTACCTTCAGGATGCCGTCGAGCTTGGTGGCGAACATCATGTTGCCCTTCGTCTTGAGCTTGCCGGTCATGAACGCCTTCTGGCCGTCGAGCTTGCCCTCCGCGAGCTGCTGGAAGGTGTCGTCGGACATGATGATCGTCACGTTCGCCTTCTGCTTCGGCGCGCCCTTGTACACGGAGCCCGTCTGCTTGAGGTCGATCGTCCAGACCGCCTCCTTGCCCTCCGCGTTCTTCACCTGCATCTCGAAGATGCCGTTCGTCTGGCGCGGGATTGGAGTCAGAGAGGCGACCTGGGGCGCAGAGCGCGCAGGGGCATACCTTCTTGATCTGCGCCTTCTTCTCCTCCTCGCTGTAGCTCTCGAACACCTGCGCGAGGGCCGCGAGGATCTCGGAGGCCTGTGTACAGCGCACATGTAGTCAGTGCTGTCTCCGCGGCACACAAGGAGTTGTGGCACGCACCTTGAACCCTTCGACCTTGATGTCAGACATGGCGGCTCTTGGTGTTGTAGTGGGCGTTCAGAAGGCGGGTTTTCGGGGATACGGCTGGTGGTGAGACGGTTATATAGCTCGAGGGTGGGCGCGGGAGCAGAAGGCAGGTCGGCGCGCGCCCATCCCCAGATCCATGATGTCTTGCGATCATGGGGACGCTAGGCGCGCATGTGATATCCCCCGGCCACCAAACCGTCGTCCTCTTTCCTGCCAACGCCTCCATGTGAAGCTGCTCATCGTATGACGTCGACGCTCGAGTTTCTCCGTCGTGTTGTGCACGAGAAGTATTTCTCTGGTAAGGTTTGCACTAGCTTGACAAAATGTGCTGAGCTAGCGCCCCGTCGTATCAAAGACGAACAAAGTCGAACCACAACAAACCGCGGAGGATGACATATGTTCGGAATTTGCAGTACCGGAACGACGATACATGACATGCTGGACGACCATCTTTCTTTGAGACATTTGAGCGATAGTCTCCCGTCGTACCATTCCCTCAGCGATCATCCGGCACTGCAAGGAGCAACGGGGCGCGTTACGGCTCTGCGTGCAGCCGCTATGCATTATATAGCATCTCCAGTTCGTGTAGGCAGATGAGGATGGTGCTTTTGATATGCCGCAGAGTACACGGTTGACAGTGAGTCTGAAGTCGGTGAGTACTAATGATGTCAATTTCTCTGAATCGAGTCTCCCTTTCTGAATGTGAACGCTCATTGGCTCTATTTTGCAGAGCCTACCTGCTGTACGGAATAGTACCCGATTTACTATGTGATGACTGTATGCATGCCCTCGCTGACGTGCACTCTTGTGCGGTCATGAAGCCCCATACTTCATAGAGGTGAGTGTCCAACAATTATCACTGCTACACTGCCGACTAAACATACAGCCCACCCACCTTGATCCATGCCCCTGCGATGGTGCATCAACACGGATACAGCTTGAGCTTCTCAAAAAAAGAGTATCCAGTTGCTATAGCCTACACCTCGGCCCTTTTGTTAGAGAACAAGGTTCTCCGAACCGTCAGCCTACCTGGCATCCTTCCTAGCTTCGCGTCGTAACCTGGCTATCGGCACCCACGTCCCGCCTGCTGTTCTGCAGCTTACCTGTCCTCCTATGACATCGTGTGCCACGAAGCCTCATGCTCTATTCGGAGTACCAGCCCGCATCCTCCGGAAGTTCGCTATTGCTCGCCGCCGCGAACGTGCTAGGCACCGATACCCGCATACGAGTATACCGCTACCGTCTTTCGATCTGCGCATGTCTCGTGCTTGGCGAAGCGCAGGAACCCCATTGCGTCTTGAGTCGTTGCTGGTGAGTATAAAAGGGCCACAAGATGCGAGTGCTTCTGGCTGGCGGAGCCTCGCCTCAGCCAAGGAATACTACGACCAGCGATGGCACTCAACGATCATGAAGAGCTCGGGAGGAACACGCGTGACGAGGTCCGCTCGCTCGGGGACGACGCAAGCCTCGACACCCTCAACGAGAAACGGCGGGCGACGCTCGCGGAGATTGACAAGGCGAGATTCTCGTATGCCTTCGACCTCTCTGTGTTCCCAAGATATTGCTGATCAGCATGACTCCAAGTTGGTTCCACGTCAGGGTATCCCTGGTGGCTGGCGCAGGATTCTTCACAGACGCGTAGGTCTCGTACATCCCTAACCATATGTTCATCTTTTACGACCAATCCGTTACAGGTATGATATATTCGCCATCAACATTGCGTCGGTCATGTTGGGATATGTCTACGGGCACGGTCAGTGAATATGCGCACGACGAGCATGCTGCAGCTCAATAGTCTTGCGCACCTAGGCCATAAGCTGAGCGCAAACCAGGACCTCGGCCTCAAAGTCGCGACGCCTGTGGGCACGGTTATCGGTCAACTGGTTTTCGGATGGCTCGGGGATGTCTTCGGGCGCAAGCGCATATGTACGTTCTGCTCGCCACTCTCACCTCCTCTCGCTGACGACTTGACCAACGGTGTTCCTGTAGACGGGTACGAGCTCATGATCATCATCGTCGGGTCCTTCGGCCAGGCACTCGCTGGGGAGGCACACGCCGCAAACATCATCGGCGTGCTCGTCGTCTGGCGGTTCGTTATGGGCGTCGGCATCGGCGGAGACTATCCCCTCTCGTCCGTCATTCCCGCCGAGTTCTCGTCGACGCGCATCCGCGGGCGCCTCATGGTCGCCGTTGGGGCGAACCAAGGTTGGGGCCAGCTGGGTGCGTCCCCCTCACTGTGTGTGATCCAATCTACTGACCATGGTGTTGCCTGGGAAGCGGCAGCGCTGGTGGGCTTTGTGATCACCGTCGCATTCAAGGACGCGCTCCTCGCGGACGACCCTGCCGTGCTCGCGCACGTCGACTACATGTGGCGCCTCCTCATCGGGCTCGGCTGCGTGCCCGGCGCGGTCGCGCTCTACTTCCGGCTCACGATCCCCGAGACGCCACGGTTCACGATGGACGTCGAGCGCAACGTGCGCCAGGCCGCGCGCGACGTGGACAGGATCGTGGCCACGGGCGCTTTCCGCGACGACCCGGACAGAGGTGCAGACGAGGGTGGGGAGCGCCGTGTGCGCGCGCCGCAGGCGTCGAGGAAGGACTTTGCGAGGTACTTCGCGAAGAGGGAGAACCTCGTGCCGTTTGCGGCGATGTGCTACTGCTGGTTTGCCATCGATGTGAGCTGTTCCTCCCTTCTCAGATGGTCAAATGAACGCGAGGACGTTGATGTGGGGTGCCGCAGGTCGCGTTCTACGGGCTCGGGCTGAACACGTCGATCATTCTCCAAGCCATCGGATTCGGCGCGCCGGGCGCGGGGGTGACGGGGACCGTGGCGGTATACGAGAACATCAAGAACATTTCCGTCGGCAACATGATCCTCGTCGTGGCAGGGCTCATCCCCGGAGCCTGGACGACATTTCTCGTCGTCGACAGTTGGGGGCGCAAGCCCGTGCAGTTGCTGGGCTTCGTCATGCTCACCGTCCTGTACATCATCATGGGTGCGCTTCAGCGTTCTGTTCGCCGCTGTACGCATACTGACAGAGTTCGCATCACACTGGGGGAGCAGGGTTCGCGTACGGGAGGCTCACCGCGTCGACATTAGGGCGGAAGGTCTTCGTCTTCCTCTACTGCCTCACAAACTACTTCTCCAACTTCGGGCCCAACTCGACCGTGTCGGTCTTCCCCGGCGAATCGTTCCCGACACGCTACAGGTCGACCGCGTTCGGAATCGCGGCGGCGAGCGGCAAGCTCGGCGCCGTCGTTTCGCAAGTTGGGTTCGGGAAGCTGGTGAACATCGGGGGCGAGAACGCGTTTGTGCCACACCTGTAGGTCTCTGGAGCGTATAACAAGGTCGTACGGCGGGCTGAGAATAGTTCGCGCTGTAGGTTGGAGATATTCGCGTTCTTTATGCTTACTGGGGCCCTGGCGACGCTCGTACTGAAGGAAGGGAAGCAGCTAACGCTGGAGGAGCTGTCAAACGAGAAACAAGAGGGTTTCATCAAAGGTCAGTGTATACTCCGGCTATACATTGCCTCAGCTGACGAGGTACATGTTAGGTATGGCGTACAGCGAGGGTGATGCCGAGGGGGACGTTCTGGGCGCGTAACGAACATCGAATGATTGGCCATACCATACTGGGCATCATCCTGTCAAGGCGCGTTGTACATTGTGGATGACGTACGCTCGACATGTGCTCGTGAGGTGACTCAGCCTCCCCATACAGTACTCCGAACGGGGCAAACGGGGGAGGAAGATGAGGAATGGAATCGAGAGAGCTGTTCTTCCTATGAGCCAGGTATGAAATTGGAATTGTGGTTGTGCTCACCACATACGCGTGAAGGTCAGCCCTCTACAGCTCCTCCTTGATGAATACGCGTTCGCTTGCCGCGCGACCAGGCCTCCCCGTATATCGATCCTCGGGGTATGCCATATAAGGGAGTGTTTCGGAGGAGAGGTACTGTGAACTATATGTTTCTATGAGAGAAATCTTAGGTCCAACTTGTGATAGCACTCACCGACTGCACGTGAAGTACATACCTTGCAGCTTTCTATCGCTCCTCCTTGATAGAAACACGTTTCCTGAGACGCGTCTTGGTGGGGGAATTCGCGCTGGACTTCCTCTCCGGGAGTGCTTCTTGAGTTGCAGTCGCTGGAAGCGGGTCCGTAGAGCTTGTTGCAGAGGATCGCGGAGCGAAGACGACAAACGTGAGGCCTTGGGCAACCATGCGCGCGACGAAGCCGAAGAACATCGCGCATATGCACGCTACACCAACAAAGACGTATATAGGGTATACGTTGCGCGCGATGCTGATTGCGATGTTGTATGGGGATAACACGAAGAGGTAGAGAACGATTTGCACGAGAACGATGACTGGAGACAGCAGGTAGGCGATGGGAGCGTAGAGCAGCGAGAAAGGAGCAAACGAGTAGCGAGCGAGTGTGGTGGAGGCGTGCGAGAGGTAGGAGAAGGAGAACGCGAGAACATGGCCGGCTGCACGCGCGAACTGGACGATCGGGGGTTGGTCGGGGCCCGTAGATGCTACCGCGGACGTTGCGTGAGCGTATGTGGTCGACACGGCTGAGCTCATTGCGCGGGTTTCATGCAGAGGGTTGCCAGAGATCACAGGATAGGGCTCGGAGGCCGCGGACTCGGCACGATAATGGCGTCACAGGAATGCGGGGTGAACACAAGCGCCCGGCGCTGCGAAGCGTTGTTTGGTCCAGAGGCTGTTGGCAAACAGATCACGTAAGGCAAAACGCTACGCCGGTGTCCCGATATGGCAGGCGTAGAAGGAACAGGACCACTTCACATCGACTTCACATCGTAAATTTCCATCGGATATCGATGCGCGCACCTTTCTCTCCTCCCCTCACCTCCTCCCACTCGCACAAATTACTCTCTCATGCTCACGCGCGCTGCATATATTTACTCGTCTGCTTTCGCGTCCTCGGAAGGGATATTTGGCCATGCTGAAGGACCGCAAGGTGTTCACGACGTGCTCTAGAAACAGTTCAGCATAACAGCTTCCTGGTACGCGTGCGGACAGAAAGGAAACCTCGACATGAAGGCCTTCCCTTCTCTACATGGTCGGACATGCTGTTCTTCAGCATAGCGCACTCTCCTTTCGGCATGTGCCTCCTCGCGGCGCCCGTGAATTTACAGCTTGGCTTGAAGATGACCGTACGGCGTACTTGTTGTGCCTGCAATGAACTTCGCGCTACCTTTTCAATGGCAGGCGGGGCATCTCATGGACGAGGATGTATCTGCTCTCGGACCGATACCCGTTCTCTTTCCCGGATAGCACCCCGGTAATGCACTCTTCCTATGGATATTGCCGTCTCTTCGCATACTAACGTCATTTCCGCCGTCTAGGAAACACTTCTGGGAAATGCGGCACGAGTGGCCTCGATGAGTCATTTCTCCGAGCCCACACCTTGTCAGCTGTCGCGACAAGGTCGCTGTTGCCAAGTTGCCACCATCGCCTTCGGTCTCTCTTCTGTCTCTTGTCCCTCCCCGCCAGTCTGTCTCCTTAGGTGCTCTCGCGTTCTACGGACGAAGGAACCGCAACCTATCCCACGACTCGTCGGTGTTTCCAGGCTGAGCAGCTGGAGTCATCTTTCCTGTGCATCTCGAGCGCTGACTGGCCACCGAGTCAGACTGGTGCTGCGACCGCTCTCCTGCACCTCCTGCTCAGCCCTTGTTCCTCTCCTACTGCATCGTTTCTTGCTGGCAATTCATCTGACCCGGAACAAGCTATCTCGCACCTCGTGAAGGTAGAAGCATTGCATAGAATATTCTGGTCAGGCCTACGGGTAGAAGCCACTACAGGAACATCAGACGGTCAACATCGTTCCCCGATACATAAGGTAGGCTGTTACGGTCCAATATAATGTACAGCAGGCAGGGCTCAAGAATATTTTACAGGTCGAAGGAAGAGGAAAGGATATCGTCCGCCAAGCGTGTCAAGCAGAAGATGTAGGGCATACGCAACTGCGGCATAGGCGAAACCGTCGTGTTCGCTGCGCGCACAGTTCAGTCCCAGCAGCAGGGGCGGGGTACCCAACACGGATGCACGCACCATAGTGGTATCTGGTCTCGTCTCGCGTGCACATCTCCGCGACTCACATATTCGCGCTGACGCTCAGACCCATCGCTCTCGCGCCGGCACCAACTGCGCCGTCCCAGCCCAAGAAGCGCTCGTTCGAAACTTTCTCCGGAGACCCGTACGAGATATCCTCGCCCGTCCACGACGAAACGCCCTTGGACCGCGCCCATACGGAGATGAAGAGTATCCGCTTCAGCTTCCGGTTCAGGAAGAACCAGTGCGAGCTCCAGAGCAGGGCGCCACGCCGCCGCCGCATAGGCCGGCCGCGGAGGACGGCGTCGGACTCGTCGCTGGAACCGGTGCTCCGCCGTCTGCTCGGCGCTTCGTCGACGTCGTAGTCGTCAAACTGGAACTGCACGCCGTCGTCGTCGTCGGACGCCTCTTCGTCGCCCACGGGGATGTCATCTTCGTCATCATCGTCGTTAGCGTGAGGGTCAAACTCGATGTCGGGCGTGTACGAGTACACCTCGCAGTCGGCGAGGTGGATGGCCTTGTCGAGGGCGCCGTATAGCGTCGGGTGGGTACCTGACTGGGCCTTGGACGGTGCGCGGGGGCTTGGGCGGACGTAGAAGTCGAGGGGCGAGGACGACGTTGGGACGGAAGAGGGGAAGAAATCCGATGAGGCCGGCGGGTAAGAGGAGTACGTACGGGGCGCGGTGAGGCCCGACCGCTGGGGGGAGACGAGCGTGGTGCTAAGCGCGTTGAGCACGCTCGCGCCGCTCTCCTCGCGGTTGAAGTGGTACGGGCGGACGTCGGAGAACTCGTGGTCGGGGAACGCGACGTTGAGCGTCGCGATGAGGAGGTACAGCGTCTTCCGTGAATGGCTCTCCTGCATTGGCCCAAAAGGGGTCATCTCGGACTCGCGGTCGAGCGCCATGTCGGAGGGGAGCGGGGGCGAGTGCGAGACCTCGTCGGCGTACGCGGTCTCGAGCGAGCGAAAGAGCTTCTTGTCGCGCTTGATGTTCTTGCAGCTGTACGCCTCTATGCGCGTGTGCACGGAGCACTCGGGGCCCTCGTGCGTGAGCGCTTGGGCGAGGCGAGAGAGCTCGGTCATCTCGATGTACTTCATCGTGTCGTCGGTAGGGAGGTGGTAGGTGTCGTGGTTGTAAGCGGTCCTCAGAGACTAACGCGCCTAAGGGAGATAGTGGAGGCTGCAGGGGGAGATTGGGGCTGCAGGCACTGCGGCAGCGAAGCTCGGTCAGAAGACAAAGTGGGCTGCGCCGATGCTCGGAGGTTGTGTCGGTCGGTCGAGGCGATGCGCTGCACAAGGATGGAGGTAGGTCACAGTCAAGTAACACGGACAGGCCTGCTGGAGGGCTGGTCCTCGCTGCGGCGGTCGTCGACGGCGGGGCGTGGGCGGGGAGATGGCGGGAGTGGTGTGAGAGGCGTGCTGTATCTGCGGGAGCGCCGCGCGGAAACCAAGCCGCTTGCACGTCATGTTTGGTCTCAGTTTGGCTAGCCTCCGACACCCGTGCTTCCCGCCAATACACCTGCAGCTCGCACGTTCATGTATGCGTGTGTATTTTGGCCAATCTCAGCTTTGGCGGAGTAATTTGCGGGGGTGCGTTCGAGGCGCGGGCCCTAGGCCTAGGGAGGAGGAGCGGATACCCGGATCTGCCCCTATCTACAGCACTGGCGGCCTGAAAGGCGCATGCATGATCTCTCCGCTGCCAGCTGAACTGTATCCTCACCCTACTCTCATCGAGACACTGGTATACTAGCTACACACAAGGTTGCGGATGAATATCCCGATGTCCAGCGCATATAGCGGCGTTCGACGTCGGGAGTGCAGATAAGCAAATAGACACTTGCCCTGAAAGGGATTCGATCGCACAGCTGCGTTCTTGCAACTATGGGCGTCTCGCGGATTTTGCCGAAGAGCGGGAACGCACTACGATCACACTTGGCGCTACCCAAAGTCTCTGTCCTCATCTGCGCTGCACGCTCATCTACAGCAACTCTCAGTCGCTGTACGCAACCATGATACCCAAACACGCGAACCCATACCTGCTGACAGAGCAAACCACCGTCGTCTCCAGAGCAGCCTTGCGTGAGGACTCTGATGACGAGCCCGAACCTCCCACCATGCACCCGGAGCGCGCACAGATGCTCGCGCGGCTGGAAAGCATCCTGAAGAGGTCGATCGAAGACGTACTCCCTCCAAGTACTCTCTCGGGAAGCCAGGACGATGGGGACGCGCCGCGCAAGAAGAAACGCCGCAAGGTGGAGGAGCCGAAGGAGGACAAGCCGGAGGAGCCTGTCGCAGTCCGTACGTCCCGACCGACTATCTGCACCGCGTGCTTTCAGCTCATCGAGTGGGCGAAGCATTCCGACTGCTGTCTGGTATGGCGCAACCGAAGCCTATCGTGCTCGCGCCCAAGGCACCTCGTGTGATCATGTACGCGGATACGTCCCTCCGCGTACCGGAGATGTCATGCTAAATGGGTCTGCAGACCACTGGCTCCTCCAACTGAGGATACGAAAGAAGAAGCGGAGCGCAGAGCATCCCGCGCGCGAGAGGTCGCCGTAGACTTCGAGTGGGTGATGGCGGAATCTCGCAAACCATACCTCGTGAGCATCCCACTTTGTATGCTTCACCGATGCGCATGCTCAGAATTGTGACCAGCCCGTACCGAACGCTAGCAAGAAGGTCAGGAGTAACAGCACGCAGGTACCTCTACCCCAGGCCCCAATGATCGTCCTCGAGCGAGCAAAGCCCGCGCCCAAGCCTCCACACGCGGCTATGGCCGACCCCACTCTCCCCGTCAAGCCCTCTCCTCATCTGCACAAAACAACATGCTGCCCCATCGTCCCAGCCGAAACCTCCATACGACCCTCTGACACCAAGAAGCGTAGACGAAGAGGCAAGGTGCGCGAGAAGCCCGCCATACAGCCCTCGTTTTGGAGGCCGCAAGAAGGCATGGGCGGGAAGAGCTTGGGCTACGCCTGGGGCTACGTGGGGAGTTGGCCTCTCGCAGAGGGCGAGACGCCGCGGTATCGACGCGACAACATGCGGAAAGCAATGCTGGAATAGCGGAACGTCCACATCTCCGTTTGACCGTCCGACCGGCTGTGGCTGTATGCGTACAACATGCGCGCCCGAATATCTACACCACTCTCTCGCTGCCGACAAAGGACTGCGGATGGACCGTTCCCCGAATGATAGCTCGCACTACAAGCTCATCTCGTCGTCCGCGGGCGTGGCGCTCTGCGCGACCTGCTTCCCTTTCGCGTCCCGGTGCTCGCGCATCTTCTGCTCCCAGTTTTCCTCGCCGCCCGGCGGTCCGCCCTTGAACCCGAACGGGCCCATCTCGGAGCTCGTTTCCAGGGCCAGCTCGAGCAGCTCGAGGACGTAGCCGTTGATAGGGTCGATGCTCAACGCCTACATGGGACGTCAGAAGAGGTTAGTGGTGGGTGACATGAGGCAGAGGATGAGGGATGGAGGAGGCGTTGTGCAGACACGTACCTCGTGATACCTGACGATAGCTTGGTCGACGTTCCCCAACAGATGCTCGGTCAAGCCCACGAACGAGAGCGCGGCGACGTGACGGTAATCGATCATGAGAACACGGAAGTACGCGTCCCTTGCATCTTCCAGCCGCCTACACGAACCGCGGAAGATCAGCTGCGCGGTGGTTGGGTAGATGGCTGCCAGGGCTCACCCGACTCTGCGCAGCGCGGTGCCGAAGTTGATGAAGGTGGGGATCCAGGCGAGCTGTGACGTCTGCACGACGTCCGCGAGCTCTAGCGCTTGCGCGAAGAACGTGACAGCGGCATCGTAGCTTCGATGATTGAGGGGATAGAGAGTGTAAGCACATGAGGGCTGCCAGTCGGGCAGAGACGGGCTTACTCTTCGTTCATGAATGCCATGACGCCGCGTTCGTTGTACAGGAGCGGGTCCGAGTCGCACATGTGGTGTGCAGCCAGCAGAGCTTCTTCCGCTAGCTTCAGGTTGGAGAGGATCATATGCTCCATTCCGACGAACATCAGCGGGAGATGAGACCTGGATATCGGTGTCAGGGTACGCGCATAAGTAGACGAGAACGGTACACACCCGGTGTAGAGTCGCGCGCATGTCGAGTACGCGGTCACCGCATGGTCGTGCTCGCCCTCCATAGAGAACGCGTGCGCGAACGCAATCCAGGCAGGAGCGAATCGTGGATCCATCAGCGACGTTTTACTGCAAAGATATTCAAAACTGCTGGCATCACTAAGCAGCGGCTCTCCTACCTGAAGTACGTCCTCGCTTCGGGGAACTTCTCCACACACATGTACCACATGCCGACGGCAAACCAGCTCGTCGCGCTTTCGGGTTCCTTCTCGACGAGATCGTGTGCGAAGAGGAAGAGCTTTGAGTTGAGATGCTTGATGTGGTACATGCACGCGACATGTAGTGGTATTGTGGCTTTGTGTATGCTCACGAGGGACAATATCCTGCGAATCATCAGCCCCAGGGCTCGCCGTTCGAATCGTACGCTACTTACCTAGAGGTGACGGCATAGCAATCTGCCCATCGCAACTGCGTATATAACGCGTCGGCAAAGCTGTAGAGCACGTCTGGGTTGTCGCCGAGGCCATATTCGTCTACCAGTCTTCGGCGGACGACTGCCTGGTCTTCCGTGTGCCTGTACTTGCGTAGCCTTGACAAGTACATGAGTCGCATAAATTCCGCGTCCGCGGGTGTCTGTTCGCGGTACGCAAGATTCTGGACAAATTCCCATTCTATGCGTCGTGTCAAGTCTGGTATCGCCTATATGCAGGAATTGTCGTACCTTCCTCGGGTGTCATCATCTCGCCGTCCACGAGCTGCTCGAATGCCTCATAACACTTGACATCCAGAGCCAACGCCTCCATGAAGCAGTTCTTCGCCTGATCTCCACGGTTCAACTTCAACATAAGCAAGCCGCGCAGGTTGCACATCGACGCCTCAATCTTGATGCCCCCGTCCATGTTCGGCGCGTCCGGCCCACCCTTCCCAGAGTTTCTGAACGGGTTGGACTCGCCGAGCATCTCCAGCGCGTCGCTCCACTTGCCCTGCCGCATCTGGCACTGAGCGGCGAGATAACGGCAAGCGACGCTCATGTCTACCAAACGCGAGACGCCGTCCTCGAATTGGATCGCGACGTCGATCATCTCGCCCGGACCCATGGGGAGACGTTGTACCCCCGGGGCCAGCTCGTCCGAGTCGAGCGGACCGCCGGTGGCTGGGGGAGGCATCTCGCGGCCCTTGCCTTTTACGTTCGCGGGCGCGAAAGGGGGTTGGAATGTGCCCTTTGCGATATTTGCGAGGGGGCCGGTGCGAGGCGGACTGGTTGGGAATGGGCGCGTGAGGAGTCTCTCCGCGCGGGAGTACTCATGTTTGAGGAAGTACGTTTGGGCGAGCCAGAACGCGTCATTTGGATCATCTGCAGCAGAGCTTAACAAGAGACCGGGGAAGGTGGGGCGTAAGCGACGTACTCGTCCAGCTTACGATCTTGTCTCCCCAGAACCCGGCGGAATCGTATAGGTGCTGCATGAGCGCGTCGTGCCGCCATAGCCGCATGCGATCCACGATCCCCCACTCATGCCCCTCTTCCTCCTCTTCGTCGTCGGCATCGTCCTGGAAGACATCCGTCGTGTCATTCGCGAGCGGATGCCTGCTTGCTGTTGTCTTTGTCCGCCTCGGCAATCGTGGGGAGGAACGGAGAGGCGAGGTCTGCAGAATCGAGCGACTGGGATCGAGGTAAGAGCGTCGGTTGTTGGACGCGTTGCTGGTGTTTGCTTCCGCGAGCGAGTCGACGAGCGATTGCGGACCGAAGGAGAAGGAGTTGTTGATTGAGTGGCGAGCGCGCGACCCAGATGGCGAGGGCAGTCGTGGTATAGCGAAGCCGCCGGTCGGAGGTGTCCCGGCCATTCTTAATTATCTCCGGCGTTTGTATGAAAATCTTGAATAGGAGTACGCCGGGTCGCGCGATGAGTACGGCTGCTCGAACACAGTGTGGGGGAGGTGAGGGTTGCAAAGAGAATCTGGACGCGCGCAGGACGCGACGCGATCTGCCACACCACGTGGCTGGACTATGGGCGTCTATGCGTGATCGCGCGCGTCTTCCAAAATTTGGGCATTTCGGCTCTCCCCTTCGCATCCTTTGGCTCCTCTCGCACCTCCCTCGTACCTCGAAATCTTTCACATCATGGCGAAGGGATCCGCTGCAGCAGACAAACCCGCGAAATTGGCGAAGAAGAAGTCCCAGCAGGACCTAAAGGCAGACGCACCCGTCAAGACCAAGAAGACGAAGCAAACAGACGAGGCCGCCGCGCCCGCTGTAGCGGAGGGTTCGTCAACAACCAAGGCGAAGAAGGAGAAGAAGAGCAAGGATGCGGTGAAGGAGCCCGAGGCGGCACCCGCACAGACGAAGGCGAAGGGTGAGAAGAAGAAACAGGAAAGCGTCGCGGAGCCGGAGGCTGCACCCGCTAAGGCGAAGAAGGCGGAGGCCGGTGAGGCCACGGACAAGAAGAAGAGGAAAGCGGCGGTCGTGGAGGAGAAGAACGAGGAGAGCACGGAGAAGTCGAAGAAAAAGCGACGGGGCTCTGTCGCTGCTGCTTCCGCCGAGACTCCGAGCAAGGGGATCGCGAAGGAGGCCGAAGCACCTACACCCCAGACAAAATTCGCAAAGAAGGGCAAGGCTCCCGCTGCTGCTCCCAAGGAGTCGCCCGCAAAACCCACTCCATCCCAGAAGGAGAGCAAAAAGGCGAAGGCGAAGGCAGCGCCCAAAGCGCCCTCTCCTGAGCCAGAGGAGTCGGCCAACGACGATAACGAGGAGGGTGAAGAGGACGGGGAGAAGGAGTTTTACGGGTTCTCTTCAGATGATGACGATTCCTCAGACGAGGAAATGAACGACGACATTCCCGGCATCGACATTGGGAAGCTGCCGACCGTCGCGAAAGACGATGAAACCGTGAAGCGCAAGCTCGAGAAGGCCAAACGGAAACCGGTATGTCACTTCGCGCGCTTCACTCTTGAGGTTATACTGACGTCTACATGCCACCAGACGGAAGACCGCGGGGTGATCTACCTTGGACGGATACCCCATGGATTCTTCGAGGACCAGATGCGCGCATACTTTTCACAATTCGGTACCGTCACCCGCCTCCGTCTCTCGCGCAATAAGAAGGTGCGTTCATACACCCAACTTCTCATAGAATATGCATACTCACGCAAGGGGCCCCACAGACCGGCAAGTCGAAGCACTACGCCTTCATCGAGTTCGACTCGTCCTCCGTCGCGAAGATCGTCGCGGAGACGATGGACAACTACCTCCTCATGGGCCACATCCTCACGTGCAAGCTCATCCCCAAGGACCAGGTCCACCCCGAGCTCTGGGTCGGCGCGAACAGGAAGTGGAGGGCCGTTCCGCGCGATCGTGTGGCGAGAGTCGCGCACAACAAGGTGAGCTCTCTGTGAGCCCCGCTATGGAGTAGGGCTGATGAATGGGTATCCGTAGCCGCGGACAGAGGAGGAGCAGGAGAAGGCGGAGCGCCGGCTGCTCAAACGCCAGGAGGCGCGGAAGCGCAAGCTGGAGGAGGCCGGGATCAAGTACGACTTCGAGGCAGTAGCATACGTGAGTCTATCCGCTCGTTGCGGTTCCACTCGGCATTCGATCGTCACTCTGAACTTGCCGCTAACGCACCCTATAGAAAAAGAAGCCCAAGCCGACCGAGGCATAGAGCATGCGTTTGTCACGACTAACGGTTTTTCCCTTCGGGCTGCGGGTTTCCATCGTCAATCCATTCCCATCCTTTCGCAGTGTTCTCAGCCCACTCGTATGACTGGCCAGGCTTTCACATATGTCTTTCCTCGATGAAATCGCGGTGCGCGTATATTCAACCGCTATCTTTTGAAACCGCTGCCGCTATCGTCGCTGCACTGGGGTCCCTGGCTCGTGATGCCTAGGCCGTCGCGAGTCAGGGACGTCCAATAGCACCCGTGTGCCTCGATGTTCTCCCCACTGTCGCGCCGCACATCGCCTCGTATGATCTCTCAGAACCATTGTCCAGCCGCTTCCGGGTCCCACATTATTCTTGTCAGCGCATCTCCGGCACGGCGGTGGCGTACACGAAGTGTCGAAGTTTGTCAGAACGACGTTCACGACGTCTTGATGAACCCTACTCAACGCATCTCCGCAATGTGAGATTGCGGAGCTTCTGTATCTGCTTGACAGACGAACGTGCATGCAGTCGCCGCGGCCCTCCGCCGGACAGTCTCCCCCTTGGGGCCGAACAAGTACTTACTGGTGCAGATTCCCAGCACAACCGTGCAGTCTATTGATACAGGAAGCGGCGTTACTGAACGCACGCATGTAATCTAACCCACAACTCTGAGCCTTTACAGACGTGTCCGTGCAGCTGCTACCCCCTTTCCGTCTGCGACATCGACGTGTATACTGCCCGTACCCCCTCGCCCTCCAGTCCTCTCACCCTCGTCATCCAGCATCCTCTGCACATATTCCCACCTCATGACCGACCTAATACCGCTCGTCCGACAAGCACCACGCAGCCACGGCGTTATGGTCGTCCGATCCGCACAGCGAGCAGACGTGGCGGCCGAGGTCCGAGTAGGAGCAGCGCCGGTCCTTGCAAGGCCCCGGCGAGCCCAGGTTCCACCGGTAGCAGATGTCCTTGCCGGCGGGGTCGAGCAGTCGCCCGTGCGAGAACGTCACGAAGGTCGGTCGCCCGCCAAGCAGCTGGGAGTAGGTGCAGGCGGCGGCGCGGTGGCCGTACCGCGCACAGACGACGCAGAGTGGGCCTGCGCATGCTGGGTCCGGCGATGAGTTCTGTCTGAAAGGGCTTCCTGCTCTTCCACTCTGTCCGTTCCCTCCGCCCACCAGTGCCTCTCTGTTCAGAAGGATCTTCTCATCCAGGTCATCCTGGCACCAGTCGCGGAACTCCCGGGTATACGCCTCCGAGCCCGGGTAGAACGGCACGCACGCCAGATCGTCGAAGTAGCGCGAGCGGACGGAGATATCGAACCTCAAGATGGTCGGGAACCAAGCCGCGAAGCGCTCCTGCCCAGCGAGGAACTCGTAGTGCTGCCTGAAGCGCTCGACGCCCGCCTCCGGCAGGAGCTGGGGCAGCGTCGCGAGGAAGTAGCCGTACGCCTCGCGCCATTCGCCGGGGGACATCGCGGTTTCGTCCGGCCAGGTCGACGTGACCACGCAGTTGACGTCGTCGTCGTGAACGACGCTGCAGCGCTCCTCGAGCTTCAGGACCGTCCACCGCTCCGTCACCGCCTTGATGGCGTGGGCGGTGAACAGCGTCAGCGGGACGTGAAACCCGCGCCGCATAGACAGTACGACTCGCCTGTCGACCTGGAGAGGGCGCGGCGCGAAGAAATCGGGTGTCTCGTGAAGGCGGGCGCGTTTCGCTGGGGGGCTGTTCGACTCCCGGGGGCCCTCGTCCGTCGGCACGACTTTCTCGAGGAGGCGCAGCAGCTTCGTCTGGGTCTCCTTGTCCGCGTCCAGCCCGAGCTCGAGCAGTCTCAAGGGAGAGTCGCTTTGGCGCAAAGTTGGGAGGATCTCGAAGATCGCGCTCGGGAGCTCGCCCAGCGTGCGGAATATGCTGGTCAACGTCCGGCTCCCTTCGCCGTTTTTGAGCTCGTCTCCGACAAGTCCCTATCTGAGGTGAGCTGCTCGATCGTATGTCGCTTCTGCGTCAGGCACCGCTCTGACCTGGCTATATGCGCCCGATGATGGAGCCTCCGCCTGCCGCGAGCGTTTCTGCGCCCCTCCACGGGCCGCGCTGGACATCTTGCCGAATGGCTGGAGAGTTGGCGAAGAGAGACGATGGGGCTCGAGTGAAAGAGCAGCACAGCGCTGGGGTCAATGCAGCTCTGTCGACGTGGTCTGGCCCAGTGACTTCCATCCTGAATAGCATGCGCTGCCATCCTTCACATCTCGTACGCACAGGGACCCTACTCTTCACAGTTCTGTCTTACAAGCAAGAACGTCGTGGTGCCCTCGCAGACAGACCCCGGCCCGGACGCATATACCTGTCGTGTGGAGCGTGCTTTCGAGACACGCAACATAGGAAGTGCACAAGCAACGGAGAGGCGACAACCCTCATTCAGTACTACCACTATTACCACTTCCTCGACGACCGATTCCATCCATGCAACGCACCGCGTCCTCCTCGACCAAGTCACAGCTCGCCGCCACACGCAACCCTACGTCGATCCATATCGCCGTTCTCAGCCACCGCTTCCCTCAGGCCCACTACTCCTAGTCCGTCTCTTCGGGCTCCACCCACGGCAACCCCACTATCCCTGTGGTCAGCGGCGACGAAGATCCTCGCGAAGAATTCGCATTGACTCGTCGTTGAGATGCAGCCTGTACTCCGCCGAGCCCGGCTTGAAGGCGACCCATGTTTTGTCGTGGAAGTAGCGATAGCGCACCGAGATGTCGAAGCCCAAGATCGCCCGGAAGTTCTGCACAAAGTCGCGCTGGCCGTCGAGGAACTCGAAGTGCCTCCGGAAGCGGTCGACCTCCACCCTCGGCAGGAACGCAGGCAGCGCCTTGAGGAACCAAGGGTACGCCTCGCGCCAGTCGACGGGCGACATCGCCTCCTCGGCGGGCCAGGTCGTCTCGTCCACGCAGGCGACCTCCTTGAAATCGACGTCGCAGCGCTCTTCCAGCTTCAGCTCCCACGGGTGTCTGTTCACCGCCGCGATCGACTGGACGGTGAACATCGTGAGCGGGACGTGGAACCCGTTCTTCAGCGACATGATGAGCCGATCGTCGACCTCTAGGGGGCGCCGCGCGAAGAGGTCTGGTGCGTCTGGAGAGACATGGATGAGACCGTCTGGGTCTGGAGGCGGCGTGTCAGACGCGGTCTTGACCGAGTTGTTCCGAGTCTCCGGCGTCGACAACATCTCCCAGATGCACAACAAGTCGACCTGAGTCTTCCTATCGCTCTCCAGCGCTATCTTGAGCATCACCAGCGTAGGCTCGGGAGAGGACGTTGCGCAGGCTGCGCCCGATTGCGTGTTCGCCGTTCGAGACGCGTCTTCGACAGCACCGCCGCGCGACTCCGCACGCCCCTTCTGAGTGGCGTGGCTTTGGCCCGTCTGACTCTGGCGAGACTGTTCCCCAGCGGTCTCATCGGCTCTCTTCCTCTTCAGAGTGGGCTGCGCGGTTCCTGTTCTTGCCTCGTCGCCCTGACTATATGCGGCTGAATTCCGTCTCTCGCCTGTCTGCTGGGGTCGCACTTGCGCAGCTCCGGGAGTGCTAGCCATTTTCTCCGATGGGTACAGACACTGTCTGTGAGGCTTACAGCTGAGAGCGTGTTCGTGTGCGGCGCGGCAAGAGAAGGGAGGTGGGCGTGACTGTCAGAGAGCAGCTCATTGTCAACTCGCCTTTTGTACCTGCCGGTCGACGTGATGATGGACTCTACGAAGGAAGCCATGCAACACCAAACGTCCATCATTCTCCCATGCCATACACATCCTGGGCGTCAAGCGCTTCAAAGCTTCGATCTCCCCACTCCAAATCCACCCGCCACGTCCGCTCGCTTCTCGCCGTCCGCACGCGCCGTGTCCCCGTCCCCGCTCCGCCGTCCTCCTCGTCCCTCTCCTGCAGCATTCGTCCCCTTCGCATCGCCAGACTGCTTCCCCTTGTCATGCGCGACCAGCTGCGGGTTCTCCTCCTGTGGTCCGCTGAGAGTGTCCTCAGGCTTGTCTTCTGGGCGGATTTGGGACGGCTCGGAGGGTTCGGAGAAGGACGAGGGCGGGACGATTTCTGCTTTCTTGGTATGCATTATCGCGTTGACTATGAAGACTGCTCGGGCTATTAGGCTGTACAGTCTCAGCGATGTATGCTATACGCGTTAGCGCGTGAGCCGCTGTGAGCACTGTGCACACTGACCTTGGGCGGTTGGATGTATGTGGAGTTCGAGCCTGAGGTGTACGCTTAGGAGACAGCCTAGCTAGCACAGGACAACGAAGGCGGTGAACGCAGGTTGGTTGACGGAACGGCGGGCTCAGACTCCTTGCAGGCAGCCGTATACGTCATGTCTTCTTGCGATCGACGATGGTTCGACGTGTGTCATGCAGAGTATTGCGGAGCACCCAAGACAGGTGTGGCGCACTCCTTCGCAGGCCGATCCACAGGAGTTGCCTTATCAAGAAAGTCCACCGGGCATCCCGGCGCCACAGCGCTTCTTCTGCGTCGTTGCGACGTTCGAGGCGAGCACGAGTCCGACAGTAGATCTATACTCAGCAGTCGAGTCGGAGAGCCAGGAGAACGTGAGTGATTTCTGGTTTGTGATAGCGATGCAGAAAAAACGTCTACATAACTACTCGATACACACATCCAACCCACATCCTTCGTCAACCGAATCTCACCGCTGTTCCTTGCGCGCCAACCCTCAACGGACAAGAGCACGAACGAGATTTTTTCGCCAAAGCGAGGTACTAGTAAGGTTACAACCCAACAACATGAAGCATCGCGCCTGCTGCGAGTACAATAATAACGGGTCCGGTGGTATGGCGCGCGGATACAAAGGGGCGGCGGGGAGTGCATGGAGGGGACGCAGAGGTGTGTGGATGCGCATCGAAACAGGAATGTGCTCTATGCTGGGTTGCGTTCTGCAGCAACGCCTACAGCACGGGCAAATCAGCACATGTGGGATGGCGTGTAGAGCGAGGGGAGAAAGCTCACCATCAATGAAGCCTTCCTGCTTCTCGCCAGAGATCTCCTCGAGACTCCTCTGGTTCGTCTCCGTGATGAGCAGAGTCGAGAATACACCCGTGAGCATGAAGAATGCGAAGATCTCGAGCCTGATGTTCTGATCAGTCGAAGCACAAACCGAAGCAAATGGAACACACGCACAGATGCTTCACGAACGCGTTGTGGCCGCCGATGTTGACCAGCTTGCCGAAGCCGACCTGCGCGACGATGGCGCCAAGCTTGCCGCTCGCCGCGGAAATACCGTGCGCCGTGGAGCGGTAACGAGTGGGGAACGCCTCGCCGGGCACGATGAACGTCGTCGTGTTGGGCCCAAAGTTCTGGAAGAAGTTCGTGAGGCAGTAGAGGAACACGAACGCGTTCCGGCCCGACTCCGACGCGTTCAGCTTGTCGTACGCGAAGCCCATGATGACGAAGAGAATGGTGAGCATGATGAAGCCCATGAGCTGGATCGGCTTGCGGCCCCAGCGGTCGATGACGAGGAAGGTCGCCCAGTACCCGGGGATGAGGCCAGCGACGGAGAGGACCATGTTGCCGATCGTGATGTTCTTCAGATTCTGGAAGACCTTCGCGGTGCCCGTGAGCGACTTGTCGGGGGAGCCGAAGCCGATTGCCGTGAGGATGATGGACGAGTTGAGGCCGAGGCCGTAGAACGCGATGTCGAGCGCGAACCACGAGTACGACGTGCCGATGAGCAGCTTCATGTTCTCCCAGCGGCCGAAGTACGCGGCGAAGTCCTTGCGCGACGCCTTGGGCGCCTGCACGCGCTGGACGGGCGCGTCGGGGTCGACGTAGTACGAGCCGGTAGTGAGGAAGTTGTCCACGTCCTGGGTGGCCTGCTTGACGTTGCGCTCGACGTCCATCGTGAACCGCGGCGTCTCGGGGATGGTGAGACGGAAGTAGAGGGCGACCGCGCCGGGCACACAGCCGAGACCGATGAGCAGACGCCACATGAAGTCGACGTGCGCGAGGGTCGCGGGGTCGTCGTGCAGCAGAGCGCTCTTGAACGCCACGACGACGATGAAACCGACGAGGGCGGCGGCTATCGGAGTGAATGTCAGGAGATGCGCAGAAAACGAGCAGCGGGATAGACGTACAAAATTGACCCCAGCCCTGGTTAGCAAAGACAGCCGTCATAAGGCGACCGCGCAGATGCGTCGATGCGAACTCGGAGGAGATGACCGCAGAGAGCGGATAGTCACCGCCGATTCCGACCCCCATGATGAAACGCCAGGTGACGAGGACACCGATAATGGAGACGGCATGACCGTGACCGGCGATCGCTTGGCCAAATGTCGCGATAATGATGAGCATCAGCTCGACACCGTCTGTTTGGGAGTGAGTGGGATCGGCGGTACAAGAGGAGAAGGCAACTCACACATCCGCTTGCGACCAACGATATCCGCGAGCCAACCGAAGAGCAGCTGTCCGACGAGAGTACCGACGGGGGTCGCCACCTTGATACCGAGGTCCTGGTTCGGGGTCAACGCCTGGCCGGGGCCGTAGACGTATCCCAGCATGGTCGACGCGATGTTGATGGCGAAGATGTCGTAGGCATCGGTGAAGAAGCCGACACCTGCGACCATGCAGACCTTCACATGGAACCAACTGCAGGCATTGCGGTTCAAAGCGCTGAAGACTCATTTGCAGGATAGGAGGACTACTCACGAGAACTTGGCAGAGTCGATCTCAGCGAGGGCGGCCCTGCGCTTCTCGTCGAGCGCGTAGGCGTTGACATGCGCGCCCTTGGTCAGGCTGGGGATCTGGTCCTCTGCGCTGCTCGTCGAAGTCTTGTCGGCCACGTAGGTACTTGCCATCTCGAAGGAGCGCGAGTGGTAGTAGCGGGCGAAAGGGCGGGAGGGAAAGCGTGGGTCGGCGAGAGGGATGGGGAGAGCGCTCTGGCGGCCATTGGGCTGCTTTTAAGTTCCAAGGCGACGTCCCCGGCAGCTGGCGTCCCGCATTCATGATCAAACGAGCACAAGCCTGGGCGGACGCAACTTTCTTTTGGGCGACAGTTTTCGAGTCCAAGAACAGCGTCGTTCCTTGCACGTTCGTAGTAACCAGCCAATCACAAGCCTGGTGGCCATACCATATATGGGAATGCGAGTATTTCATGCACGTTCTCGAATAAGCGCCCTGCCGTTCTCTCTCTCTTACACTTTCTTGTCCCCGGCGGGGTCGCCAAGATGTCGCTCGCCGAGGCCCCGCGCCGCTACTCCGCAATGGCGCATATTCCACCGACGGCGGTGGATATCTTCTCCCGCCTCGTCTGAACACCCTCATCCAGGTACGCCCTCGAAAGAGTCAAGACCCACACGACACCACACACATTCGTCAAAATTGAGCGATCTCTGGCGCAGCGGAGCCAGGACAAGAGGACCGTGATGACATACGGATCACGATCAACTCCGTGTCCCGCATTTGTCTAGGTCTCTTCGCGTCCGACAGCGCCTTGCTTCTGGACCATGTGGAAATGTGCGGCCGTACAGCTTTTGCCGTGCGCCGTACCTTGCCCAACGGCCATTGCATTACGGCGAACGTTCGACTCGCAAGACCCGCTTATTCCCGAGTGTCGGGATTGACAACGGCTTGCCCCATCGCCCGTCCCCAGGCGATCAACTAGGGTTTCTCTGCGGCTATGCGTTCTGCAGACCCGTGCTGCACTGGTGATTGTTGCTCCGTCTCATCCACGTTTGCCCAGTAGTACTCCCCGGATAGTACTGGGCAGACGTGAGAGTAAATACTACGAATCCGGAGATGTATTTTGACTCACCAGTTGCACGGAGTGAAGACGATGTGCGGAAGATACCCGAGATCTCCTCCGCTTCGTCACAGAATACACGGGAAGATCTTCTCGATCTCGGTCAAATACCGCGTATTATCTGGCTGCTTGTTTTGGTATGCTCCTCCACAGTCCATCTATGCTTCCTTGCCATGGAACCTTCCCCGTGCTCACATGCAGTATATTTGAGTGCCTGTCTCCGCATCGCGGGCACGTTGACTCTATCCAGCCACGCTTCTTCCAGGTACCACAGACTCTCCAGATCTCGGCACGTATAACCATCGCCTCGCGTGCGATCAGATCGCGATAGGTGCGCGGGAAGCAGTACGTCAGGTTGCGTTCGACGCTGCCTTGCGCAGACGTCGTGGCTCCGCTGCGAGTCAGAGTGGCTTCGACCCAGTCGGCCTACTTGACTCAAAACGCTGCAGTTGCGGGGAAACACTCGTCGGCCGAATGTCGAGATGTCCACATGCGGGACGCTTACTATCGTGGTTCACGATCCGGACCTTACACGTTTGCTGTCAAAGGTGCGCTTCCCTGCAGTGCGTCCCCCGAACCTTGAGCCACACAGCCTGGGCCGTGTGGTACCGTCCGGTCGAGAAATCGCGTGCATTGTATGCACTCGTCCACGCTGCCAGGCGTGCGGCGGAATGTCGACATCTATCGGCCCGCTGGATTCCCTCGATCGTGACAGCGTAGGCTGGCTCGGGCGTCGTGTGCCTCACCTTGGAAGGGTATAAGGCCCCGTGGCCCCTCCTGTCTCTCTTCTTCGCCGTGCCCCCCGGTTCGCTCCCTTATGAAGGGTCTCTTTCCGCGAGCACAGCGCGCCCAACGACGGAATGTCCCGATTGAGTACGCCGTGAGTCTGTGAACGACCTCCATTCCCATACAATCGTCAGCATGGTGGGAACAGCGCCCATAGGAGAAGATGTGCGGCGTATCCAACTTCCGTGCTTCTCGGGCGCGGTCAGTGGCTTCGTGGGGGCTGCGGCCAGACGTTCTGAACCTTGGAGGGAGGTATGTCCGGGTCCTCCGCGGTATTCCGGCCGTGATCGTCAGCCGCAGGATGTACTAGGTTCGGTGTACTTGCAATTGCGGAGATGCCGGGGTAACTCTGGTAATGGATACTAATTGTTTGTGGCGTCAAGGCTTAGCTGGTCGAGTATAGTCGTCCATTAGGCTTGCTGGGCCAGAGCTTGTGCACGGTAGTTGCTGTATCATATGGGCCGAGGGGGCACCATGCTTCTCCGAGTCGCCGCTGACAAGGGCTGTGCCCATACGATTCAGGCCGGCAGCCGCTGCGAGATGGGCGGTACATCCCCAGTAACGCTCCGCGGCGATGCGGCGGCACGGCAGGCTCCACCTGTTGGGCTTTGAACAACTGCCCTATCGCGCGTCCCGGTGCCGGAATGTCTAGAGGCCCCCTGGCCAGGCACCTCAACTTCCAGAGATAGTTTGCTCACTACTAGGCTCAGATGCCGCTGCCACGACGGCCTGCGTAAATCGGCCGCGGCAGTGCACTTCACCCTCAATTTCAGAAACACCGTCAGATACCGGCACAGACAGATCCTGGTAAGTCTTTGGAAGGGCCTTCGAAGATGGAGATGCATGGTTCGCCGTGTTTCCGATGAGCAGAACTCTAATAGGACGGCAGGCATTTCCGGCGTCTTCACACAGGCGGAGAGGCCCGAAGGCTCGACGTCCGACTCGTCATACAAAGCCTTGCCCCCGTGATGTAGCCTGCTTGACAGGTGCGTCATCACCCTCACCAGGGCACGCTACATATTGTAGATCATGTACCCGCTCGGGTGCCAGTGCCTGCATAGTTTGCGGTCTGATCGTATTGAATCCCAGAAGTTGTGTGATAGCGCACATCGAAGAAGAGATACTTGTTGATCTACGGCTGCTGTTCCTTACAATGCCGTGGGACCAATATGCACAGGTATACAGTGCCTTCTTCCCTACAATGATAAGTCAACGGCGGCTGCTACAGGGGGCACTTTTGTGCTTCACTCTACCGGTTACGTTTGCGAGGGGGACTGCCGCGTCCTAGTTCGTATTGCATAAAGCCTGAGACAGCACCGGAATCTGTATGCCAAACAGGGCCCGCGAGGCAGGAGGTACCTCTCGTATAAGACACGAATGACTCGACTCCGCTGTCGAATGCTTTTTCCAGATCCAATGTCTCGGAGCGAGCAGAGTCAGCAAAAGTCGCAGTGTGTACCGATTGAAAGAGAACCAGCAGTATCTTGGGGACAGGCTCCGGGGTGAAACACGTTAGCTGTGGTGGTTGGTAGGCAGGAGCGTGGCTCAAGCGCTCAAGCGGCCAGACTCGTTGCAGTAGTCGTTACGTAGCCTCAAGGCGGTAGACGCCGGTGTTTCTCTCTCTGCTTTGGACGTCTCCGACGAACGTTCTCCACGACGGCGAGAGTTGTGTCTCTCCTGCAGGCCTCTAAACGACTCACTCGCTGGTGCACCTGTTAAGATGCAGATGCGTTAAAATATACGACGTCTTCCAGTAACCTCAGCCTGGCTGACATGTGGCTCCAGTTGGCCCTGAATATTGTGGCAGAATTTGGTCGTCATTCTCAAGGCGCAACTGTCTTCTATAGCTTCTGATGGACCAATTATCTCTCTATCTGCGTGCAAACCCCCCATCCTGGATGCCGATGTGAGGCATCCTCACCTAGTCGGAGCCGGAGGTTACACTGGTGCGGCTTCAACATCATGATGATTCTACTTGAGCGATCTTCTAATTGCGGCACGTCTAGACCACGCGTCAGCTCTCGGACCTCTACAGCGGGCATTCAGCTCTCGGACCTCTTCAGCGGGCCAGGTGATCAACAATTGCCGAAGAGGGCAGTCGGACGTGACTTCGCGATACTGCGTCTCGCACGTGGGCCTACTCTTCGTTGCAATTGGCGGTCAAGAGGATCCTGGGAGCCCGCCGGCTTTGCAGGCACCAGCGCTGTCGCGGACTGTTCGGATTGTGGCGAGATCTGTTCCAATCCGTCCTCGCCGCCTGACAGCACCCCGGCGGCAATGGCGAGAATGGGTTGTCCTCTCCCAAGCAAGCCACCCGCAGTTGTCACCGTACTGGCGCTTCCTTACATCCGCTCTGTGTCATGGACGGTTCCGGACGCTTGCGGTCAGCAGAGATCTTGGATAGGTACGTGTTCCAGAGCGTTCAGATCTGCCCGTCTGGACTGAGGGAGCCTTCTACTATAGCCGCTGTGAAGCTTCAGGAACAAGCCGCGGCGCTCGCCGGACTCTTGGGAGGGCTACGCCGAGCGCGAGCTAAATCCCCTTATGTATAAGTACAGGCGCGTCTCTACATGAAAGAGTTCGCTCTTCCCGCAGGCTGTAACCGCTGGCCAAACACGACATCCATGAGGGCGCAAGCCCTTGCTGCTCACACAAATACGTCTACCATACTATGACCATGCGTAGCCCCACGTCTACCTCAATGGAGCACATCAAGGCGAAGGTCCTCAGTGATCGAAGCACGGGCCATGAGGGCATGATCACGCCGGCAGCTGCACATGGTGTCCGTCACTTGAACGAGACCCGACGGGCTCTACTCTCAGAGATCGACAACGCGAAGTTCTCGTATGTGCTCATGTCTTTGTACCCGGTTTGTACCGCACTCACATTATGTCCGATGCAACGCAGTTGGTTCCACGTCAAAGTTGCATTCGTTTCTGGGGCCGGTTTCTTCACCGACGCGTAAGTCTCCGCAGCAATGCGTGTTCATAGGCTGCGGGACTGATCGTATCTTTCCTTTTCAATCTCACAGCTATGACATATTTGCGATCAACATAGTCTCGGTCATGCTAGGGTACCTATACGGTTCAGGTATGCCCTCGTGCACACCTACATGTGTATGCAACTGCATGTTGACGCCTGGCAGGCGCCGAGTCCGGTTTCTCAAGCCTGCCCAATCGTACCCTTACCACAAGTCAAGAAGTGGGAATCAAGATCGCCACCCCTGCCGGTGTTCTATTTGGACAGCTGCTGTTTGGGTGGCTTGGGGACCTTCTCGGCCGCAAACGCATTTGTACGTTACCACCCTAGTATTCACTACTAGCTTCACACCGTGTAGTTCCGCTGACCTGGCCACAGATGGCATGGAACTCATGCTCATCATCGTGGCGACTTTCGGCCAGACGTTGTGTGCCCCGGGCGTGGGTATCAGCATGATAGGGGTGCTGACCTTCTGGAGATTCTTGGTACGTCTACTTCGGGATCGACATTAACGTGTTGCCTGATGTTTGTGGGTGATGCAGATGGGTATCGGAATTGGTGGAGACTATCCCATTAGTGCAGTCATCTCGTCCGAGTTCTCCTCAGTCTACATACGCGGTAGGGTCATGACTGCCGTTTTTGCCAATCAAGGCTGGGGTCAGCTCTGTGAGTACCAACGTCGTCAAGACACCGCTTGTCTGCTTCTAACGCTCTGAACCCTCGTCCTCCAGGTGCTACCCTCTTCTCATTCATAATCGTCTCCGCATACAAACGCTCCTTTGTGCACGACGACCCCTCCGGCGTCCTCCACTCCATCGACCAGATCTGGCGCATCATCATCGGGCTCGGGTGCGTCCCCGGCGCCATCGCCCTCTACTTCCGTCTCACCATACCGGAGACCCCGCGCTTCACGATCGACATCGAGCGCAATATCCGCCAGGCGGGGCGCGACCTGAGCATCCTGCTCGTCGAGTCGGAGACGTACACTGTGGACCCGGACGCGGTCGGTCAGAGGGTCATCGCACGCCAGGCTACGCGAGACGACTTCCGGTCCTACTTCGCGAGGTGGGAGAATTTGAAGATCCTCATCGGTACCGCGTATTCCTGGTTCGCTCTGGACGTAAGCTACACCGATGCCTCTCGCTTCTCAGTAGCAACAACTGATAGCCATGTGCAATCGTAGATCGCCTTCTACGGTCTCGGGCTGAACTCATCCATCATCCTGAGCGCGATCGGTTTTGGCTCACCCAAGAAGGGCCTTCCACCCGGCGCCGCAGTATACCAGGCCCTTCATAACGCGAGCCTCGGTAACATCATCCTGTCGTTGGCGGGATTGGTTCCCGGATACTGGGCCGCCTTCATCTTCATCGACCGCTGGGGGCGCAAGCCGATCCAGTTCATGGGCTTCGCGGTGCTCACGGTGCTATTCCTGATAATGGGTACGTTTTCCTCCTCCTCGTCGCGCCACTATATCAACATTCTCGCTGACGCGTGACATGTCTGGTACTAGGCTTCGCGTACGACCGGATGTACGCGACGGCGGGCGGGCGCGCGGCGTTCGTCGTGCTCTACTGCTTCGCGAACTTTTTCCAGAACTTCGGGCCGAACACGACGACGTTCATCGTGCCCGGGGAGGTGTTCCCGACGCGCTACCGCGCGACCGCGCACGGCATCTCCGCGGCGAGCGGCAAGTTCGGCGCGGTCGTCGCGCAGCTCGCGTTCCAGTGGCTCAAGGACGTGGGTGGCCCGAACAAGTTCCTCGACCACATGTAAGTACCGTGGCACGACTTTCTTGCGCGTGCGTGAAAGTGGGTGCTGACTGGAGGCCGGGGTAGATTGGAGATCTTTGCGTTCTTCATGTTCACGGGCATCCTGTCGACGATGCTGATACCCGAGACAAACCAGAAGACGCTCGAGGTGCTCTCGAACGAGAGTCAGGACGATTTCATCCAACGTGAGCCAACCCTCCGCTCCTACGCCGAGCTCCTTGCTCATAGACATATTCCTCGTAGCGGTACCCGCGTCGGAGTACGGTACCGGTGGGTACATGAGCGGGTTCGCGCAGACCCCGATCAAGCTGCGCCCGCTCGAGTCGCCACTGGAGAGCCCCTCGCGTCCGCCCACTGCATTCTCCTCATGGGGGATCCGGAAGGGCTCGGTGTCGTCGCACGACCGATACGCGAACATGTCTGACTTGTCGGTGATCTCGTAGGGGAGTCCTTGCCAACGTCCTGTCCTTACTCTGTCTGCTATGCGTGTTCGCATTTCTTGGTCTGGTAGTAGAACATCCTGGGGTCCGTGCGGTTCTATCTCGTCGAGAGGAGGCTGGGGAGAACGTGTTCTATGGGTACATACCTGGGTTCGCATGATGTGTTGAATATGTACTGTATGAAGCCTTGCACTTGAGCATTCGATGAGCTGTTGGTCTGCTGCGTGGCCGCTGGGTAGCCTCGTGTTCAGTAGTAATGCGATGTTGATTGATGAGAGCATAACAGAGAAGAAAGAATGAAGTATGTACAGACATGTCATGGTGCGTGATAAAATCTCTAGAGAGTGAAAATGGAAGGCAAAGAGGGTGTGGTTCCGGTGCCCGAAACGGGGACTCAGCATAATATCATTGTTTTGTTCATAACCTTGGGGATGGGATGCGTTGACCTCCGACAACGAGGAGTCGGGGCTCTCGCGCATTGAGGTTCTGGTGTTAGTCATCAGAGTACTCGGAATCCGACGAGCAGACGGACGACACGGTAACAGAGTGCTTCCGAGGAGGGATCTCCCAGCGGCTTGGCGCCGGCGCCGGGGGCGGAGGCGGAGAAGGGAGCCTCTTTGTCGACGCCTTGTACGCAACCTTCTTGAGCGGGGAGGACGTCTTCGGCGTGAATCCGTCCGCCGCCGTCTTCCTGAACCGCGCTTGGCCGACAGGGGGCTCCGGTTCAGCCACTGGGGCGGCGCGGGCGTTGCGGGGGCTCGTGCGCGAGGAAGATCCCGCCTTCGACGGCGAGGAGCTGCTCGACGAGGACTGCGCCTTGCTGCTGCTGGTTGGTTGACGGCTCGTCTGCGTCGGCTGACAATTCTCGAGGCCGGGCGGCGGCCCCAGGGACTGTTGGGACTTTCGGTACCGCTTTGCGTCCTCGTCGTCCTCGATGATGAGCGGGTTGTGGATGGAGCCCGGAGGTGCAAGCGGGGGCCTTGCGCCGGTGAGTTCGTCGAAGTCGTCGGGGGAGGGAGCGCGCCCCAGGTGCGGAGGGAAATCGTCCTTGGGCCCGACGGGTGGGTCGATGTAACGAGGGTCCATCGGGGGCGGGGTGCAGTAACGGTGCTGCAGAGCAAAGCGGTCAATACTTGTGGCTCGTGGTATGAGCGTGAGTGATCTGCTCACATCGACAACGTTGAGGGGTACGTCCGGGACGCCCTTCGGCGGGTCGGGGATGAAGTTCACGTTGTTATATCCGGGAGTCCACTCGACATGCGAAGGCTCGAGGCTTCCGTTGGGCCACTGGTAGGTGTTTTCAGGCTGACCGCCGTTGCGAACGCGAGGCATCTTGACTTGGAGTAACCGAGAAAGCGGAATGTAAGCTGTGGAGTAAGGCGAGTAGTAGCGGTGAGCTGGTGAGTGGAGACACAAATTGTAGCTGGAGGGGAATATATATCGTCAACCGAGGTCCAAGCTGCCCGTGGCGTGAGTGCAGTCTGGCTTGCAGCGACCGCAGAAAGACCCGGGTGGTCCAAGCGAGGCTGTCAGACAAAGCGCGTTGGTGGGCCGAAGCGGAGCAAAGCACCTGGCCAAGCGTCATGACCACAGTTCATAGTAGCCAGATTCCCAGGTTGATATATTTCATCAAAAGCGCAACAAGAGAACGCCGTCTGCAAACTGCGCGAGCTTGCAGTCGTCGTGGCCATGAGGCAAACTCGGCCGACGCCACACAAAGCGTGCTTAAGCGCGAGCGCCTGAGCCCGCCTCCTGCCAAATCAGGTTAGATCCCGCCTCTGGGCTCGCCGCCAACCCCTCTTTCCTCCCTCCACCATGTCCTAGTGTACGCAAGATGACCTTGCACTCCCTATTCACATTCTGCCATGAGGACCACTGTAGCTAGTCCTTGTACCGAGGATGAGAAGGCTGTGAAGGTGCACACACCTGGGTTGGTTGCCCATTGTCTACCGAACAATAGCCAGGAACGCGCGAGGCTGCCGCCCAGCACGGTCAGCCGTAATCGAGTATATATCGATGTCCACGCACACTCAAGTGTCCTGTCTCCCACCCTGCGGTGTTTCCCTGGTTGCTCTGCCTGTCTTTCTCTTCTCGGGCCTGGTGCTCGCTAGACCGCCTGCTAGACATGCTCTCGTTCGTCACATTCTCGCTGATCTTCGCGTCTTGGGGCGTCAATGTAGTCCGTGGCCATGCTTGTGAGTCTCGCACGTCCTCGCGCCCGGTCGTATATGGCATCTGACCACGGTGTACAGCGATCTGGCATCCAAGCATGTACGGCTTCAACGTCACCGACAAGACTTTCCCCTACGACAACCGCCCGGTTGCACCTCTGACAAACTACACGTTTGAGCAATGGTGGTTTCACGGACATTTGGACTATCCGCCCAACCCTGGCGACTTCTTCGAGCTACCCGCTGGCCAGGTTGCGACTACAGAGATCGGGTGCAACAAAGGCGCCACCACCTGGTTCAACTCCTCTGAGGGCGGGGACATCCGCCAAGGCGATAATCCTTGCCCAAACAGCCCTCCATCTGCGTACCATACCACTGGATTCAGCGACCTCAAGGGCTGTGCGCTTGCCATTGCGTATGAGTCGGATGTCACCAAGATCCAGCCGGAGGACTTCACGGTGTTCAGCGTGAACCAGACGTGCGTGTGGACACGGTTCACCGACTTCCCGGTACCGGAGAGGATGCCGCCATGCCCTGAGGGCGGATGTCATTGTGCATGGTTCTGGATACACTCGGTACGTAAATCCTGCTGTTCACGCTACACACCTTTCCTCAAACACGTGGCTAGCCTGACAGTGGTGGTGAACAAAGTGAGGATGACTGGATGAAAAGACACCTGACTATATGCTAACCGCTCTATAGACTACATGACTGGCTTCAAATGCAACGTCACTGGCTCAACTTCCACAGTACCATTGGCCAAGCCGCAGCTCCCTCGTCGCTGTGGTGCGGACCCGGACTTCAACAAGCCTGAGGCTGTCCCAGGCAACTGTACCTACGGCGCGAAACAGCCATTCTACTGGTTTCAGGCCGAGCGGAACAACGTATGCGCCCCCCTTATGTATCATCCCGTCGTCGTACTGAGGCTGACAATCGGCGCAGATGTTCGAGGGCACGTACGCGCCGCCATTCTACACGGACCTGTACAACTTCAAGGACGGCGCGCAGAACGACATCTTCGTGGACTCGTACGCGGAGATCCCGCCGCCCAGCCCGAACTCGACGGTCGTCCCGACGCTGCAGCAGCCCCAGGCTACCTCGTCCACGTCCACGCCCTCGCCCGCTCCCCCTGCGCGCACGCAGCCGTCGGATCAGGTGCCGTTCGGCACGCCGCCTGGACGATGCTCCGCATGGTATGTCTTGTCGACGTGTTTGCGTGTTGTGCTGGCGCTGACTCTCTGGATGTGTTGTGACAGCAAACGCCGGCCCGCGAACGACCTGCAGCGCCGATCCCCGCTTGCGTTTGGCTGGCTTGCTCGTCCAGAGACGAAACAGAGAGCGTTCAGTCTCTGGCACCTGTTCTGACGCGCCTTTCGATCATAGACCTGCAACATTGTATCGTTAGTATCCCGCAAATGTATCGCTATTTCTTTTTGATGTCTCATCGCGCTGTTGTGGGCATCTGATTGCTTGGACCACCCATCTGTGCTTGAGCGGGTCTGACTGCATCTGAGTTGATGCACAACAAGCAGCGAGTCTCCGCGCGCTGCAACTCTCAATACGTGTTGTTCATGATGTTCTCATTATAGTATAGCATATCGGCGATATTGTACAAGCATACATACAGGAGGAAACGAGATGTCCGTGATGGGTATCGTAGGAAGCGTCACAAAGTGTCCGTGCGTACATTACATGGCTCAGCAAGAGTCCGTCTACACATACATCACAAATCTTTCAATCCGTCCCGCGTCAAACGATCGGCTGGCGCGCGGCGTACCCCATCGCCGCCTCGTCGTCGAACCGCCTGAACGCCGCGCACGGCATCGGCATCGGCGACGCGAGCACGATCGGCGACGGCGACCCGTCCGCGCAGTGGTGCGGCCGCAGCGCGGGCGCCGCGGGCACGCACGGGGTGTGCGCGGGCGCGGGTACCGGCGCGTCGTCCGCCAGGTCGATCGTCTCGAACCCGTCGTCGTTGTGGTGGTGCGCGGGCTCCGGGGTGCTCGGCCAGACGGGGAGGGGCAGGAGCCCGAGCGAGATGCCGAGCCCGACGGGCTCGTGGACGCGCTGGGTCTCCTCGGTCTCGAGCTCTGAGGCGGCGGTGGTGGAGAGGGAGGGAGAGGGGGAGGGGGAGAGGCCCATGCGCGCGCGGAGCTCCTCGAGGGAGGGGAGGTCCTCGATGATGGGCTGGGCGTGGACCACGGCGTAGTGCACCGGGCCGGAGGGGCTGGACGTGAGCGCGGCCTCGTCGACGTTGCCGTCCGAGTCGTAGAGGTAGCGGTCGACGTCGGAGTCGTCCGAGTCGTACTCCTCGGGGACAGCGATAGAGTTCGCATGAGGACGGCAGTCGGTGATGTCCTGCTCGAGCTCGATATCTACGAACGCGGTTTCGGCGTCGTCGACGTCGAGACCGGAGAAGCTGGTGGTGGTAGTGGTTGTGGTGGTTGTGGTGGTCCTCATGATCATGATCTCCACCACATCCTCCTCCTCGAGCATCGGTGCGGCGTGCGTGGCGATGCGCCTCTGGATGTCCTCGAAGGAGGGCAGCTCCTCGATGATAGGATCGATGTGCTCCACGACGTGGTGCACACGCTGCGTACGGTGCAGGCCGCGCGCGTTCCGCCGACGCTGCCGGCGCTGGGCGCGCGTCGTGCCCTCTGTGTCCGTCTCGTAGCCGCGATCATTGGGCGTGGCGGGCACGGAGGATGACTCGGGCTCAGAGCCCGCCTCAGCGACCTGGGTGGTCACAGCCGGGCTATAGACAGAGAGCAATGAGCGTTTGCATGACATGAGAAAGCGGAGACTAGAGAGGGATACGTACCTGGTAGGCCAGGGCATGAACTCCGCGACCTCGGGGACGCCGAGGTAGGGCTCAAAGTAGTTGAAGCCTGCGTCAGGCTCCGACTCGTCCCAGTCGGAGTCTGAGGCGTGGATGATCTGCCAGTGGTTGTGCTGCTCAGTGGGCGAGCGCGGCGGGCTGGACCCATCGCCCGAGGAGGCGAGGGTGACGTCGGAGAAGAGCGAGTCGAAGCTCTCTTCCCCGGAGGAGAAGGAAGACTCGACCGTCATCGAGTCGAAGGAGAGCCCGAGACCGACAAGAGTCGTGTTGGTGGCGGTGAAGGACATGGTGGTATGGTTTGATAGAGGCTGGATGAGCTAGCGCAGCTGGCTGAGTGATGTGTGTGAAGGATGAAGTGCAGATGATTTGGTGCTTGGAGGGGACGAAAAGGTCCATCGTTTATAGATGTGAGGTGCGGATGAGCGGTGGGTCTAGGCTTGTGGATGAGCTCTAGAACAGCTGGAGTTGGAGTATGTGTGTATCTTCTGAAGTGCGTCGGGCAAAGCTTCGCTGAGCGGAATTGGGCGGTTTGCCGTAGTTTCAAAGAGAGAGACACTCGGCAGTGAGGGGAGTAGTTCTAATACCGACCAGTTCCTGCGCGGATACGAGTATGTGCGCGTACGAGCCGACGCAGGCGGAATCGCAACGTCGTTCGGATGTACTTTCGAGGAGCATCCGAACACCTACCGCGGCACTCAGGCTCACTGCCGCAGACTGAGCATCAGTGGCAGCCCTTGGGAAGACGCGGAGAGGGTGTCGGTAAAAGTAGAAGCAGCAAGCCGACGGTTGTGAGGGTCACTATGGCAAGTTGGATATATCGGAGGCCCAGATTCTATTATCAAAAGTTAGGACAAGCGATTGCGCTTGTGTATGGAGCAAACTATAACACGGTACAAACCTGAGCGCACCGAGTCGACGTCGATGCCGAGTTGAAGAGAATGGCGCTAGCGCCCGCACCCGTCTTCCTGGCATGTGACCGCGTCTGTTTGCATCGGTTTGTGTTCCATTAGCGCCGGAAGTAGACGCGCACCTAATCGTCCCACACCTCCGGGGTAGTTAGGCCGACCAGATCAATTGATCTCCCGCCCCGCTGCACCTTCTCCCTACCGCGTTTCTCCTTGAGCACAGGAAGGGTATGTCAAACAGCTTCAGAACGCTCCAAGACAACGAGACAGTGCAGAGATTCGTGTATTACAGCCCCAACGTAGGCCCCCGTCGATTACTTCATCTATCATTAGATACATTACAAGGGACTGTAAGCTGTTGCTAATATCAGGCGCCTGCCCTTGAACTTACAAGCCGCGGCCAAGGGTGCATCAGTAAGCCACTTTGTAAGGGGTTACCCAATACAGAACGGAGTAATAACCTGCGTTAATGCAGGTAAGTAACAAGATCATTCCGGCGCCCCATCACGCAGCGTCAACATTCCCGACTTGTTGATCTCACTGTTCCCACGGCTACCTCCTCCTCGCTGTCATCTCCCCCTCCTCCTCGCCGTCGTTGAGGGCCCCGTTGACGCTGTCTACGCCCTCGCCCTCGCACTCCAACGGCGCGTAGAGCCTCTTGACGCCGCCCACGACATTCTCCCCTCGTCGATTTCCAGCTACGCCTCTGTTCTCGCTATCTCCCGTCCGCTGAGTCGTCGTCAACGGGTCCCCGTCCACCTCGTTCCTCCCGTCCTCCTTTCTGTCCGCTTCTATCGTAGTCATGGCGCCTGGGCAGAGCAGCAGCTACTCTGTATCCAGCGCAGTCAGAGTATCTGCCGGCAGAGGCAGAGGAGGCAAAAACCGGGGCACGATGCGTCGTGTACGGGACGCCCATCGTAGGTCCCAGGTCGCCTCTCAGAGGATCAAAGGAGCGTTCGCGGGTATGTACCACCGACTACACCTCACTGTGCGGTATCTGACTCCACCATCAATGCAGGTTTGGATTATGACGCGAGGGAGGAGCTGGCGTCGATGGACGTTGACGTGGACGGATGGGAGGACGATCCCACCGTGGGCCCCATCCCTCCTGGAGACGAGGGCGTCCTTGCTAGCCATGCAGGCGGGGACATCGACCTCTGCATGAATCTGCTGCAAGACAAGGGGTACGTCTTCGTCCGGTACCTGCAACCTCGCGCGCTGACATGTCCCTATGACAGCAAGCGCTACGATGGCCGTAGCCGGCGCGATCGCACCTCCACCCGCAACGCGCAGTGGGCCGTCCAGATCTCCGCACTGACGGACGCGTACCTCAGCTGGAGAAGTCACAACAAGTCCGGGACCTCCTCCAGTACAGGGTCCAGCACGCCTGACGTCGACGGTCGCGCGGGCGAGCCTCCGATCGGCCCATCCGTCCCCTCTGGGGGTAGCGACCGTGATTCCGTCCCTGCGGCTGCCGCTACCGGAGCCCATACCGCGGGCGAAGACACCGCATCGGCGGCAAGCTCGGACATTCGTGCATGGCACGTCTTTATCATCGACTTTTTCAGTGCGTGCTGTATTTCGTAGAACAACACCTCCTTGCTCACCCTTCACAGCCACGTCCACGTCCTCCTTCACTCCATCAAGCCCGCTGGAGATTGCAACGGTCACTCTCGCCAACAACGGCTACCTCGCCGTCTCCCCCGTCTATCCCACCATGGCCGTCTCGTTCCTCGTTCTCGAGGCATACCGACAACTGCACGGGGCGTGCCCCCGCCTGAGTATCAACGCCTTTTGCCAGGCACTATGTGGTCTCCACTTGGTATGTCTCTTATCGCATCAAGAACCATCTGCTGACCATGTCGCAAACCTACAGGCACTGTACCGACACACCTTCGCCGAGCAGTTTTCCATCGCGTTCGACGTCTACCTCGACATTCTTCATGCTGTCGACAACCGCGTCAGCACCGCCCTCGCCCGCGATACTCCCAATTGGCGTATGCTCAACGCCTGCGCCCCTTGCCTGTATAAGCTCGAGAACGAAGCTCCCCTGACCTATGACTTCCTCGCCGCAATGGACGGCAACAGTTCTCTGAAGCTCGTCGACGATAGCTTTCGTAGTGGAACCGCGCGCTCGGACGATCGGACGGGTCGAACAGATCTGTTTTTATCTCCTGAGCAGGTTGACCGCTTCAAGGACGAAGTACACAATGCGCAGCAGACGGTACGTACATCATCCCGTTCATATTGCATGCTCTCTAGATATCTGATCGTTCCCGTAGGCACAGCAAGAGACCGGCGGTCCCCATAATCCGTACAGCGCGTTCCCTCCGTCTGAGACACGTCAGCCGGCGCCTCCCGGGGCTGAGATGTCCGGTGTCGGCGTCGACGTCGACGTCGATCGTGCAGAAGAGCCCGCCGACAGCAAGACTGTATGCGCGGACAGATGGCGTAACGCGGGCCCCGAAGCCCGCAAGAAGATGTTCTCGCTTTTCCAGGCGACGGGCATCTTCATAGTGCTGTGTCGCCATGGCCACGTTCTCGTTATGTGCGACATGATTCACAGCGGCGAGCTGTAAGTTACGTTGCCGCGTGCGACCGTCTCCTCACTGACTCATTTCTAGGATGAAATACCCACTCGCAATGGTGGACAAGCTCATCGAAGTATACGGGCCGAACAAAATCAAGCTGGGCTACGACATCGGGTGCGTCTTCAGCAAGACGATGTCTCGTTCGTCCGTCGGTCCGCGTGCCGAGGACGTGATTTCCTGCGTCGTGCCGGCGTTCCACGGACACTCTCACAACAGAGGGTGTCAAGTAATGTGGCATCCTCTATACATGGATGGTGTAGGCAAGGAGGATTTCGAGGGCAGCGAGCGACTTTTCTCGTGGCTCAACGCCGTCGCAGGTGGAACGCGCCTCGCTACTCCCTTCCACCGGCATCAGGCCATCGAGGGTGCGATCGGTTTCTGGAACCAGCAGAAGCACATCGCCTCGGGTTTGTACGCTTCGTCTGTTGTGCGCCAGATCCATACTGATCATACCTCTGCTCTAGGCAAGTTCATATATCAGAACTATCGGCAGGCGCTGCAAATCATCGAGCAAGGCAACCGCGACCTCGCGGTCTTCGCAAGCGAGCTCAAGACGTCCGAGGCCGACTATGAGCGTTACCTACAGGAGGAGCGCGCCTACTTGCGCACTGTCCGATCTGAGCCCCTGGAGCTCACGCTCAAGTGCCAATATGTGGAGGCACTTCAGGAGCTTGAAAGCGAACGGTTCGTACTTGTCGTGCGCCATTGTACACCTACTGATTGTTTGCATGCAGGATCAAGGATGTCGCAGCGATCGAGGCGCACAGGCGCCTTGACTACATGATCATCCACGAGGGCATCGTCGACAAGCAGATCCGAGCCATCGAGCGCGAGTACCTCCACGCGCGGGATCGCGTCGCTCGCGCCGAGGACAAGGCACGCCGGTTGGAAGAGCTACTGGATGTCCCCTTCCGCTGGCTTCCGACAGGTACCGAGTACAAGGCGGTTGCGCAGGAGCTGACCATGCGCAAGTATCGACGCGCGATCGACAACCTGGAACATCTCGTGGTGCAGAGGCTGTTCGAGCTGAAGAAGCTCGGAATGAATGGTGTCGGTAAGCACACCCCCTCGCCACCGCAGATGTATACTAACCACACGTTTGCGCAGGTTACAAGCAACGCGAGAAGATTGGGCAGGCTCTGAAGTCGCGCGCGCAGGCGATCCGTACCGCGCTCGCGACGTACAACAAGGAGGCCGCCAAACTGTCTCCTCCGCGTTCGCAGCTATCCTGGACGGATGTCATGAACATGGTGTGCATAGGTGAGTTCGACTTGCTTCGCGACGCGCGTACGGACATACATCAGGAGGATTGGGCGAAGCCACGACACCGCGAGGCCATGAATGTATACTTCAACATGAAGCGCGCGCGCGAAGAGATTCGACGTGCCGACATCGAGATTGGGCGACTCTTTACCGCCATGGTCGACGAACACGTCGACTATGTGAAGGCAATCGAGGCCGTGCGCGAAACTAACCCCGCCTTGTCGCAAGAGATTGCGCGCCGCCACCGCTACCAGAACGTGCTTCACGCTCACGTTGTGGAGTGGCTTACGAAGGCATCCGCCCTTCGTGGATTCTCAGGGCGAGTGGCTTATGGGCAGCGCGTCGGGCGCGACAGTGCGCCGGTGGATATGGTCCCGCTCCCTCCGTGGGCTACACGTACAGGCGCCGATTCACGTAGCTCCAACGCCGAGGACGATGGCAATGACGATGACGACGACGATGCGAACGACTTGGAGGATGGCGAGGGCATTCCGGGTGTCGGTGGGGCTGGCACTTCGGGACGTTTTGTACAATTCGTTGATAGACTCTCCGGCGATCACGATGACTACTACTCGTGGGCGCGAAAAGTATGGAAACGCGTGACGTCACGGGTCACATTAAGCGCCGAAATGCGTCACCCGAATTTTAATCAATTTATCTCTTTAACCACAACCACTACCATGGCTCCTGCTGGCACCACAGAACTCTCTCCCTCTAAGCGTGGTCAGATCATCGCCCTTAGAAAAGCTGGCTTCTCCTACCAGGAGATAGCCAAGCGTGTAGGAGCTGCTAAATCCACGTGCTACAAAACAGTCAAGCGCGACGAGCTCTATCACACCCGCCACTCCCTTCCTCGCTCGGGCCGACCTCGGGTCCTCACAATTCACGACAAACGCAAGATCCTCCGAACTATCCGTCAACACCGCTTTTGGTCGTATCGGACGATTGGGAAGGAGGCGGGAGGGTATTCGGAGCGGCAGGTTCGTCAGACCGCCCGGGAGGCTGGTTACCGCCGGTATGTTGCCCGTCGTAAGCCCTACCTCTCCATTGCCACTGTGCGCAAGCGCCTTCAATGGGCACACCAGAACCTGAAAAGGGACTGGACGCAAGTCATCTGGACAGATGAGACTGCGTTGCGCTTAGGTGAGGTTGTGACCCACCGGTATGTTACCCGCCGACCTGGTGAGGGTAACCTGCCTGAGTGTGTGTTACCTTCCTTTCCTACAGGCAGCAAACAGACTGTAATGGTCTGGGGCTGCATAGCGCATGGGAGGAAGGGGCCCCTTGTGCGTCTGGATCTTCCACGATCCCAGCCAGACTTCACCAAGTCAAGCACCTCGGGGAGTCGTGGTGGTCTGGATGCGAAGGGGTACGTGGAACAGATCCTCAAAGGCCCTCTCCTGGCATTCTATACCCAGATGCAGGATGAGACGGGTCAGAGGATGCTGGTGGTTGAAGATGGAGCTCCTGCACACAAGGCGAAGGTCGCAGCGGAAGCACGTTCACGACTGGGCATCAAGCAGCTCACGCATCCACCAAGTTCGCCCGATTTGAACCCAATCGAGCCATTGTGGTTCAAACTCAAAAAGCGGGTGCAAGACACGCCTGGAGCCTACAAATCCTTGAACTCGCTTTGGGAAGCGGCGAAGGCAGCATGGGAGGAAATGCCTGATGAGGCGGTGGGTCGACAGACGTCGAGGATGAGGGCAAGAGTTAAGGCTGTTTTGAGGGCTCATGGGCGGCACACAAAGTTCTAGTTGTACCATTCAATACATTATCATCTCTACATCAACGCACTGCAGGAGCATTAGAGGTAACACTCATATGTACTGCAAAAATTGGGCGTGAGAAAATTATGACCCGAAACGGGCGGGCGTTTCCATACTTTTAGCGCCCACTAGTAGATACGACGATGATGTACATGTACAGCTGGAGTGTGATGCATAATGGATGTTCTTGTCTGAATATGTCTGTCAAGGAAGTTCTCTGAGAGACTTGTACTTCGGTTTAAACAGGATGGCGGCGGCGGTGTTGTAGCCTCAATGCCGCGGAATTCGTAGTACAGTACAATGCAGATGTCCGGGCGAGAAGGAATTCTCAGGCAGCATCCGATTATGGTGGTGTATGTAGCTGAGTGGGGAGTGAAGTGTAGAGACTCGGCATGACTATGTCATTCTCGCGACTCCGACATGAGGGTGCAAAATGGTGTTTGCGCTCGAGCATGTTAGCACACTCGGGCAAGCTGTCTCCTGCCCCAGACTTCGCGCGAGACTAGCATCGCAACGGTGCGGCGTCACTCGTGCAGACCAGTCTGATAGCTGAGAACTGAACACCGTATAGGTACGTGCGGATTTCGCGTGGAAACTGAACGCCATATAGGTACGTGCGGATTTCGCGTGGAAGCTCGCACATGTAGCAAGGTGTATCGTACTTCGCGGTGCGGTGTGTCCCGACTCTCGTGAGACCCCCTTCGAGATCCATGGCATATAGTAACTTCTGGTATTCCATATCACATTCACTTCAGCTACCCGGAGCATCTCGCAGTTGCTCTATGCCTGGTACTCCTAAGACAAGGCTGAACAAGTCGACCAACTCGGAGGTTATGGACACATGCAACATCCTTGAACGTCGACGGTGGCAGAAAGCTCACAGTTCACTTGCATACATTGGGAGTTGAGGCATTAACAATATGGCATTGCATGGTCTACAATAAGAGGGCAACAGATACGAGGGACTACACGAGGGTGCTACGGATGCTCATCTTAGTAGACGAAAGAATGAGCATGGGGCGACGACGTGCTACAAAAGAGCGCGGGATTGACTAAGGGAATGTACAGTATGAAGAGACTATCTACAACGACTAGGATATGTATCTATTGAGGCCGTATACAGTAGCGACGAGCAACGAGCGAGGGGTAGCACGATACTAGCGTGCAGGGAAGCACAACGAGTCACTTATACACATAGAATACGACACACGGGAGGGCCACGCCGGGCGCGGGCGTGAGATGACAGCGCAGGGCGCGCGTGCGTGGTCGACGAGAAGGAGGACGGCAAGAGCGGGGACGGCGACGAGAGGCGTGGGCAACGACACGGGCTACGGGGAGGGACAGCGCGACCTACACCTCACGAGGCATCGTGTATGGCCACAGCGAGGGTGTCGCACTATCGCCCTTCTTCACGACACGACGTGAAGCCTCAGTCATCGCTGCCGGACTCCCCGTCGCTCTCACTCGAGTCCTCGACGCGGCGACGCTTGGCGGAAGAACTTCCCTTGCCGTTCTTCGACGCCGTCGACGCAGATGCCTTCCGGCCCTTCACAGACTGACCGCTCGACCTGCGGACCCCGATGTCGCGACGCGGCTTGCGTGGAGGGATCTCGCCCGCCTGCTTCATCGCCTCGTACTGTGCCTTGATGACGTTGTACTGGTCGTCGGTGAGGTGTCTGAAGCGACATTTCCGCTCTTTCAGGGCTTTGCGTAGCTTCACCAGCGCCGGGAGACCGTTGCTGAGGTCAGACGGATTCGCCCATTGACGGTGCGTCCACCCGTCGAGCGTGACGCGGTACTTCAACTGGATGTCGCGGGTGTACTGAGCGTAGCTCATGAGTGCGTCGTCATCCCCTGTGATGTCGACTAAGGCGTAGAGGTAAGTACTTGGACGTGAGCGCATTACTGCGGCACGCACTGAGACCGCGTCCGACTAAGGACCGGATTTTGCTCTTCAGGTGAGCCACCTTGTCGCTGTTGTTGCCTAGGTGAGCTGAGAAGAACGTGAGTTATCGTATCGAGTGAGCACAAAAAACTACCACACGGCGTCATACCGAAGTAATCCGCGCCCGCGATATGGAACACCTCGACGAGGACTCCGATCTTCTCAGTCTGGAAGCCGCGTATCGCGCCAGCCAAGAAGTCTTCAGTGCCTTCATGCGTGAAGTGCCACCGCGGCGAGAACTTGAACTCGGGAGAGCTACGCGTGATGCAGTAGAACACCTGAATCCCGACGCGGCTCTCAAGGCCCTGGAACTGTAGTCGAGGTCAACGTATGGCCAACTTCGGAGTGCCAGTCTACATACGAGCTGATTTACGAGGCTGCAAGTGTGGTTGACGTCTTGGGTGCGCCCGCGCTGAGTCAACCGGAGGCCGTACTGTTCGGACTCCCGCTCGAGCAGGAGTTCGTCGATGTATGCGTCCTTCTCCTCTCGTGTCAGATCGTCATAGTCCTCGCGATAGACATCCACAATCTCCGGGGCACTCATCCCATCTAGATGTCAATGAGTCACTGTCAGGAGTTGTGCGTGCACGCGAAGCCACTCACCGCCAACTTCCTTGGACATGTGATGCACCCACGCGTTGAAGGCGTTCGGCTTCCGTTGAGCCGCGCGGAGCTTCGTCGTGCCGGAGAACATCATGTTGAGGTAGTACTCCTGCGTACGTCCGAAGCGATTGGCCAGGGAGGTCGCGAACGCCACCGTATCGTTGTACCAGCCCGCGATGTCCTCCTCGATCTGGCCCTGCCGAGCCTGTCGCTGACTGGCCAACTCCGTGCGCTGCTGATAAGAGAGCATGGGGGCTCGAGGCCGCTGCGATGGAGCCGCGGGGTTCGCGACTATATTCATCGAAGCGTTGCCTTCTGCGGCGACGGGCATGCCAGAAGACGAAGGTGCAGCGGTCGGGTACCGATAAGACCAGCGGTGACCTTGCGGACGTGGGAGTGGCTGCGATGAGCAGAAGGGGGTGCGGGTCCCATGCTCTTCTGCTGTTCCTTTTCACGTCTGCGTGGTTGTTAGGGTCAGACGGAAAGCACAAGCGACATTTAGCCGATATCAACAATTCTTACAGCAGTACACAAGCGACACGGGCATGCATTCATTCATGGGAATCTTCTCATCGCTTACTGGTCAAGACGTGTATCCTGACGCATCACCATGACCAGCTGCTCCACGATGACCGGGTCGAGCTCGAGCTGCTCGGTCATGTGCAACGCCCACTCCTCCTGCGGGCGGTGCCTGATGAGAGTACGGAGAGACCGGTGCAATGTCTCGTCGAGGTGCCAGTCGAGGATGATGCGCTGCGTGGCAGGGCCCACAATTTGGAAGCGGGTGAGGCTCTCCTCGGGCGCGGGGAAGAGCATGTCCTGAAGCGCGTTACCGACGGGCATATCGGCGAAGGAGAACGACGACGACACGGAGCTGACGGAGCTTATGGAGGGAGAGAGCGCGCGGCTGGGTGCCGGGGTGTGCGCCAACGATCGTGACGTGGCAACCTGAGGCGATGCGTGACCGCTGCGTAAGCCCGACGGTGATGCAACACCCATACGGGAACGCTGCGGCGTTGCCACGGCCGTGTGAGAGGACGCCCTGGACGGAGTGGACGGTGCAGTGTTGACAGCTGGGCGAGGGCGCGGGGCCACGACGGAGACGGTGGCGGAAGTAGCTACAGACGATACGTGAGCACTCAGAATAACGACAACTTCAAGATCCCTTACCTGGCCGCATAGCAGCAAGCTCAGCGCGCAACTGCTCGAGCTCGGCATCCTTGAGGGCGAGCGCATTGATCTTCTCAGCAAGGGCCTCAGCCTTCACGGTGAGGTCCCGATCCTTCTCGGCAAGGGCCACTTGCTGCTCGTTGACCACCTGCTCGAGCTCGTAAAGGTGGATCTCGAGGTCACCGACGACGTCGGGGTCGAGAGAGGGGTCGTATGAGGCACCCTCGTCATTGTCCTCGTCGTCATCGACGGGCTGGGGCGGGACGACGGGCTGGGGCGGGACGACGGGCTGGGCGACAGGCTGGGTCGTGCCATCGATGTTCGCGATCATCTCCTCGAGCTTGCCGATACGACGGCCGTACAACGAGAAACGGCAGCCACCCGTCCTGACCGTAGGGAGGAAGGGGAGATAGGTGGGACGCGGCTGGGCATCCGCGTTGCCGCCAGGGAGGGTGAAGCCCGCTGACGCGCCCAGGGCCCCGCTAGGCCCCGATTCTTCGCTCTGGCGGGCCCGCGGTACGCGCGATGCCACTCGCGGTGCACGCTACTCGACTCGCGGCCTCTCTAGGGCCAGCCAGCTACCTCTCGCGAGCTCGCGCTCGACTCGCGGGTTTGCGCCCCTCGCGGAAGGACCTGTGCAGGACGTTGGACGGATCTCCGGTTATCGCGGGCCCGGTCCGGGCGCTCGCGGGCTCAGGACGCGCGCGGTCCCGT